>OU342746.1:151191020-151706782 GCA_910589775.1 Avena eriantha | reverse complement strand
TTAGTAAGCATAGCATAAGATCAAGTCATTAAGTTCGTTTGCTATAAGCTTTAAAATACATAGTAACCTAATCCTTCGACCATGAGGTTATGTTAATCACCATCATCGGATGGGTACTTTGATGACATCAAACACCGCTTCGTAACTGGGTGGTCATAAAGGTGTCATTGTGGTATTCTGAAAGTATGTGTTGAAGCGCATGGACCAAGATTGGGATTTGTCCATCCATATGACGGATAGATATGCTCTGGGCCCTCTCGGTGGAATGTCATCTAATTAGCTTGCAAGCATGTGACTGGGTCACAAGGGATGACATATCATGGAACGAGTAAAGAGTACTTATCAGTAACGAGGTAGAACTAGGTATGGAGATACCGACGATCAAACCTCGGATAAGTAGAGTATCGCGTGACAAAGGGAATTGGTTTCGTATTAATGGTTCTATCGATCACGAAGTCATCGTTGAGTATGTGGGAGCCGTTATGGATCTCCAGATCCCGCTGATGGTTATTGATCGGAGAGGTGTCTCCATCATGTCTGCATATTCACGAACCGTAGGGTGACACACTTAAGGTTCGAAGTTGTTTTAAGTAGATATGGAATGTGCGTTGGAGACCGAATGTTGTTCGGAGTCTCGGATTGGATCCGGGACAACGAGGAGCTCCGGAATTGTCCGGAGAATAAGATTCATATATTGGGGATCATTTTCTAAGTTAGGAAATGTTCGGAGTATTTGTATGGGATTCTAGAAGGTTTCGGAATGTTCCGGAAGGTTCTGGAAGATTTCTTGGAGTTTACTTGAAAACCAAGAAAGGATCAAGGAATCCTTGTGGGGTAAGACAAGGATTCGTGGGGGAGGAGGACTCTCCCCCCACCTCCTTGATCCGCCGGCCAAGGGAGAGGGGAGTCCTACAAGGACTCCACCTCCCCATGGCGCCTCCCTCCTTAAATAGAGGGGTGGAGGCGCCACCCCCTCGCCCCATCCACTCTTCCCTAGCCGCCTCTCTCCTCCTCCTTTCTTCTGCTCAGGCTTAGGCGAAGCCCTGCAGAATTCTCTACTCCACCACCACCACCACGCCGTCGTGCTGCTGGGATTCCGTGAGAGATCTACTACCTCCGCTGCTCGCTGGAACGGGGAGAGGAAGGTCTGCTTCGACTCCGCACGTGTGACCGACTGCGGAAGCGCTGCCGGAACGCGGCGCCGGAAGGATCGTCCACTCGATCTTGAGATCGGCAAGTGATCGACTACATCAACCACGAGATCCAATCTCGTAACGCTTTCGGATCTACAAGGGTTAGTACAGATCTATCTCGTTGCACATGTCTAATAGATTAGATCTTGGCTTTTATCTAGATTAGATCTGGGTTTTGTTCGTTCTTGCGGTAGAAATTTTTGTTTTCCATGCTACGAACCCATCAGTGGTATCAGAGCCGTGTCTATGCGTAGATCTGTTGCACGAGTAGAACACAATGGTTTGTGGGCGTTGGTGCTCGTGCCGTCTTTTGCTTTGTGTACTTTGCATCTTGCGGTATGGTGGGATGAAGCGGCTCGGGCTAACCTTACATGTCATCGCACATGAGACTTGCTCCACGCTTGACGTGTAACTTGCTTTGCACAAGTGGCTTTGCGGGTGTCTGTCTCTCCACCATAGTATAGATCCAATCTACACTTTGCACTTGATAGCACTTGTATCAACGTTGTGGTTCATTTCGTAGGTAAGATCCGTTCTTATTCGAAAGCCCCAAGCCACGTAAAACATGCAAAGAAAATTAGAGGCGTCTAACTTGTTTTTGCAGGGGTTTTGTGATGTGATATGGCCATTATGTGATTGTGATTATATTTGATGTATGCAATGATCCTTATTGTAATATGGCAACCGGCAGGAGCCTAATGGTTGTCTTTATTTTGTTAAGACCTGCGTGTCTATTCATCATGTAATAGCTTTATTCCAAGTAGTTGTAATAGTTGCTGTGGTGATGGACAACCATGAAGCGGCGCCACGGACCTTGACGCCACGCTGGTGATGATGGAGATCATGTCCATGCTTTGGAGATGGAGATCAAAGGCACAAGAAGAAAGGCCATATCATATCACATATTATGAATTGCCTGTGATGTTAATCCTTTATGCATCTTGTATTGCTTAGATCGCGACGTAGTAGCATTATAAGATGATCCCTCTCACTAAATATCAAGTAATAAAGTGTTCGTCCTCTAGTTGGCACCGTTGCTAAGACTCGTTGTTTCGAAGCATCTCGTGATGATCGGGTGTGATAGACTCTATGTGTGCATACAACGGGTGCAAGCCAGATTTGCACATGCGGAAACTAGGTTAACCTTGACGAGCCTAGCATGTACAGACATGGTCTCGGAACACGGAATACCGAAAGGTAAAGCATGAGTCATATGGAGATAGTATGAACATTTTGATTATTCGCCTTTAAAGCTACATCATCTCACGTGATGATCGGACTTGGCGTAGTGGATTTGTTCGTGTAATCACTAAAACAACTCGAGGGATGTGTTTTGAGTGGGGAGGTTCATTTGTAATTTGGATTAGTCGAACTCATATTATCATAAACACAATCAAAGTGAATTTGCATAGTTGTTGTAGTCATTGGCATCCGTTCACCACCTTACGCTTAGTTATAGTTGAGATAGTGGAACTATAGAAATTCTGGATATTTACTTTACGAACTGGTATCGTATTGTTTTGAATGTCAATTTAAAGTTTATAAGTCCTATTGCAAACTTTCAGCAAACTCTATTTACTCCATGAAGTTTAATAATAGTATTAAATCAAGAGTAACAATTCCAGTGTTAGTATCTAATGTATCATGTTTGCCTCCATGATTCTTGATACTCAAAAGATTGTTTTTAATATCAAGTTTATCTAAGAGCTGAAAGCAATGTTTCAGAAACCATCATATGTGAAAGGTATTGCGATATCTAAAACAATGTGTTGGTTACAACATGATAGAGTATACGTCCTCATATTTGATGAGAATTTGTGAAGGTTGGAGACGCTAGTCGTCCTAATCCTCCAAAAGGTTTTGAAAAAGAAACATTATACTCGCAATTCACCTTTATAAGCTATAGCAGCTTGATCATGAAAGTTGTCATGATAAGGATGAATAGAAGATGTAAGTAAAATGTTTACTACACTAAAAGATTACTAAAGAATGGATTTTTGAAAGAACACCAAACATTTGATGATGGTGATCCACCTCAAAGTGCAAGTCCAAAGGTATTAGTGTTGACTATATACGCTTTGTACCATGTGTCATGTTGATGACACCACTATTGATGTTGATAGATTCTTTTAAAAGAAAAGGAATTGCTGAAAGAGAATCTATAAAATATTTGGCAGAAAATAAAAGGTTGGAGATGTCCAACTTAGGCATATAGAAGATATACATGTTATGGTTGTATTCCTTGCTTGTTAAACAATGTGGTTCTCCGGTATTGGATACCGAATTGGTTGGTATGAAGTGCATACAGGACAACACAATTCCATGAACTGCAATGGCCTAAGTAACTAGCAAGAGAAATGTGATGATGTTCATCGAAAACAACAAAGGGTTATTGTGTTGCTCGTTAACCATCAAAGCTTGCCTTCAAGATTTGTTTCAATAATTTTATTTTGATCAGGTATTATGACGACAAAAGGTTGTCAGAATAATTACCGTATTCCATAACAGATGGATAATATCCAAGTCTGGTAGGAGAAATAACGACCATAAAACTAATGCTAAAATGTCGCAAGACAAATGATTGAAAGATCACTTTGCGAAGTGACATCGCCATTTAAATTATATTGAAAGGGATACATGAAGAAACTCCATGTTGATGGATTTTTGGAGTCTTTGATTTGGATCAAATGACGCTTGTGATACTTTCCTGGAGATAATTAAAACTCCGTTCGTAGGCCAAAAGAGGAACGGACGAGTAACTGATTGGAATTTATTACATATTGATGTATATAGTCCATTATGTGTAGTCGTGGGCGATGGATTTCAACTTCATATGCTTTCTCTGAAGATTTGCGTGAGTATATGTATATACTTACTCAATAAGGAAGAAGTATGAAACATTTGAAAAATGTTCAAAGACTTTCAAGATGAAGTGGAAAATCATTGTAACAAGAAAATAAAAGAGTTTATGATTGGATCATAAAGAAAGATGTTTGAGTTACAAGTTTAGCAAAACAGCTAAGATTTGAGGAATCGTTCCATGGATTTGCATTTCCAAAACACCATAGGAGTATGGAATGTTCGAGATATGTAATGAACCTTGTTTTACATGGTAAGATCAAAGGTGTCATTTATAAAACTGCCATTATATTTTAAAGATTAAAAGCTTTAGTGACTACCGCTTTTACACTGAAAGAGCTCCATCGTGATCCGTTGAAATGACACCATATGAGTTATGGTTTGGGATAAAACCCGAATTGTCTTTTCTTAAATTTTGGTATGCTATGCATGAGTAAAATGTTTACAACCAAAGTCGGATAAGCACGTCTTTGTAGGTTATTCCAAAGAATTTGTTGGGAATTTCTCCATAATGCCAAGGACAAAAGAGTTTGTCGCTTGGAACGTCAAGTTTCTTGAGAAGGAATTTTCGTGAAAAGTTAAGTGGGAGGACAATAGAACTTTGATAAGGTTGTTGAACCTTAGCTATATGTGCTAAGTAGCGCAGCGCCGGAAAGTGTCCCGGTGGCGGACACAATGCTCATGGCTCTCGTGATACAAAAGGTGTGATCTCGGAGATTAGAGTTCCTATAGAACCGTGTGGGGTCGGTAAGAATCAAATAGTAAGATTTGATAAGCAAGTCATTATTGTTTTGACAATGATAAACCGACTACATGCAATAAGCGATGATGGGCCCTGACTCCATAAAATGACTAGAAGTCATGGAATCCGTGATAGTATCCATACACGAGAAATCAAGTTTCTGAACTTAGAAGACCCTCCGGAAAGGCTTGAAGCCTATCGGTCGTGTTTGGATCTATAAAGAAATAGACATGGATGTTTCAAATCTATGAAATAGTCGACATGTCGGAAAGAGTTTACGACAATGTTCAAGGAATTGACTATGATAAGATTTGATCTTTCATAGCAATATTTAGTCTGGACGATATTAATGTAGCAACCACTACATATATTTTGGTATATGGTAGTTGAAACAAACAAACAAGTTCTTCTAAAAGAATGGTTACCTAGGACATGTACATGACACGATCCAAAGGGTTTTGTTAATTCAAAGGATGCCTAAAAGAGTATGCAAACTTCAATGGTTGAAGTGAGCATCGCGGAGTTGGAATCTTCACCGTGATGAAACCGTTGAAAGGTTTAATTTCATCAGAGACAATGAAGATGTTTGCATTTTGCAAGAAATTAAGTGGGAGCGCTAAGACATATTTCTAATACGTTATGTGAAAGACATATTGTTGATTAGAATAATGTATCTTTTATTGACACAGGTTAAGAATTTCATTTCGATGAAAGACTTAGGCATAACTCGATAATTAGGCATCAATGTCTATATGAATAGATTGAGGCGCTAATATGGTTTTGCCAAATGTACATAGATAAGATGTTGAATGATTTCAATATGGAAACAACAAGAAAGGTTCTTGACACACGGAAAGGACTAAATCAAGATTCAAGTGTGTTGACACGAGATTCAAGTGTTTTGACACTTGGTGAAATCACATCCAGATATGTCCTATGCTCTAAATGTTATGAGCATATACCAGAATGATTCATAAGATGATCATTGGACAATAGTAAAGATATTCTTATGAGCTTGTAAGAACTAAGAATATATCATGTATAAGTGACAAATAGTTAAAGGTAGTTCATTGTAAAGTGTTACATTGATACTAGTTTTGTCACAAGATACAAATTAAATTTATCTCAATTTAGACTATGGGTGGGACAATATAATGGAAAGGATGTTCCATGATGGATTTGGATAAGTTCCAAAGTTGAGATATTGTGACGGATACTACAACAAAAGGCTAAGTATATAACTGCTATAGTAGCAGCAAAGGAGGGCATTTGTGTTAAGTAGTTTGTTATCAAACTAGGTGTGGTTCATAGCGGGATAATACTATGAAGATACATTGTATGACAATTGTATCAACATAATTTAATCCAAGGACTAAAGGTCTCACCAAAGGACCAAATTTATACAATGCCATCTCATTGGAGAATGAGTAATGCGTAGAGACGCAAGGACATGCAAATACACACGGACCTAGAAGTGTCAGATCCAAAGATTATGTTTACCACTAGCAATAGTGTCTATACAACACCAGAAAGCCATAGGTGTTGAATGCACAAGTTTTTTAACTAGATTATTGACTCTAGTGCAAGTGGGAGACTATTGGAGATATGCCCAAGAGGCAATAATAAAGTGGTTATTATTATATCTTTATGTTTATGATAAATGTTTACATCCCATGCTATAATTTTATTAACCGGAAACATTAATACTTGTGTGTTTTGTAAACATAAAAGAGTCCCTAGTAAGCCTCTTTTTAAAACTAGCTTGTTGATTAAGGATGATCATGGTTTCCTGATCATGGACATTGGATGTCGTTAATAACAAGATCATATCATTAGGAGAATGATGTGATGGACACACACCCATAGTAAGCATAGCATAAGATCAAGTCATTAAGTTCGTTTGCTATAAGCTTTAAAATACATATTAACCTAATCCTTCGACCATGAGGTTATGTTAATCACCATCACCGGATGGGTACTTTGATGACATCAAACGCCGCTTCGTAACTGGGTGGTCATAAAGGTGTCATTGGGTATTGTGAAGTATGGTGTTGAAGCGCATGAACCAAGATTGGGATTTGTCCATCCATATGACAGATAGATATGCTCTGGGCCCTCTCGGTGGAATGTCATCTAGTTAGCTGCAAGCATGTGACTAGGTCACAAGGGATGACATATCACGGAACGAGTTAAAGAGTACTTATCAGTAAGAGGTAGAACTAGGTATAGAGATACCGACGATCAAACATCGGATAAGTAGAGTATCGCGTGACAAAGGGAATTGGTTTCGTATATTAATGGTTCTATTGATCACGAAGTCATCGTTGAGTATGTGGGAGCCGTTATGGATCTCCAGATCCGCTGATGATTATTGACCGGAGAGGTGGTGTCTCCATCATGTCTGCATATTCACGAACCGTAGGGTGACACACTTAAGGTTCGAAGTTGTTTTAAGTAGATATGGAATGTGCGTGGAGACCGAATGTTGTTCGGAGTCTCGGATTGGATCCGGGACATCACGAGGAGCTCCAGAATTGTCCAGAGAATAAGATTCATATATTGGGGATCATTTTCTAAGTTAGGAAATGTTCCAGAGTATTTGTATGGGGATTCTAGAAGGTTTTGGAATGTTCCGGAAGGTTCTGGAACATTTCTGGAGTTTACTTGAAAACCAAGAAAGGATCAAGGAATCCTTGTGGGGTAAGACAAGGATTCGTGGGGGAGAAGGACTCTCCCCCCACCTCCTTGATCGCCGGCCAAGGGAGAGGGGAGTCCTACAAGGACTCCACCTCCCCATGGCGCCTTCCTCCTTTAAATAGAGGGGTGGAGGGAGCCACCCCCTGGCCCCCTCGACTCTTGCCCTAGCCGCCTCTCTCCTCCTCCTTCTTCTGCTCAGGCTTAGGCGAAGCCCTGCAGAATTCTCTACTCCACCACCACCACCACGACGTCGTGCTTGCTGGGATCCGTGGAGAGATCTACTACCTCCGCTGCTCGGCTGGAACGGGGAGAGGAAGGTCTGCTTCGACTCCGCACGTGTGACCGACTGCGGAAGCGCTGCCGGAACGCGGCGTCGGAAGGATCGTCCACTCGATCTTGAGATCGGCAAGTGATCGACTACATCAACCATGAGATCCAATCCCGTAACGCTTTCGGATCTACAAGGGTTAGTACAGATATATCTCGTTGCACGTGTCTAATAGATTAGATCTTGGCTTTTATCTAGATTAGATCTTGGTTTTGTTCGTTCTTGCAGTAGAAATTTTTTGTTTTCCATGCTACGAACCCATCAGCGTCTCCCTCAGCGAGACTTCTACAAGAAGGAACACGATGCCGTCCATGGAAAAGTTGTCGAGTGGTCATGTCACGTTTAATCTAGTCTGCAAAGGCTACGACTGCTACTACAACGTATGCACAGGGCAACGGGGTCATCGAGTGCATGGTTGTCGACGGGACACTGCAATTTATTGCCACTTGATTTTAATAAGACATATCCCATTTTTACATAGCGCTCTCAATCGCACCAACTAGGCCCTACCGCAAGTAACTTCCATGAGTCAAGGGCCCCCCCTCAAGTAGATCTAACGTTGCTAAAAATTGGTTCCGCGCCACTTGCATGCAGTGGAATCGAGGTCTGCCCTGAGCATGTTTTCAATGCAGCTCTAAAGTGGAGATCGTGGTTGTTTCAAAAAAGGGAACCAAAAAAGGTGGAGATCATGTAGCCCCCCCCCCCCCGCCCACCACACGTGTCCACTCGAGGACTACATACGGTCTAGTGTTTATAAACCCGCTCGGCATTCTTCTTCCATGTGCTCATGTCATTTTCCCCCCAATCTGTCTAGTCCCAAAATCCCAATATTCACCTACCGCACGTGTTGAAGCTCCTTTGCTTGCACTACCTCCTTCCCTAGGTGCGCCATGAAGCGTACGCGTGGAGACGAGCCGGAGGTGAAGCCAGTTGAAGGCGCAGCAGCAGATGACTCGGTCGTCGCCAAGCAGGCAAATGCGTCTTCTCTGGGCATGAACCCCGCTTGTCGCCACACCGTAGAGGGTTCGAGCTCATCCGACCAGCCAGTAGCCGTCGCCGCCGAGCAGCAGGTGGCCGACAACATTGTGGCCAACAACATCGTTGTGCCAGTGGCAGATTTGGATGGGGGCAGGCGGCAGGCGGAGGAAATCCAGTGCTCTACATCACAACCCCATCACCGTCCAAGAAATCTTCGACGCAATCGCGGAGAAAGACGAGTTCGAGGAGGAGGTCCCTAATGAGGAGTCTAAGGTACTAAATTGCTAGCTTCTCTAGTCGCAGCCGCAGATTTCACTATTCATCCATAGGATTTGCTCAATCGTGTATAGATTCTTTTGCTCTTGAAGTAGGGTAGTATATATATGGTTCGATCGGTCGATTGATGCATCTGCCATCTAGTCACAAAACCCCAATCTGTCTAGTCACAAAACTCTAATCTTCTCATCTGCCATCTAGTTGAGTTTGCTAGTTGAGTGTTGATTTCGATACACAACATGCCTATAACATTACATTTCTATTCCTTACTGAGCCCAATGATTCAATTTTGCCCCAAAATAGTGCAAGGTCATCTGATGGTGTTGTTTTCTTAGGGATGGTTAGTGAACCTGAGGCAGCAATGCACATAAACAATATAGGTTGTGATGTTGGTATTTTGGTTCTCTAACTCCATCTCTAAAAAATGAGGCCCTTAATTTATTCTCATATGGAACCTATATATATAATCTTTGTATTGTTTCTGATCTATGAATGCATCGTATGATGCATATGTATATCCCTGAATATTGTTTTCTACGATTACATTTCAATTTATTATTGTGGCCAATGATTCAAATTTGCCCCAACAGAGAGGCAGACACATTCGTGTCAGATTTTTTTAGGAATGAGTTAGCTTACCTGGGTCCATGTACAAGATCAATATAAGTTATACAATTGTTACTTGGTTCTCTTATGCCATCCCTGAAGAAACTTATGAGGCCGTAATCTTTATTCTACATTCATAGAACTATGATATTTGATTATCTATTCCATGCATTCATAGTGTATAAGAATTACATTTCAGTTTTTCACCGAGGACGATGATTGAAATTTGCCCCAAAAGAGTTCAAGGGAAGACACGTATGATGGTGTCGTGTTTTAGGGATGGGTTGGTGAACCTGAGGCAGCAATGCACACAAACAATATAGGTTTTATTGTTGGTACTTTGGTTCGCCAACCCCATATCTGAAGCAAATTATGAGGCCATTGATTTATTCTCATATGGAACTACATATATGATCCTCGATTTGTTGCTGATCTTTCAATGATTCGTATGATGCATATGTATACGACGGTTTTGATCATAAGTATTTTTAACATGTACCTGAATATTAATTGTTTGGGTTTTTATTTATAATTACAATATTTAGGATTTTTTTCTACCTGACTATGTATATCCCTGAATATTGTTTTGTATGATTACATTTCAATTTCTTACTGTGGCTAATAATTCAAATTTGCCCCCAAAGAGAGGCTAACACATTGGTGTCAGATTTTTTCAGGGATGAGTTAGCGAACCTGGGGTGATGTACAAGAACATTATAGGTTGTGCAATTGTTACTTGGTTCGCCCACTCCATTCCTGAAGAAACTTATGAGGCCCCTAGATTTATTCTACATACACTTTGATACAATTAATTGTCATTGCGTTGAGATGAAATGATATATGAACTGATCAAACTATTGCTGAGATACTTTCTCTTTGATATCCACGTATCTATTGTCTTACATATACATGTTGTTAATTCTTGGGTTGTAATACAATTCAATCATATGTATGAGTTCTAAGTTATGTTCTTAAAATCAATAGGAGGATGATGATGACGTGGACGCTAGCAAGAAATCCAGGGACAACAAGAGCCGCTACGTGCTGAGGCGGTTACGGTGTGGGCTAATCCGTTTCTACCATAGGGGGAGACTGTTTTGCCCATTCTGTGGCAGAGCAATCAACGTGGACCTCGACAGCATGATCCAGCACGCGGTGGGCATTGCCAGAGCCGGAGGCAGAATCCATAGGCTGATTACCTTGGCACGGCATGTAGCCTTCGGCAAATTCCTCCGGGATTATGTCAGGACTGGCCTGTATCCCCTCGACTAGGCTGTCCCTGCCTCCTGCTGATATGCCCCTACCCTGCTAGGCGTCTCCATGTCTCGGCCTCCTAGTGTTGCCCCTGCTTTTATTTTGTTTTAGTTAATTATTATTACATGTGTGTGGCATGTAAGACAATATATCCGCGTGGTGTCTGTGGTGAACCTTCTATATATATATATATTAATCTACTCTTTTATATGGAGTGCCTTAAAATTTCTAGTGTTCTATTATATTACTGATCATGCTCATGCACACTACAAAATATTTCTAGTGCTGGACTATATTATAATTGTCAAGGAATACATCAATAAGTTAAATTGGTCGCAATTTCATATTGAAGTACTCCCTCTGACCCATATTAGTTGACTCAACTTTGTCTAGATACGGATGCATCTAGACAAGATATTTAACTAGATACATATGAATCTAGACAAAGTAGAGTCAACTAATATGGGTTGGAGGGAGTAACTAAATCATCTCACATCGGCGGTGGACGTTGGCAGAAGCCAAATGCATCAGCCGAAGACCTTGGCACGGAACCCAGTCTTCAACAAATTCCTTACAAGTTCAACAATGGGTTGCCACCGCCTAGCTCCAAATTCGCTTACAGGTTCAACATGGCAGAACTTGAGCTACCACAGAGACCTCGGTAGGGGTGGCAGAATTGGTGCGGGTGCGACCACTGTGACGGCGAGCTCGGATTCTTGAGGAGGAAAACAGGACCGAGCATGGTCGACATAGTGACAGATCTCACCGGGAACCAATTCTCATCCCCAAGCTGTGCCATGGGTGAGCCCATGGTGAAGGAAAGCTCCGACTCGGGATGGGGAGGAGAGTGGGGCTGACCAAGTTCGTCACGCCTAAGTGACGGGAGCGACATAACGGCGAGAACTGACAGGGGGCCCAACTTGACGGCCATTAGCCTGATATTTTGTATTGAAACATAAAGTTGAATTCGTGCCAAAAAGACCGCTTGATTATTTGGCACGCCAACTGTAGTCATCGCGGCTGATTACAGGCAACTTGGGTACCGCGTTGCCTGGGCGCCCCAACTTTCGGGCCGCAAAATGATATTCTCAGATGTGTGTCTTGGCCGACAAGGGCATCACGAGGATACAAGCACCGTGTGCTCCAAGCAGGTATGGTTTTGTCATGATTAGCCTATAGAGACTAAGTGTCAGCTATGTTGTAGGTACCTATGGGTGAGACGAACGCTACAAGGAGGAAAGGACAACAATGAGCACTAGGAGGTCCTGTCCTTCCTTCCCGGGGGTGCCCTGGAAGGAGGGTGAGGGCAATGTTGGAGGTAGCAAGGCCAAGGAGCGTCCTCGACCGAGCCCTGGAAGGACCATAGGAGCACCCCTCCTGGGACAGGCGCGGCCCAGGAACCAGAGTCAACTATGCCTAACAAGGCGTATCAGGCCCAAGCTTGGGAACCGGCAATGCGTCAGCATTGTTGGACATCACCATGGCGCTACAGTCCACTGCAGCGCGCCACCGACAGGGGTGACAAATCGGAGCCTGAGCTGTCACTCGGCCATCGAGTGCATCTGTGCACCGCCCCTGGCCATCCATTGGCCACAGGCGCTGCCTATCTTCCTGAACACCATGTGGCACCCCGCAATTATGCCCGGGAACGCCCCGGATGGTGCTCCACACCGGCCCTTGTGGTGACCGCTTGGTGTAGAAAAGGAGGAACCTGGCCATGAGGAAAGGGGGAGGGAATTGAGAGCTAAAAAGGCTAGGGAGCTTAGAAGGACATAAAGAGAAAGGGAGAGAGAGTGAGGAAAGAAAGAAAGAGGAAGCCCAGGGAGTGTAGAAGCTAGAGAGAAAGCGGCTCCCCGGCACCATAGAGATCATCTTCTTGTATCTCGATCCACCCTAGAGAATCCACCAAAGTAGGATGTAGGGTTGTTAGCCGAAGGGCGGCCCGAACCTGGGTAAAAAATGCATGTGTGTGCTCTGTGTGTGTTGTAGGGTCGTATCAGCAGTTTCCTTCGCCGACATTGAGGCCGGAACGCCTTTGTGCCCACTACCAAACAAATAGGGGGTGTCCAACACCCCCGATGTTAGTGTAGGCGAGATGCGACAGGATCAT
Source organism: Avena eriantha (assembly GCA_910589775.1). Classification (NCBI taxonomy): domain Eukaryota; kingdom Viridiplantae; phylum Streptophyta; class Magnoliopsida; order Poales; family Poaceae; genus Avena; species Avena eriantha. The sequence goes on along the minus strand of OU342746.1, from coordinate 151,693,739 downwards.
GTTGAAACAAGGGGTAAAAGGTGCACGCAAGCGCCATAGAATACCAAAATCTTAACTCTACTTATACAAAAACATAAGGTGAAAATGCTTCAAAAATGGACACATCAACTTCCCCGGGCTAGACTCGTGCTCGCCTCGAACAAGGTAGTTACTCTGGCCAAGGTCATCATGTTCATGAGGCACGAATCATTACAACAAATGAGGCAATTGAATCATAATTACAATATTAGATATAGAACTACGTCATGAGTCGCATCACACTCTCACACATTACATGACTTAGAGGCTTCCAAACCTTTTGCATTAATAATTTATAAGATGTCTAAAGTTTTAGCTTATTATAAAATCATCAAGTTTATTTAGATGAGCACTTCATTGAGTACGGAATAGTATATGATCATTGTTTGAGCATATTTTTCAACTTGTGCCTTTTCTTTTTCATTCTTTGATAGCATAATTTTCCTTTTGTTTCAAAAACAAAATTGTATCATGTTAATACCTTTTATGGATCTTGTTTATTTAAACCAATGATTATAATATGCTATCAAAATTTCTTCTCATAACTTATCAATACTTTATTGGTGTGGAAGACCCTAAAATCATAGAAGTGGTACAAATATCATAAAACTCATCCTAATTCATACATCTAATAAAATAATCATAAACTAAAATCATTTCAAATATTGTAATGTCTGAAAACTCATTGGATATAACTCTTCCCTTTGACTGAGGAAGTTGATCATGCAACTAATGAAAACTTTGAAATTAAAAAACTAACATGCATGCAATAAGGTAAACATGCCAAAACTAGAAAATAGATTACAAGGTTCCAATAGATCTCCCCAAGATTGAAGTCAAGCTAGGAGGGATTGAAGGAGATATGTCTTAGAGGAAAATAACAAATAGGTTTATTATCATATCTCAAATTGGTTCATAACAGTTTTATAATGTGCTATAATTATATCAAGAGGAAACACTGCTACATGTGTGGTATGTAAACAAACTAGGTCCCTAGTAGCCTCTATTAAACTAGTTCGTTGGGCGACTGATGATCAAGATTTCCTAATCATAGTGCATTCATGCTAGTTGACAACCGAGTCATGTCACTAGAGAATGATATGATGGACATTACCAAATTAAGTATTGCAATGTGATATAGTCACATGGTTCATCGTTGTAATAATTAGAAACAAAGTGAACTTCTCCTTAGACCGTCACATCATATTAATCATTGTCTCTAGGGGAATTCTGGATCTTACTAATCGTCATGTCCGTAACTGGGTGACCATAAAAGTGTGCATTGGGTATTCCAAAGGAACAATTGAGGCCTATGTATCGAGATCAGGATTTGTCCACCTACGTGATGGGAAGATACACTGGGCCCACTCGGTGAAATTGCATCCCATAAGCTGCAGCATATGACTAGGTCATGGGGATACAATATCACGATAAGAAGTTAAGTAGACTTGTCAGTAACAAGATTAGTATGGTGATACTAATGATCAAATCTTGTATAAGTAATGTATCAAAGAGACAAAGCGAATAGGACAAAGAGTTTATGGTTCAAACACGACAAAGTCTCATGGAATGCATAGGGGTCAATATGGACATCCTGATCTCGCTATTGATGATTGATCAGAGATAAATCTTGATCATGTTTGTGACATTCCCGAACCGTAGGGTAACACACTTAAGGGTCTAGCAACATTTAAGATCGCTATGGAAGTGAAGGGATCACCGATGAGAACGAAGAGATTAGAAATTTTCTAAGAAAGTATTATCAGAATAGTTCCGAAGAGGGTCCGAAGAGGTTCGGAAGAAGGAGAAACTGAAAGGTGTTCCGGATAAAAGGCAATTTATAAATATGCATTTATATACTAAATATTTTACATTATTATTTATGGGCAACTTCCTACATTGGGCTGAATCCCCGGAGGGAAACATCCCAAGAGGAAGACACCCCAAAGTGTAGCACATAGCCGCAACAACCGGCCGAACTGGGCCCACAAAGGGGTTCATGCACGCGGGCGAGTGGGAGCTAGTTGATTGGCGGGCGCTGGTCGCCGCCACCGCTGCCAGCAGGCCCTAGCCCCGACCCAAGTGGGTGCAGGCATGCAGGAGCGGACGTGGCCTGGCAGGCCAGCCAGCGGCCTACCCGTCCATTGCCGTCGCCTTGCTAGCAGGCTGTGCGAGCGGGTGCAGGAGGCAGGTCGGCACACCCAGGCGCCGCCACCTGCACTGCCTCTCCGCTGCTACTGCCGGGCCAGGACGCTGGTAGCCCACCCGGCCACTGATTTAGCCCAATCGGCTGCCTCCTTCTCCTTTGCCTTTTTCCTTTAGTCCCACATGGGGACTTGAGAGAAGGGAGTACCCCTTTCTACCCTATATAATAAGGCCTATATTGGAGGGGAAAACACACAAAAATAAAAGGGAAATTTCCTAAGGCTATTTCCTTGGGGAATTTCTCTCCTCTTTCTCAGTTGATTTTCACCAGTGCGGTTCCATGAAGTACTGCACACGAGGGAGTCAACACTACCGACACACCTTCGCGCTGCTGCATCCTAGTTCCAGAGGATATGCTTCCGCATCCTGGATGGATCAAGGAGAACGGGAGTCATCGCTAGACACCAATAGTGTGTGAGTCATCAGATAGCACCATCAATAGTGGGGCCAGGGCTGTCATGCGAACGACTAGGATGCGACGTGTGAGGAGCTTCGTGACCTTGAGGTTAGCTACGATCATCTACTTCATCCATGTTCCCCGCGGGACATTAACCGTGTTGCGATCTACAAGGGTATATAATCATGACTCTTTCTCTTTACTTCATTAACTAGTAGATAGATCTTCGGCCTATGGTGCGTTCTAGTAAGGTAAAATTTGTGTTTTCCTCTACAAACCCATTTAGGGATCACATAACTCCTTGTGAGCACCTATTCCTTCTTAGGGATGAAGAAAGCATCATCCTATTCATCCTCCTCCCTTTTGAGGCTGTATGAAGTAGCATTACACACAGAGCGAGTGGATAGTTTGGTAATGCTAGCGTGTTTCTCTTTTATTATCTTGCGGAGTAAATTCCTGTCACCAGCCATCTCAATAATAAGTTTAGTCAAAAAATGAACTCTACTATCGATGTCATCGATCCTCTTCTCAAGGTCTTTTCCCATCATCCAGTAGGAACCAATCCCCTCGCCAAGGGTTTCTATGCATGCTTTGGAGACTTTATCAAGATTAGCTATCGTCTCCCTAATCTCATCTTGCTGCACCTTGCCTAGAGATAGGGAAGCGGGAGAAGATTTGAAGGAAGATCCCTAAAGGTTATACCTATAAGGATTCGGCGGAAGTTCTTCCTTGCTCCTACATTGCTCCATGTGCCTCGTCATCTCCATCTTGTGCAGGAACATGTCCTCCCAATTGGGAAGTGGCGCCACCTGATATGGTTCATTAGTTGATGAAGATGAAGAACCTTATTGAGACTCCTTCTTAGTTCTTGTTGGTGGAACCTCCTCCTTGACGTGAAAATGTTGCATAGCTCTTGGATGATCATGTGAAATTTGATGCATGAAGGAAATGGAGAGAGAAAAGGCGAGATTGGAAGAAAAACCCTAAAACTTGGAGGCAAAAAGAAAAGGAATAAATAAAAAAGGAACTTTTAGGGACGCTACCAAAAGTGCTAAGCGTTAGTACGGGGGGGATCGCCCCGTACGGCGTGCCCATACAGGCGATTACTGACCTTTAAAGGCGGTATTTTTTATCAAATAGAACAAAAAGAAACAAGACGAAAGTTTACAGAGGGTTTAACGACCTAGTGTATGGGTGGAGATTCTCGCACGACCCGGTCGTATATATCTGCGAAAAGAAACATGAAAACATCATGAGGTAGTATAAGCTTAACGAGTCATAGTACGGGCGCGCCCGGCCGTACGTTCCGCCCCTACCGGGTTGAAAAATAGCCCATCATGATCAGGAAAATGAGAGAAAGAGGGAGAAAACATCCACAAAGACATATTAAGTATCCAAAGAGAAAAACCGAGGAAAAAGGAACAGCAGGTACCTAACTCAGTTTGCCCTTGCATTGCTTGATGTATTTCTTAGCTGTGATTAGATAAGTTAGATTCATTATGTTTACCTCTCCAACTCTCTAGTGCTTCAAACATTGCCTATTAACAATCCAAGATGCAATAGGGTTCTGGCATTTTAGTTTCATTGCCCATGTGCGATATTCTTCATCAACATCATATGGTCCTTCCCACTTAGATCTCAACTTTCCTGCAAAAATCTTTAGTCGGGAGTCATAGAACAGAACTTTATTTCTGGATTTTGAATTATGTATTCCATATATTTCTATCGTGCCATATTTTAACTTTCTCTTTAAATGTTTTAGCATTTTCGTAATCCTAATTTCTAAGTTCATCTAGAGAATGAATGTCTAAGAGCCGTTTCTCTCACGCATTCTTAAAAGCATAATTTAGAGTTTTAATAGACCAATAAGCCTTATGTTCAGAAGGTGATATGCCCTGGAGGAAAATAACAAAGTATATTGTTTGATATATCTCTTATATGTTCATAATACGTTTCATACTATGTTATAACTGTGTTAATATGAAACGTTAATACATGTGTGGTATGTAAACAAACCGTGTCTCTAGTTACCTCTAGCGAACTACCTCATTGGTCATGAGGATGATCAAGGGTTTCGAGATCATGGGCATTTATGCCAATTGACAATGAGGTCATGTCATTAGTTGAATGATGTGATAGACAAACATTCAATAGTTGTACCATAATTTTATCTAGTTACAAAGTTGACCATTAATGATAAACAAATAAAACCTTGCAACTTGATCCCTAGACTGTGAGATAATGGAAATCACCGTTATGGAGGGAGCTTAGATGGTATCAAGGATCATCTCGTGAAAGGGTGATCAAAAAGGTGTTACTAAGGTTTCCCAGAGGGGTGTGTAGAGGAGTACATATCAAGACCAGTATTTGCCAATCCATGTAACGGATAGATACATGTGGCCATCTCGGTCACGTTGCATTAACGAAGCTTGCAAGCGTGTGACTTGGTCACATAATGCAATGACACGGGAACAAGTAAACAAGTTCTTCGGTAATGAGACCAAATGAAGGTATGGAGATACCATAGATCAAGTCTCGGGTGAACTAGGTATAAAGTGGTAAAGGGAATGGGAAACGACGTTAACGGTTCGGGCAATAAGATTCGTGAAATGCACGGGGGTCAACATGGGCATTCAGGTCCCTATGATGATCACTTATATGAGAGAGGTATCAATCATGTTTAGAGTGTTTCCGAACCAAAGGTTGTCACGCTTAAGGGTGGAGACGCTTAGGGATAGATGCGGTACGGTAGGAGAAATAGAGAGAGAAACCGGAATAGTTTTGGGTAACATCCAATGTTGATCGGGGGGTCCAGAAGGAGTTCCGGAGTGAAGCAATATAATAATATGTGTATTTTATATTGATTGTTGAATTTATATTAAAATATATATTTTAGTTTATTTTTATAGGCAGCCCATTGCTAGTGGGCCTCACCCGGAGGGGAGGCCCAAAGGGGCAAGGTACCTAGGGACGAGGGCCAGCCGACCAAGGCTCGGTGGTCCACCGAAGTGGGGCCCACCTAAGGCGGGCAGCTCCCCCTTGGTGGCTAGCGGCTGTGGGGATTAGTCCCACACCATACTTATCAAGAATTTTCCTGAAAGTACCTTTCATAAAATGAGATCCACCATCAGTAATTAGAAATCTAGGGACCCAAACCTGAAAAATAATGTCCTTAATCATCTTGATGGAAGTGGCTGCATCTGTATGAGAAGTGTGTATCGCTTTAACCCATTTAGTAACACAATAAACAGCCACAAGAATATGAGTGTATCCATTAGTGGATGGGTACGGTCCCATGAAATCCATTCCCTACAAATCAAACGGTTCTATTATAAGGTTACATTTCATGGACATTTCTTGTCTTTTCATATGTTACTCATACGTTGGCAAGCATCACAATTTTTAACATAGCTATGAGCATCTTTAAACAGGGTAGGCAAGTAAATTCCGGACCACAACACCTTAGCAGTCGTACGGTCACCAGTGTGATGCCCTCCATAAGGACTATCATGCCCATCTTTTAAAATGGCGCTCATCTCATGATCGGGAAAACATTTCCTAATTATCCCATCAAGTCCGTGCATATATAAATAAGGATCATCCCAAAATTAATATTTCAAATTGTTAAAGAACTTCTTGCTATGATTATAAGCCATTCCTTTGGATAGAAACTTACCTACAAGGAAATTAGCATAATCTGCAAACAATGAGTCATGTGATCTAAGGTGGCAAGGTGCTCTCCTGGTATAGATTCATTAATGGGGATAGGATCATCAATTATTCCCACCATACGTAACAAGTGATCAGCTACTGGATTATCTTTACATCTTCTATCCACTATTTGTAAGCCATACTCTTGTAATAATAGAACCCACTAAGTCAAACGTGGCTTCACATCTTTCTTTGCTGAAAGATGTCTTAGGGCTTAGTGATTAGTGTGCACTATTAATTTTGAGTTTATGATGTAATGTATTAATTTAACATAGGAAAAAACAATGGCTAGAAATTCCTTTTTAGTTGTGACATAATTCTTTTGATCTTCATCTATGACATAGCTAGCATATTGAATAACGTTTAAGTTTAGGCCTTCTCTTTGTCCAAGAACGGTCCCAATTCCATAATCGCTAGCATCGTACATAATCTCAAATGGCTCATCCCACTTTGGTGGTTGAATAATAGGAGCCGCTACTGGAGCTTTCTTAAGTTCTTCAAAAGAGGTGGTGAAACTATTATAAAAAATAAAAGGAATATCGTTATTTAACAAATAAGTCAAGGGGAGTAGCTAGTTTGGCAAAATATTTAATAAAGCATCAATAAATATATGTCTTCCCAAGAAAATTCTTTACTCTTTTTACATCTTGAGGTATCTGTAATCTTTCTAAGCAATAATGCTAGAATCATCAACCTCAATACCTTTTTAAGAAATTTTGTGTCGAAAAACTATACCCTGCTCTTACAATGAATTGGCAACGCTCCCAATTGAGGACCAATTTGGTTTGCTTGAAACACTTCAATACTCTCTTAATATTGTAGAGACATTGTGCAAAGGCAGTCTCATAAATAAAAAAATCATCCATAAGAACTTCCATAGATTTTACGAAGTTGTCAAATATCTTCAAGACACATTCTTGAAACGTTGAGCTGCATTGCACAAATTGGAAGGCATCAATATTTATGCGTAAGTACAATAAGGACAAGTAAAAGTCGTCTTCTCTTGGTCTTCAGGTTGAATACAAATTTGATAATACCTTGAATAACCATCAAGAAAAAAATACGAGTTCCTAGTTATTCTTTCTAAAAATTGCTCCATAAAAGGTATTGGTTTATGATCCTTCACTGTCACCCTATTTAATTTTCTGAAGTCTATACACATTTTATACCCTGCTATGGTCCTTGTGTGGATTAGCTCATCCTGATTATTATTATTATTTATGGTTATACATCCTTCCTTGGGTATGCAATGAGTTGGACTAACCCATTTACTCTCAGAAATTGGATAGATAATACAGGTGTCTAGCATGCGTATGACTTCTTTTGTCACTACCTCTTTCATTCTAGGATTTAGTCTTTTTGTGTGTGTTAACAAAAGGCTTCACATCTGTAGCCATAGGAGTTTTGTGAGTAGCTATGGAGGGATCTATTCCTTTTATGTCACTAAGAGTATACCCAAAAGCTTCATGTTGCTTAACAAGTACTTCTAGTAATTTCTGACTTTCTTTAGTGGAAAGTTGATCATTAATGATTATGGGACACTTACCTTATGTGTCTATAAATTCATACCTGATCCCCCGGGGAAGGGGTTTGAATACTAATGGAGGTGGATCCTCATTTCCCTTCCTTTCCAGTTCTTCAAATTCATCTTGAAGAAGATTTTCTAGTTCAAGCGTAGTCTCAGGTATATTATCAAGATCTTCTTTCGCTTTATCATTTGGAACCGAGTCACTATAGGTTAGGCTTCTCTCCAATTCAATTTGCAGGGTGCCAAAATAAACTGCTTCCAACTCTTCAACGTTATTTTCTTCCTTTATCTTTGTTTTCTTTTCATATGGTAGCTTCTTGAATTGATTGAAATCAGCTTTTCAATCCTCTTCTCCAAACTGTAAGGACATAACCTCTTTCTTGTCATTAATATCAATATTTATAGATTTGTAAAATGAACTCCCCAAAATAATAGAACAATGTTAATATAAGAGTGTATCAATAATATAAAATTCAATGGGGTAGACAAATGCTCCTACTAAAATGAAAGCATTGCGAAGAATCCCATGATATCCCTACAAGGTTCTGTTTGAGAGCTTTATAGTTACATTAGTAGGTTCAAGTTCTGGGTTTTAGTCTATCATAGACAGAGTAAGGCATAATGTTTAGGGAAGAACTTAAATAACAAAGTCCTACATAAGTAGATTCGCATAAACGAAAAGGGAATTTATGAGTATCCTGATAATTATAGTTGGGCTTCCCTTCAATTATTCTAGAGGACTCCTAACTTACCATCATTACTTCATTTTCAATGACTTCGGGCTCTAGGATTTCTTTCGCTATACCAATATTCGCCTTGATAGTTTCAAAATCTCTGGATTACTTCCTTATCCTTCATGTACCTTTATTACCATTATTTTCTCTTTTTGTTAGGATAGGTTTATCTTCAGCTGATAACCTCTTCTCTAATTGTGTAGGATTGTTCTTCGGAACAGTCTTCGGGAGCTTTTCATCAAAAGGTCTCTTGTAACAATCCCACTCCTTCGATATCTTAAAATGATCAACATATGTTTCGACAATTTGAATAATCATATAAGGATCAAAGTTAAATTTCCCAAGATTTTTTTCTACTTTATCGGATGCTAGAAATTTCCTTAAAGTCATATTATATAGGAGTTTCTTCTTCATTAGATACGATACCATGATAGGCTTCTCCATTCTTACAAACTATTTCTAGCAGGTTCCAATATTTTTCAACACTAAATTAAGTAAACGATCCATTAGAAAGAGAATCTAGCTCATTTCTATTGTCTATGCTTAGTCCTGCATAAAAGGTGTGTACTACTAGGCAAGTTGGGAAATCATGGTGAGGGAAACGATTAAGAAGTTCCCTAAACCTTATATACCCTTCATAAAGGCTTTCTCTCAGGCTGCCTTTGAAATTAGTGATCATGCGTCTAGCTCCGAGGGTTTTTGTCTTGGGAAAGAAATCAATTAAGAATGAAGAATATAGCTTCTCCCAGGAGTTAGTCATCTTTGTAGGACACTCAGTGTACCAAGAACGGGCTTCATCAATAAGAGTTTGATAAAAGAGAGCTTAGTTAACCCCATCCTCATTAAAGATATTAAGTCAAAAAAAACACAAATTTCTTCAAGGAACTCCACATTCTCATACGGGTCATCTGTACCGTCTCCTGCAAACATTTTAGCATGCAAAAGATCAAGCAGCATGGGGTTAATATCATACCCATCAAGGTTATTGGATTTTAAATAAGCGTCCATGGGTGGACCAGAATTCTATATAGCTTCAAGATGAATATTATGTCGGTACTTGCCCATGGTATTTACCTAAAACTAGTAAACAACTTTAGTAAAACAATTAATATAATTAGTAACTAAGAACAAATACCAAAATCTCTTAGCTCCTTGGCAATGGCGCCATAAAATAGCTTGATGACTACAAGTGCATAGATCAATTGTAGCTAGTTTTGAAATAAGAGTATCAAACCCACAGAGAGCTATTTGGTTAAGGTCTTTATTCCCCTTGTCACTATCTACCAAAGGATACTTGTAAGTTGCATTTTATCTCAAGTAAAGGGTGTTTTCAAAGAGAGTTGTGTTTATAAGCAAGAAAGTAAAGAAAGCAAGTAAACAAAGTAACAAGTGCATTGGGATTGGTGTTGGAACTCAATAAGGATAAAATGTTCTCGGAGATGTAGGATACACCACTAGGACATGAGAATTACTTATAAATAGGATAACCTATATCTTTCTTCATGATTTGTGTGGAGATAGTTCCATAATAAGATGTCCACCAACAAGTGTCGCGAGTAAGCCACGTCTGCGAGTGCTATGGTGAGGTCACCTCTAAATAACCACTATGATGCCTACGAGCAAGTCACTTCTACATACCACCACAAATAAGGGTTTCCCCATGGATATCGTTATAAGCTTAGTGCATCTGTCTTTTATCTCCCCTTTGACTATGCAGGCTATAAGCCAATGCTTGCAGTCAAAAAGTAGCACCGGACATACTCCCATACACGTCCTAAGGGTATTTCCCTCTCTTTTGTCCCGAAGGAAAATGTTATGTGGTTGACTTCACATACCATCTAAAGAGAGAGATCTAACACAATATCATAGATCAAGTAAAGATCAAAGACCAAAGTTATAGATCATCTTTATTTCATTTCATAATAATGCTATCGTTTCTCCATCTCTACAAGAACAAAGGGAACTACTCACACATGGAAGCAATCAACAACATCATCATATTCATATGGATGGATTGAAAGTGCAAAGGTAAAATCAAGTGCAAAACCAAAATTGTATTTGGAATTACAACAAGCTCTAAATGGACGAGAGAGGGGATAATGGTGATGATGGATATGTAGCGTTGATGATGAGGGGGATGATGCCTTGTATGTCAATGATCCATGTAGCAGCAAGGATTTTCCCTTCTCCAAGTTCCTCCTCCCGGTCCCTTCCTGTTGTGGTGTTTCGTGGCTGGGGGTGTCTATGAATGTCCAATCTCAGATCCATCTTCGCGTGGTAAGAGTATTTGATGAGGTCGATGTCCTGGTAGGCAGTACGGGCGGGCAGTACGGGCAAGATCCGCCCTTACTATAGGTCGTTAAGCCTTATGGAAACTATCCTCGCATCCTCTCTTCTCTCAGGTGCGTGGAAAATCATTTAAATGCCATTTATCACTTAGAAATATCATATTATTACATAACAAGATAGTCCTAATTTCTATATTTACAAAACACTAAATAATTTAGGATCCTATTGAAACAAGGGTAAAAGGTGCACGCAAGCGCTGTAAAATACCAAAATCTTAACTCTACTTACATAAAAACATCAGGTAAAAATGCTTCAAAAATGGAATCATCATGGCTCTTGACGCCTTGGAGATGGTGGCGCATCGAAGTAAGTGGTGCCCTTTGGTGTGGCACGCTTAGCCTTGAAGGTCATGGATTGGTGATGATGCACCTCCACTTGCGTGATGTGGCACTCGAAGTCGTCCATGCTTGGGGAGTCATTTTTTGTATTACTATGATATATTGCAAATGTATCCATAATTTTTGATGTTCCATGCTTGGTTTTATCTACTTTCTTGTGTTTTGTCCACACTTTGGAGTACTTTTCATATGATTTCTTGGACTAACCTATTAACAAGAGCCAAAGTGCCAGCTGCATGTTTTCTGCTGTTTTTGGTTCTAGGAAAGTTAGAAAATGAATATTCTCAAAATTGGACGGGACAAAAGCCAAAGTCGCTATTTTACCGAAAGGCATATGGAGCCAGAATGAGACGGAGAAGGGCAGGGGCCTGGCCACAACACCTGGTCGCGCGGCCAGGCCTGACCCACGCCAAGGGGTGGTCTTGCCGACCCAAGCACCCCCTCGGCCTCTCCTTCCACCTATATATTGCCTTCTGGACCAAAACCCTAAGTACCCAATCAAAAAATCCATGAAAGAGTCTGTAGCCGCTGTCATCTCCATCCCTAGATCGGGAGGGATCTGAAGCTCTTTCCGGCACCCTGCCAGAGAGGGGAATTCACCCTGGAGGCCTTCTTCATCATCAGGCAAGCCTCCGGTGTGCTGCGTGAGTAGTTCATCTCTGTACTACAGGTCCATGTAGTAGCTAGATGGCTGGTTCTCCTCCTTTGTGCTTTCATGTTTAGATCTTGTGAGCTTCGTTCATGATCAATATCATCTATTTGTAATTATGCATGTTGTGTTTGCGGGGATCCGATGGATATTGAGATGCTATTTCAGATTGATTATTGATTCTATCATGTGTTTATATTTGTGATCTTGCATGCTTTCCGTTGTTAGTACCTATCTTGGCCAAGTAGATGCTAGCAACTCCAAGAGTTAGTATTTATGCTCGATAGTGGGTTCATGCTTCTGGTAATCTGGAGAAGTGACAGAAATCTCTAAGGTACTAGATGTGTTGTTGCTACTAGGGAGATAACAACAATCCTTTGTTCATAGAACAATCGTATTGTTTACATTACACGCAATTCGTAAAGCAATAATCTGTTGCTTGCAACTTAATACTGGAGGGGGTTCCGATGATAACCTGAAGGTGGATTATTAGTCATAGATGCAGTTGGATGGCGGTCTATCTGTAATGTTGTAATGCCCAATCAAGTCTCAAAGGAGTCAAGATGATTAGTATATGCTTGTATGCTTTCTCAATGTTTGTCAATTGCCCCGCTGTAATTTGTTCACCCAGCATGTTATTTATCTTAAGGACAACCATCTCTAGTGAACTATGGACCCCGGTCCTTTCTTTTACATACAATCTACAAACGGTTTACTACTTTGTGTTTTCTTTCTTCAAACTATTACTTCCTTCCATTCAATACATTTAATCCTTTGTTTTCAGCAAAACCGGTGAGATTGACAACCTCATCGCAAGTTGGGGACAGAGTTCTGTGGTTGTGTTGTGCAGGTCTCCACGTTGCTACTAGCACCGGTAGTGTGCCCTGCCAAGGCTCAGCTAGCAACACCTTTGGGGTGTTTCCTTGCTCCTACTGGTTCAATTAAACCTTGGTTTCATAACTAAGGGAAACTTACTGCTGTGCTCATCATACCTTCCTCTTGGGGTTCCCCAACGAGCTCGTTAATACACGAGTCAGCAAGTATTTTTTTGGCGTCGTTGCCGGGGAGCTCAAGCTTGTGTTGCTAATAAAGATTGTGTGAAGTTTTGTATGAAGGAAAAATTTCAGGTGTATGGAAGGAATGAGTAATGAGATGAAGGATGGACTAAAGCTCAAGCTTGGGGATGCCACGCGTGTCACCCCAAGAAATATCCAAGAATTACAAGCGTCAAAGCTTGGGGATGCCCAAGGCATCCCCCTCTTCCTCAATAAAAATCCCAGGTTTCTTCCAAACGTTTCATTCTTATTGTTTCATGCACAGTTTTGTTGTTCTTGGAGCATCTTCTTTTTCTTTTTCGTTTTGGTTTTTCTTTTGCTTTTTTTTCTTAGTTTGCTGAATAAATTGGTTGGACCCCCTCTTTCATACATTGGTTTTCAAATAGTTTGGTTTGGTTTGGAAAAGAGTAGGAAAGTTCATACTTAAGTGGTAAAAAGAGCTTGTTTATGACTACGTCCTATGCTTTGTCATGCCATGCTTGATATTATTTTGAATTTATGCTTAGTATTCTTTGTTGTAGCATGACTTTTTATAAACAATTGAGATTGCTTAATGTGTCTTGGATGAATCATGCGTTGTTTTAGCATATTAAAGCATAGTATAGTGGTATTCTCCTTTGATGCTTTATTTGGGGTGACTTGGCGCATGCTCACACCATGTTATGACTATCTCAAGTCACCATAGCCTTTATGATCCTTTATTTTCAACTTGTAGTATCACTTTATGCATTGATCAATGATGTTTTGTCACTCTGCATGATTATGGCCATTATTGCTCTCTTAGTTTATCGCTCCTAGTCTTTTGCTAGCCTCCGTAACCAAGTATGAGTTCCACTCATGCATCCAAATCTCTAAACCAAGTTATTCCAAAGAGTCCACCATACCTACCTACTAGCTTATGTTATTCCAAGTATATTCATGCTTTTGTTTACCTTCCAAATTAAACTTGTTATGAGAAAACTAGTGATTAAAGCTCTCATGAACTTGATGGCACACTTTACTTTCTGCATTTAATAAACTTGAACCATTGGGCCCTTCTTTGTTGCGTATATGCTTGCACTTTATAAGTTGGAATTAGCAGAACCATATATCATGGGGAACGCTTTCAACATTTCACTTGTACTTTGTACCCCGTTGATATCATGTTCTTTTGCTTATGGATCCCGGCAGTGTGAAATAAAAGTGGAACTTATAAGATCATGGAGTTTGTATGTGTGTTAGAGAAACGCCTGGGCCGCTAGCCTAAGGCATGGCTAATCATGGTGGAAACTTGCAGCATCACCATAATGAGCACTCTATGAAGCATCCTCAATAAAAACCTATGCAAATAGCAAATAAAAAGATCGCTGAGATGCACATTGTCTGCTTGCCTTGTCATTTTGATCATGGGATAGCTCCTGTATCATGTGTAAGGGGTACCCCGTTGGCGGTTCTTTATGATACATATGTACTTACAATGACAAGAGCATACTTGTGACTAAAGTTGAGTAGCATGAGGTTCGGTCTTCATAAGTAAGGGGCATGAGATTTCGGTTTATAACTTGTCAAGTATTTCCTCTTAGTTGTGTCACTTTAACCTTAATCACCTTCAAGATGCTTATGATAGGGGCAATGAGAGCTGAAAGCTATAAGTACCATAATTTTTGGAAGCTCTTTATGAGACTTTAATCCCTACTTCCTTCTATGAAGGCCTTTCTTCCACCATTATATTGAGTCTCCACCTTCTATCTTTATGCGCCTACTTTGAGAGCATAGTGGCCATTCTTAGTTCTATGTGCATTGTCCCAAGACTAGTTGATTGATGCTTAACTTGATATTGCTTGTTTTAAACTATTTGTATCTATTCACTCTTATGAACTTTGAAGGTGTCCTATGCATTTATATTTGCTACTCTATGAGGGACAAGCTGAATACTATTATGCTATGTTTTCTTTATGTGAAACAAACAAACGTCTTGCAAAGCATTGTTATTCATGAATCTTTTGTTTGTGCATTTTCATGTTGCATCATAGTTTCTTTGTCTTATTCCTAGAACTTTGTCTTTCATGCTATGATTGAAGTACTATGATCCCAGCTTCGAATGTTTCACAAATACTTTGATCAAGTTTATGATGCTGCATGTCACCTACAAAATTATTCTTTCTTTTTATCACTTACCTACTCGAGGACGAGCAGGAGTTAAGCTTGGGGATGTTGATAAATTGCAAATGTATCCACAATTTTTGATGTTCCATGCTTGGTTTTATCTACTTTCTTGTGTTTTGTCCACACTTTGGAATACTTTTCATATGATTTCTTGGACTAACCTATTAACAAGAGCCACAGTGCCAGCTGCCTGTTTTCTGCTGCTTTTGGTTCCAGGAAAGTCAGAAAATGAATATTCTTGGAATTGGACGGGACAAAAGCCAAAGTCGCTATTTTACCGGAAGGCATCTAGAGCCAGAATACGAGACGGAGAAGGGCTGGGGCCTGGCCACACCAACTGGCCACGCGGGCAGGCCTGGCCTGTGCCAGGGGGTGGTCTGGCCAACCCTAGCACCCCCTCGGCCTCTCATTCCGCCTATATATTTCCTTGGGACCAAAACCCTAAGTACCCAATCAAAAAATCCACGAAAGAGTCTGTAGCCGCCATCATCTCCATCCCTACATCGGGAGGGATCTGAAGCTCTTTCCGGCACCCTGCCGGAGAGGGGAATTCACCCTGGAGGCCTTCTTCATCATCATGCAAGCCTCCGGTATGATGCGTGAGTAGTTCATCTCTGGACTACGGGTCCATGTAGTAGCTAGATGGCATACTCTCCTCCTTTGTGCTTTCATGTTTAGATCTTGTGAGCTCCATTAATGATCAAGATCATCTATTTGTAATTTTGCATGTTGTGTTTGCGGGGATCCGATGGATATTGAGATGCTATTTCAGATTGATTATTGATTCTATAATGTCTTTGTTATTTTTGATCTTGCATGCTTTCCGTTGTTAGTAGCTATCTTGGCCAAGTAGATGCTAGCAACTCCAAGAGTTAGTATTTATGCTCGATAGTGGGTTCATGCCTCTGGTAATCTGGGGAAGTGACAGAAATCTGTAAGGTACTAGATGTGCTATTGCTACTAGGGAGAAAACAACAATCCTCTGTTCATAGAACAATCGTATTGTTCACATTACACGCAATTCGTAAAGCAATAATCTGTTGCTTGCAACTTAATACTGGAGGGAGTTCGGATGATAACCTGAAGGTGGATTATTAGTCATATATGCAGTTGGATGGTGGTCTATGTATAATGTTGTAATGCCCAATCAAGTACCAAAGGAGTCAAGATGATTAGTATATGCATGTATGCTTTCTCGATGTTTGTCAATTGCCCCGCTGTAATTTGTGCACCTAGCATGTTATTTATCTTAAGGAGAGCCACCTCTAGTGAACTATGGACCCCGGTCCTTTCTTTTACATACAATCTACAAACTGTTTACTGCTTTGTGTTCTTCAAACTATTACTTCCTTCCATTCGATACGTTTAATCCTTTGTTTACAGCAAAATCGGTGAGATTGACAACCTCATCACAAGTTGGGGACAGAGTTCTGTGGTTGTGTTGTGCAGGTCTCCACGTTGCTACTAGCACCGGTAGTGCGCCCTGCCAAGGCTCAGCTAGCAACACCTTTGGGGTGTTTCCTTGCTCCTACTGGTTGATTAAACCTTGGTTTCATAATTGAGGGAAACTTACTGCTGTGCTCATCATATCTTCCTCTTGGGGTTCCCCAACGAGCTCGTTAATACACGAGTCAGCATACTACATATCAGCTAAGCATGTGGAGCCATTGCAGACATAGTGTTCCATGTCCTGCATGCATGAGGATCCATTGTTGATGTAGAGCTCTGGGTCCTCAAAGCATGCAGGGTCATTGTTGTTGTAGTGATTCATCATGTCCTCTATACTTGCAGAGTCATAGTCAAGGTGGATCATCATGGATTTTTCATATGTATCCTTCTCGGTTCCAGAGTCCCTAGACATTATTCACAATACCAAGTGGTGTATATGGAAGTGGTAGAGGGTGTTAGGGAAACAACATCAAACCTTACTTTACCTTGGAAGATAGTATCGTGCAAGAGGCCACACTTGAGAGCAATAAAAACCAAGCAAAGTGAAGTGGTGAGGAAACCTAAACCCCAATAACAACAAAAAACACACACAAATCTTATGGTGGATAGGTATGAAAAGTGGCATGTCAAAGAAATAATCTGAAATCAAGATATTGTAATGGCAAGTAAAGAACCACAATGATGACCAAGACAAACACGTCAATCCACTAGATATAGGAATTATGTTCAAGGAAACACATGGTGGGATAAATGGGACTTGTGCGATGGAGAAAATGATCTAAGAATCAAATGATTACCTAGCAAAGACTACAAGATCGTGTCACACAAGTGCAAGGAGAGACGCTAGTTCGATTGCATATAATGCTGGGCTACAATATTTGCGCAAAGTAGCACACCTATAAGATGTTCATCTAGCTTTCACTTCCTATTCTATGAGGAACTTGTTTATTTCTTTTTCTTTTTCTATTTTTTCTCTTTATTTGTTTCACTCTTTTTTCTTTCTTTTTCAGTTTCCACTTCCTTGTGCCAACAGCTATACAAGATAACTATATAAGATAACACTCGCAACGTTTTCCCGGAATTATACAAGGTATCAAACATGCAAATCCCAAGCAACCATAGGAGTAACTAGTCTCAATAGTTGTTTGTTGGTCACAAATATAGTGTAGTTCACAAAGGAATGCAAGTGGGGAGAAGTCACATAATGTTTATACCTTTCATCATTAGTCTTCACCCTTTATTTTCGGATTCATCCTTGATCATGGAATTCGGATGGAGTAGGTAGCATGAAAAACTTGGATGATGACATGGAGATCCTTGTTCTCTTGAAATGAGCTAAATAACACCAAAATCCAAGTTAGAATGCAAAAGTTATGGTCAAAATTGTGAGGAGCTGAAACAGTTTTTTCTGTCTGTATGGGGGCAGAGACTACGGTCATAGGGCAAAGACTCCGGTTTGAGATCACTAACCCCGTAAACTCCATTACTGTGTCAGGGACTCCGGTCCAGTCGACTCCAAGACATCAATAACTCATTCGGGACACTTTTTGGGCAGAAAAACTCGAACCAAAACCTCAAATTAATGTTGGAAATCTAAGAATTAGGCTATGGAAATGCAGGGGAAGGTAGATCAACAAGGTTAGCAAGTAATCCACTGTTCAAAACGTACCAAAACTCACTCAAATCTCATATCGATCTAAAACATGAAATTGGGCTATTTTTTGTGGAATTTTCGAATTATGGGGAAAGATCAAATCGATGAGAAATCCGTGGCAGCCAAAAGTTGTTGATACCAATATGTTAACGGTAACCCTCAAGGGTGTCCTGATCTTCACAAATCTCTTGGTCAAATCGATGGGGAAAGTGAGGGAAAGGGATAAGGTAGCGGAAGTGAACTCACAACTCGCAAATAACACAATGAACACACACAAACACACATGACAAAGGCCTATTTATCCCGAACCGCGGCCACTGGTCCGATAGGATCCTCACAAGGAAAGATTGGTCAACATGCTCCTATCAATCCCAATT
Organism: Avena eriantha; assembly: GCA_910589775.1. NCBI lineage: Eukaryota > Viridiplantae > Streptophyta > Magnoliopsida > Poales > Poaceae > Avena > Avena eriantha. The sequence goes on along the minus strand of OU342746.1, from coordinate 151,675,130 downwards.
GGAGAGGGAAGAACACCTTGGGGAGGATCTTGACATCTATGCTCACGCACTCGCAAACGTAGGCCTTGTAAAACGATGGATGCACTATGCAAAGTCCAAAAAGGTTGGTGAAGATAGTAGGTTCCCTTAGAAAAGGAATGAGGCAAACTCGAAATAATCAACATTAGAGTTTCTAGTTTATCATCTATGCCTAAGGGGTACAACAAGGGGTGGGGCTCTATATATAGGCCAGTCGCTTAAACATGGGTAGTTTGGGGATAAAACTAGGGTTGGAACAGAATAAGGGGTATGCATGGGCCAAGGACCCAGTTGTTGGCATGTAGGCCCATTACTTAGGCCGTAGAATCCGGGCTTGAGGGCCAAAGACTCTAGGGTAGACTCCGAGGTTCCTTTTGTAGCTTTTGGAAGTGGGGCGGAGTCTTCACGCTCTCTAGTATTGTCTCTAGGGGTGTACTGTAAGCTCCCGGTGATGGTCTAGAGTCCTGGCTGAAGTCCTTGGGGAGTTGGACTAGAGACTCTGATGCTTCTGCTGTTGTGTCTTCTGTCTCCTATTCCAAGCCACTGTCTTGTCGAGCTTGATGCTCCGGACTTCCTCCCTTGCATCCGTATTTGTCGATGTGAACCTATCATGGTCATAGGACGGAGTAGGAAGTATCATACTATTCAATAGGGTAGGAAGTGGGCTCGCATAGAGGATAGGATTCATCTTTGGAGTACATGACGACTTGGCATAAGTGGAAGTGCTTGATATGGCAATGACTGTAGGTCAGGTTGTATCACATAGTTTCACTATGGCACGTGACGATTAACCAAAGTTTCACCGCAGCATTCAGCACTCGATGCCTCAGAGGCACACAAGAAGAGTCTTATGCCAACATATAGACATGCATAGGTATATTCGGTGACACATGTTTGAACATATAATTATTTAGTCTGTTTGCTCTACGTAACCAACACACAATCAAATCAGCTCGGGGCAGTAGATATATGTGAGAAGGCTCAGAGTAAAAACACGTGTAAAAACGCTAATACTCCCGCTGCTACTGTAAGACGCAAAATAAAAACAGTAAAGGCAACATCATAGTAGAAACATGAGGACTCACAAAGCACATGATGGACAGAGTGCAATAATATGCAATAGTTGTACATGGCATATTCTTATATAGTACAACACACATTATTTTTATTAATCATACATTGTGTACTACACGTTATTAATTGCAGCAGAAAACACAAAAAGACATGTCATTCAAGCCGGACAAATGCATGTGGATCGCCCTATGGCATCAACGCGTTTTCGCAGCTCCCATGTTGATCGCACTAGCACAAGTTATTCTCATTCATAGGCGATGATCTTGCATTCATAGCCGATGATGTTTGCTCTTTGTTCATGCTTGTTCATTGTCGCATTTTCGGTGCTCTATCGATCATACTAGCACACAGTTTTTGCCTTCATAGTTCATGACGTTTGCTCATCATTCACAATTGTGCGTTATTGTATATTTTATTATCTCCATGTTTTCACCCCATAAGGGTACAACACAAATATAAAAACTTGTATAAACACATAAGTGAGAAAAAAGGAAGGAAAAAAAACTTCAAACAAAAATACCACATGTAAGCGTAAGCGGAGCCAGTCAGAAATCGTGTAAAAATGAGAAGAATCATATAAAAAAGCAAGGCAAAAAACCGCAAGCAAACATCACGTTGCGAGATACCAATAAAAACACGTAAAAACACTGAGAAAACGAACGAATAAAACAGCAATGACAGAACAAAAATGAACATCGGCTAAAAAAGCAGGAAGACGAATGGAAAGAAATGGAAAAAACAAAACAAACAGAAACCGACAAAAAAGAGAAAAAGGACGCGGTGGCGCTCATCATGCACAAAAGCGTAGAAACGCTGCTTCTGCGCATGACCATGCCGTACGCCACCGACCGTCCAGAAAATATCACTGGATGGACGTAGACGTTTTGGCACGGGCTCGAGCCAGAACACCTGGTCCGGTGACGCGCCGGACGGGAGTAGGCAACTGAGCATGCTTAGCGCACCGTTAGCAACTACACGCGGTAGACCTAAAGTCCTAATGAAAAGTTTGGCTCTCCTATCGGTGCATGGTACATAGATCGCAACGAGATATTTCTTTGGACGATGCTCCACCTAAAAGGAACCATGACGGCATCCAAAACGCGTTGGATACGGCTAAGTCATCGTTTGGGTGTTCGAGTGTGGGTACTTCTAGGACGACGTGTCAGCGAAGCTAAGCCATAAGGTGGCAGAAGAAAAGAAACAAGAATGCAAGGAGCGAGGAAGAGGGAGTGTATTTTATAGAGGTTTTCTGAGCCACAAGAATGATGTGCGAGAGATAGAGGAATTCTAGGTGATTGGCAAGGATTTTTGCTGCCAGCTCAGCTCCCAATCGCGAAAACCCGCAAACGACGATGTTGTCTGCTGCCAGCTCGGCTCTCGACCGCGAGAACGCGCTGAAGGCGAGGGTTTCGCTAACACGTCAGCATGTAGTGGTCCCATGCACTGGCGGTGTGGAGCGCCTGTCTGCCTCAAAACGTCTCTCATCAGGAGCGGTGATGCCCACATGACCTGACGTGTGGCCCAAGGGACTACGCGTGGCCCACGGTCTAACAACACAGGGCAGGAAAGGGCATAGGAGCTCTCCACGGTACGAAACCCATGGCGATAGGGCCCGCCTCCTCGGGAGATATGGTCTCCATGGTGATGTCGTCATGTGTCCTCCCCGTCATCCATCCCATTGTAGGGGTTCGCGCCTGAAAACAATAAATTTTCCTACACCAAGAACCCTAATGCCGGGACCTATCTATTAGTAATGTAGTAACGGGAGAGACTTTTCATGAACTAACCCTTGGAGACTAAAAAAGTGTTGTCTATGCTTAGGAGAGTGTGGCTGATGTAGTCGTACCGATGCCAACCTCGGGGTCGTGTTGAAGTTCGACGGCTCATGTGACTCCGACGACTCCTAGTACCCCAAGGGTTGCACCTCCCAGGGAGTTACACATGTCCAACGTCTAGGGAAAAGGATCTCGCAGCAGTTGCGGAAGTAGGCCTTCTGGATCCGAATCCTGCAATGCGATGATGCTGTGCGGTGAAGAAGTCTCATGTTTGCGCAGTCCAGACTTGGGACCGTGGTCACGTGAGTGAGGGAGAGAGAGAGGATCAACTAGAGGTCTCCCCAAGAGAGAGGAAACCTTTTATTGATTATTATGAATTTATTTTCTCAACATACCTCTCAATATATAGGAGAAAAAGCACCCCATAGCTAACTAGCTTAGCCATGTGCGACTAAACAAAGGAGAGGGGAGAGGGGGCTGGACGCCGCCGGCCATGGCCCTAGTGGGCCCCATGATGGGTCCCCTAGGCCCAGCCGGCCACCTCCCCTCCTTCCTCCCAATGGTCTTCCCCTCATGGACCCTTATCCCTAGAGATTTTAGACCAATTAGGTATTTAACCATTTTAATTCCTTTTTATTTTATTAAATAAATATAAATAAATGATTAAATCAATCTTTAACATTTAATTACATATTATTCAATCCCCGTGGCTATGGAACTCCTTTCATCCCACTTCAGACATCCTCTAGACTTTCTGAAACCCTTTCGGTTTTCTCTCTTTCTATTCTTCGGTGATTCTGCGAATACCAAAACGATCTCTGAGCATCATCAATCCCTTAAGCGTGATACCCCACGGATTGGGAACACTCCAGACATGGTCTAGACCCCTCTCATACCAATGATCATAAGCAGGACCTGGATTCTCACGATGACCCCTGTGCATTCCACGAATCTTTGTCGTTGAACCATGAACGTCGTGTCATATTCCTTTTGACTCTGTGGTACTTGTAACACCCCAATATTTAGGAACCAAAAAAGGGTAGAAATAGGAATCTATAAATATGCATGCATTCATCTGTAAAATTGGGGTAAATTTTTCGCCAAACAAAAACCTAAAGAGATCAGAGTTTCTTTCACTGTCTAGAGGTAGGAATAGCTCTCTAAAGTGATTGCTTTAAATTTTGACATGAACTTTAGGCATTATTGTGTTTTGGGGGGAATATTTTGAATTCAAATTTTAAATTCAAATCATGTGTATAATATTTGAAAATTAAAAATTAGAATTATAAAGTGGTTTTCCAAAAGGATGTATTAACATTGTTTGATTATATTTAAACAACAATATTAATTTAAGACAAGGATCATCAAATAAGAAATGAATTCTTATTCTTTTCTTTATTCCATAATAAGATTAGAAATGGAGATATTTACAACCAGACAAAAAATTACAAGGAAATAGTCCAATAAAATGAGTCTTTATTGAATCAAAGGAATACTATTACAAGATTCTTTACAAAAAATAGAAATAAGATTACAATGACAACCTACACTACTTATCAACTCCTACACTAAATCTTGAGCATCCAGGCCTTGTTCCTGCAAAAATAAGATAAACACTCAAATAAAAACAAAAGATTAGTGGATTAGTTTTACTCTCAGTGTTGAACAGTGAGTTGCACTGTTCATATCAATTGAAAGGGGCAAGTTTCACCAAAATATAGTATATGTTCTTTTAATCAATAGCTTCAACCAAATAGGAAAGTGGTAAGTTTCACCAGATAAGTAATAGTAAAAGGATGGGGAAGTTTAAACCATAGTTACTTGATCTCATCCACAGCCAAAGAAAATAGTGAAGCAGCTCACACACCTAAATGCATGCATTGAGGTGTTAGCAGCAGAGAGCAAAGGAACAGTTCAAATCATAGCAGCATAGAGCAAAGCCAGCTTTGCTATCCGCTTCGCAAGAGAGACCGACCACAGTTTGCACCAGCACAACCAAGAACATCACAAGATCTTGAAACCGAATCACTAGATCAAGTCACTTTCCACCACAGAAAACCCAGGAGATCACTAGCCAAGATGGTGACTTGAGAAGGCGATGTTCTAGGTGGACAGCAAGGTCACACAAGAGCAACAACACTAGGAGGAGCACGACAAGGCCAAGAGGAAGCCAAAACAAATCCAGGGCTAGCACATGTCAGAAGTAGAAGGCAACATCAATACAAGGCAACCAGAGTATGTTCCAACTGTTAGATCTAATCATTTTCCATCTTTCACATTCATTTCTTGCAAGCACATGATAAGTGAAGATGTTGAACAACAGATAATAAACAGCCAAATCAGGCATGTGTTCTTGCACAGGCAGGGTCTCAAACCAACATCATTGACCCTATGATCTAGTTTTCACTAGATAGATACACACCATAGCTGTTGGTATAGGGCAGATTCCTAGAAGGGTAGCACCTCTGTACCTAGCAGGTTCAGATCTTCCTGGGTACAAGCTCAAGCATATCCTCTTCAACAAAGATAATAATCTTCCTAAATGATTTAGGAATCATAATGGACACTTTATTTTCGAAAAGACAGTAAAGATTAACACTATCTATCACCAGGCCACACTGTACAACAACAACTAAGTTTAATCATTTCCCTACAAGCATATAGGAATCATCTATTTATAAATCATCTTCTTATTAATCATAGAGAAGAGACTAGTAACTTTAGATTCCCACAGTAACAGGACTAAATCCTAAGACTGAGCACATCAGTGCTTCACAAGTAAACAATTAACCAAGTATCAGTACTGAGAGCAATCTCAACTCCACTACATAGGAGTAAATCCACAGCCACAACAACTTAGGCATCCACATTAATCTAATCATGCTTTCATAGAGAATTTTATGACAGAGAACAGAGTAACACAAGCATGATCAGTAGAGTGTTCTCTGATAGAGAACATAGTAACGAACATGCTCAACAGAGATTGACACTACACTAACAGTAGATCAACATCAAAGGATTAACATAGGCAAGATTAACCCTAGATCTATGCTAAATCACCACTGTAGGGGGTATGAATGAACCCTAGGAATTTAGGGATGAACCCTAAATGGGGAATCCGTTGCAAGTGACCACATGTTATGGGATAGAGGCAAGGTCGAGCATAGAGAGGAGATTAGAGCACTTACGCGAGGTCCTCATAAGATTATTGAAGAGGGAGCGGAGAGGAGGCCGGCGACAGAGAAGTGGCGGCACGGGGAGCACCCTGAGGGGGCGCTGCAGCTTGCGCCTACACACGACGGTGGCGTCCATGGAGGAGCGGCACCACGAGCACAACAGCGTCATCGAGGGAGCGCCAGAACACGGCAGACCCCAAACCCTAGCCACGAGGTGGGGGTCAGCGCGGCCAGCAGAGAGCGCCAGCGTCAGATCGAGAGGGACATCATCAAGCAGCGGCAACATCCACATCGTCTTGCACCACGGCAACGGACATGGTGACCTGGGGCGGCCGGGATCACCACGGCGGTGGCAGCATCGAGCGGCCGGAGAGGATGTTGCGCAAGAGAGATGAGAGAGGAGAGCGAGCAAGTAAGTGGTATTGGGCCAGGTGTGGGCAGCCCAGTACTACCAGGGGCATTTTGTCCAGCCCTAGCGGGCCAGGTCGGGCCAGGTCAGCCTAGTGGGCCAGGCCCAAGTTTTCAAAGAAGGACTTATATAAAATACTTAATTAGAAATATATCCCTAAGATAAATTAGGCTCTAGAAAAATAAATCAAAATCCTAAAAATAAAAATAATATATTTATGAAATCACAAAAATATCCTTTATCCAATAAAAATAGTAGATAGTAATTTTAAGTAATTAAATATAGATATGTTATTAAAATTATATAAATTCCTTCTAGAATTTTATAAAAATATACAAAACACTTCAAATTGAATAAAATTCATATTTAAGATTTTAAAAGGAACTACTATTGTAGAAAAATACTGGTTTGTATTTTTGAAAAGTAAATCAAGTGTGATAAAAATAAAGTTTTATTCCCTTAAGGAAATTTAATTAAATATTTAAAAGAGTTGACAATTTAAATAAATTCATTTTTAAACTCTTAGAATAATACGTGTTATTATAAAAATGTTAAATATCAAAATAATATGAATTTAATAATTCTTGAGTAATGCTTTTCTTTTGTTAATTAAAAGAAACTTAAAACCTTTACAAGGTGGGTAAAACACACAAAGAAGGAAGAAAACAAATCATGGCATGACATTACTATGCATTGCATATTGCTTCTTTAAATATTGTCCTTACTGGGCAATAATGTTTCTCTGTAGAAACCAAAGTTCAAGGTTAAGTGGAAGTATCTGACTTCGCTACCTTATAGTCACAAGGCAAGTTTATCATTTGCTCATGTACTTTGAAGAGTCTTGATGTAAGTATTTGAAAATTGTATTATCACCTATATTCTAAAGAGACAGAAAATAAATATTTTCCAAACAAATGAATGTTATTATCATCCTAAGTGATGATAATACAAAGAATGACTAAGGAATCTAGGATTCCAAAGGTCGAATAACTAGGGCTTAATAACCCATGACATTAGTGAGTCTAGCGCTGTATATTACGTGTTAACCATGAGATTTGGAATGGGACGGAGAAGTCAGCTGGATCTTCTTCCTTTCGTATGGATGGATGACCTTATCCTGAGGCTGTAGCTTCCTTGCGGGGACTCAGCAAATGGGTGGGACTCCTAATTCCCCACGATATTGGTAATAAGGATTTGGTCTCTTATGGGTAAAGCAACGCACCTCTGCAGAGTGTAAGAATTGTGACATGTTACTCCCTGTTCTGGGAAGGAGCTACGAATGCGGCAGGAAAGATACTCCATGAAGTTCTGGTCGACCTATGAAGGCTGATGGGCATAGTTTTTGGATATTAAAATCAATCTTTGAAGAAACGTTTAGCAAAACTGCATAGTACCAAGAACTTATAGTCTGAGGTGGTAGTTAGAGCATCAAACTTCCCACCTTGCATATAGTCAACTTGATGGTAACGCTGTTACTCACTCTTTCCTTTGAACCCCTACTAGACTTTGAGGGCTAGAAGGATGAACAGGTGTATGCTACGGAAGTCCAGAACGACATCTACTATGAAGAGCCGGACCTGTCCGGTGATATTGGAGGGGTGGACTACAGGATACACAATGGAGATGAAGACAATGAGTCAGAGTAGTTGTCAGGCCAGAGTGTAATTACCTAGGTTGAGCCGAGCAGCACGAACCCTATAGAATAAGATGTTGAGCTCACGTCTTTAGTACCGTTGTGTTTGTTCGTTCTTCCGCTGAACTTATGAAATAAGTTATTTGGTTTGCAAGTTTGAATCACTAGAAGTCTTGAACTTCTGGTATTGTAATAATAATGAAGTGTGTATGTTTGTAATATGGACCCGCAATGTTTCTATTGTACCACTCTGAGGGATGTGATATTTACGGAATGGTGTTCTGTGAATGTCATGTCAACGACTATAGTGTACTACATATGCAGTGGTATGCTGGGTCACCACATCTAGTATCAGAGCAATTTATTTCTCCTTAGGTTGGAAAATTAGTAAAGGGAACTACCTGTAGGAGTCTTAGGGCAACGGTAAAGAGTTCTCTAGATTATATGATGAATATTCAATTGGGGAATATTTCGTTATATTTTTTAGTGTGATAATTCGTTATTACGATGCATCATTACAATTATTGGTTACTAATTATGAATGTTTTGGATACAGTTATAATTTCACCAAAGTTTCCAAAAAAGACTTTGGCAAGGAAAGAAGAAACTCTCGATGATTATCAGGGGACATTAACTGAACAACTTCGAGAACTTCTGTGGGTTTTTGGTTGCACAACTAATATTCTAGTTAATACCATGACATACCATGATGGGCGTATGTTAAATAAATATCATGTTAGTATCCAACTACCAAAAAAGCTTGGTTTATATCACGATTTACCTATGGGTGAAGGTAGAAGTCACTTAGCATCATATCATGTTGCTATTCTGGAGGCGATATCCAATGTTCGGGGGCACAAAGCATAAGAGTTAGCGGGAAGCACATATTCTGTAATTCCTCATGACTCTATAGATGAGGAGCCAGTACCGGATCATCTTACTTTAGTAAAGAAGCATCCAAAATTATCTTCCAAGTTTATGGATCTGTATTGACTGATGGTTGGGTCTTTGTATAATACACATCAGGTTATTATAGAGGATCAGATTGATATGCTAGAGGATTTGACTAATCCTGAACGAAGGGAGAAGTTAGCATCTAAACTGGAGAACGTAGCAGTGGGTAGGGTTAGCCCAGTTTTTAAGGATATACCTATAGATCCAGCATCTTTTACACCATATCCTTATTCACCTATGCCAGAACCCACTAGATATCTTGATGAGGGCACTAGTGATCTAGTACCATAGAATTCTTGGGGAACCGAGGAGTCGGAACTACCTATTGGAAACTCCGAAGGATGGAGGTACAGATCAATGGATGGATCTGCCAGGAATCCTATTCCTATGGAAGATTATATTAGTGATATCGGGCAAACCAGTCGAATGGGAGTGAGGTCTTATTCCATTGATGGAAGGGATGTCCAGGTGGAGGAGGTAGAGTCCGATGAGGAAGATCCTGAAGAAAGGGTGTTTGAGTCACCAGAACATTATCCTACTCCAGATAACGTGCACTATCCAATTATAGTTGAGGACTATTGTACCTAGCAGAGTACTTGGGGAGCACCGGAAGCAGAATATTCTATTGATTACTCAGGAGTCAGGATGCAGGAGGCGATTGAAGAAGACAATGATGAGGATGTTTCTGAAGATACTTCAGATGAGTTGGAAGGTATGGACACACTTCAGTTGGATGATGTGTCAAGTCTGGATACTTCTGATACTGAGTGTCGTCCGTCAAAGAGGCAAGTCATTCCATAGATGGTGTGTCGTACTTCACGTTAGCACGGTTGTACTCCAGGTATGTACGATGAACATCGCAACTTATGGGGAGCGTGACCTTGAGAAGGAGTATCATAATGTTGATCTAGGAGTTAGAGTCTGAGCACTTGATGTAATTAAATAAGTGGGATAGTATCCACTTGATGTAATACCTAAATGGTATGGGCTTGTAATGATGATGTACTAACTATGTTGTTTGTAATGTATAATATGTGAAATGCATATTTGGTTCTTATTTGGATTTTGTTTTCCATTGGTGTGACTAGTTCTGTGCATGAAGTTGAGCTCAGAACACATATGCATGATGTAATTATGAGTGTTCGATTTATGTTACAGGACTAGGGGGTATGGAAACGGTTGTAGAGGATGAGAACGAACAGCAGCCCATGGAGCGCGGAACTAAGGAAAAGGCGGATGAAGATGCCAGAATGCAGACAAATTTACCACCACCACCAATGAGGCCGTTAATGGAGCAGAACTTTATGCAATACATGCAGATGATGCAGGAGTCCCAAAACAAGTTTATGGAAGGATTAGTGGATCGAGTGGGACATCAGAGGGAACCTGAAGGACGTGGTGTGAGCCTTTCTGACTTTCAAAATGCAAGGCCGTTACCCTTTGCATCAGCCCCTGAGCTAATGGATGTAGAGGATTGGCTAGCAGATACCGAGAGGAAACTTTAGATTGTAGGATGCAATGATGAGGAAAAGTTGAGGTATGCAACACATCTCTTAACAGGACCTGCAGCATCATGATGGGAGAATCAGTTAGAAATGTAACCTCCAGGAAGAGAGTATACCTGGGAGGAGTATAAGCAGAGATTCTGTGAATATCATGTTCCGGAAAGTGTTATTGAACTAAAACGTAGGGAGTTTGAAGAACTTTAGCAGGGTTACACCAGCGTTATGAAATACATCCGGGAGTTCAGTCAACTATCTCGTTATGCTGAGGATGAAGTGAGCACTTAGGAAAAGAGGAAGAAGTGTTTCTTGCGTGTTTTAAATCCATTTGTGAAGATGAGGTTGAGGCTGGCCAATAAGGCAACTTTTCAATAGTTACTAGATGCAGTTATCACATTTGAGGATGATTACAAGAATGTCCAAGAGGACCGAAGGAAGAGAGCAAAGAAAGAAACTAAGAGGATACAAGCAAGTAATCCCAAACCTAAGTTGGAGTTCAAACCAAGGAATCGACCCTTCAATAACAACAACCACCCCAATCGAGGTGCAAATCTAATCAGAAGGAATGTTATCTATCACAATTGCAGATTACCTGGACATTTTCAAAGTGAATGTCAGAAGCCAGTCATCATATGCTATGGGTGTGGTCACAAGGGGCACATGAAACCCGATTGTCCCAAGAAACCACCAAGTGGTTATCCTACATCAGGCGGTGGTCAAGCAAGAGGCGGAGGTGGACAGCCTAACCGAGGTGGAAGCTATGGCAAAAACGACAATGGCAAGAGAGATAGACCTACTAGAAAGCTGAATTGTGCAACCTTGGAGGAGGTGGATAACTCGGATCAAGCGGTGATAGGTAAGCTCAATATTTTCACAAATCCTAGAAAAGTTCTATTTGATACTGGTGCAACTACTTCATTCACATCTGAACAATTTTGTGATAAGTTCGGGATTAGAAGGGCACCGTTAGAAAAACCTATGACCGTAGTTACCACTGGAGGGATCGTGGTAGTTAGAAATATAAAACTAAACCAAGTTATCTCAATACGTGGTCAAACCTATTATGCGGATCTTTATGTGATTCAATTAAGGGGAATAGCAGTAGTGTTGGGAATGGATTGGATGGCTGAGTATGGGGCTCAAATTAATTGTGAGGATAAAACCATTTCAATCAAGTCTCCAAGTGGAGGAAGGATAGTCTATCAGGCAGATAAACATAGTCATATTATGGTAGATCTACAATTGAACTCAATGAAGGAGGTAAAATTGGAAAATATTCATGTTGTGAAGGAATTTCAAGATGTTTTTCCAGTAGAGTTACCAGGAATGCCACCTGATCAAGAAATAGAGTTCACTATTGACCTGATACCTGGTACAACACCAATAGCCCAAGCACCGTACAATATGGGACCAAAAGAATGAAAAGAGCTCAAGGAGCAAATTGATGAGTTAGCCAGAAAAGGATTTATTCAGGAAAGTGTATCCCCATGGGGAACTCTGGTACTTTTTTTGGATAAAAGAGATGGAGCACGAAGAATGTGTGGTGATTACAGAAATCTCAATAATGTTACCATCAATAACAAATATCCCTTGCCAATAATCCAAGATCTATTTGATCAAGTCAAAGGAGCTACACTGTTTTCCAAGGCTGATCTAAGATCAGGGTACCATCAGATAAAAATAAAACCTGAAGATGTTCCAAAAACAGCATTTGTGTCAAGGTATGGACATCACGAGTATCTCGTCATACCTTTTGGATTGACCAATGCACCAGTAATATTCATGAACCTGATGAATAAAATCTTCATGCCTCATCTAGATAAGTTTATCATAGTGTTTATGGATGATATTTTGATATACTCAAAGGATAAAGAAGAGCATGCTGATCATTTGAGGATAGCATTGCAAATTTTGAGAGAACATAAGTTGTATGCTAAATTCACCAAGTGTAAATTTTGGTTGGACAAGGTAGAATTTCTTGGTCATGTGATCAGTAAGGATGGAATTGCAGTAAATAGGTCAAAAGTTCAATCAGTATTGGAATGGAATGCACCAACTAATGTGAAACAAATCCGAGGTTTCTTAGGAATGGCAGGCTATTATCGGAGATTCATTGAAGGTTTTTCCAAGATAGCTAGACCAATGACCAAATTGATAAGAAAGAATGCACCATTCATATGGGATGAGAAGTGCGAAGCAAGTTTTCAGGAATTGAAAACTAGATTAACAAGCGAACCAATCTTAGCTATACCAGAAACCGGAAAAGATTACACAGTATATTGTGACGCATCTAAAGAAGGAATAGGATGTGTGATAATGAAAGATAGTAAAGTAATTGCTTATGGGTCTAGACAACTCAAACCTCATGAAGTCAATTACCCAACACATGATTTGGAGTTAGAAGCGGTGGTCTTTGCCTTAAAGGGATGGAGACATTTTTTATATGGAGTAAGGTGTGAACTATATATAGATCATAAGAGTCTTAAATATTTCTTTACTCGGAAGGAGTTGAATATGAGACAAAAAAGATGGCTGGAATTAATTGAAGATTATGATCTTACAATTAATTATACTCCACGAAAGGCCAATGTACTAGCAGATGCTTTAAGTCGGAAGAGTACAGATACTCAACCCATCAATAGAGAATTACCAAAAGCGTTGCAAATGGATTTGGAAAGGTTAGAAATACAATTCCTAAGGATAGAAGTTTGTATAGTCCTAGCTACCATGAGGGTTGTAGAAGAGCAAAGCAGTGATCTTTGTCATGAGATCTATCGACATCAAATTGATGATCCATTTATTGCTGAAGAAATTGGAAGAATTTCTGAAGGACAAAAATCAGTTTTTAACCTAGGAGATTATGGATCTTTATGGTTCCAAAATCGTCTTTGTGTACCAGATGTACCGAAGATCAGAGAGGTGATACTCTGAGAAGCACATGAAACACCATATTCAATTCATCTAGGAAGTACAAAGATGTACATGGATCTTAAGGAATTATTCTGGTGGAATAACATGAAGAGGGATATTGCAAAGTATGTATCTGAATGACATAGTTGTCAAAGGGTAAAAGCAGAACATCAAAGTCCAACAGGACCATTACAACCTTTAGAAATTCCGGAATGGAAATGGTAAGAAATTGGTATGGATTTTATCACAGGATTACCATTGACACCGAAGCAGAAGGATATGATATGGGTGATTGTGGATAGATTCACTAAAAGTGCACATTTTATCCCGGTAAACCAAAAAGATAATGTCGAAAAGTTAGTAGAAATCTATGTCAAGGAGATAGTAAGTAAGCACGAAGTACCCAAGAAGATTGTATCAGATAGAGGATCTGTGTTTACTTCAGCATTTTGGAAACAACTACATGAAGCACTTGGCTTGAAGTTGGATTTCAGCATAGCCTATCATCCCAAAACTGGAGGCCAAACAGAAAGAACCAATTAAATCTTGGAGTACATGCTTAGAGCTTGTGCATTAGATTTTGGAGGTTAGTGGGAAGATCATCTACTGTTGGTAGAATTTTCTTACAACAATCGCTATCAAAGTAATCTGAAAGCAGCACCATATCAAGTACTTTATGGGAGAAGATGTAGATCACCAATATGTTGGTATGAAACTGGTAGTAGCAAAGAATTTGCACCAGATTATATCAAGGAGAAGCAAGATATCATCGATATTATTAGAGATCGATTGAAGATAGCTCAAAGTCGATAGAAAAGTTATGCTGATCAAAGTCGGAGATCATGGCATCCAGAAGTGGGGGATATGGTATATCTCAAAGTAAGTCCAATGAAGGGAGTTAAGAGATTCAGAGTCAAAGGATAACTGAGTCCAAGATATATCGGACCATTTAAGATACTAAGTCAGAATAGAACAATAGCTTATGCTCTTGAGTTACTAAAAATATTGGCTCAAGTTCATAATGTTTTCCATGTGCCACAGTTACGGAAATGTCTTAAAATTCCTGATGATGCAATTACACATCAAGAAATTGAGTTACAATCAGATTTGACTTATGTTGAGAAACCCTGTAAAATCCTGGAAGAGAACTAGAAAAGGTTGAGAAACAGGGCAATCGAATACTACAGAGTGCAATGGGAACATCACCCAGAGAGAGAAGCCACATGGGAGAAAGAGGATGACTTAAAAGAAGCATATCCAGAACTATTCAGGTACACATCAGCAAACTTCAGGATGAAGTTTAATTTAAGGGGGGAAGTCTGTAACACCCCAACATTTAGGAACCAACGAAGGGTAGAAATAGGAATTTGTGCATATGCATGCATTCTTCTGTAAAATCGGGGTAAACTTTTCGCCAAACAAAAACCTAAAGAGATCATAATTTCTTTCACTATCTAGAGGTATGAATAGATCTCTAAAGTGATTGCTACAAATTTTGACATGACCTTTAGGCATTATTGTGTTTTGGGGGGGGGGAATATTTGAAATTCAAATCATGTGTATAATATTTGACAATTAAAAGTTAGAATCATAAAGTGGTTTTCCAAAAGGATGTATTAACATTGTTGGATTATATATTAAACAAAAATATTAATTTAAGACAAGGAACTTCAAATAAGAAATGAATTCTTATTCTTTTCTTTATTCCATAATAAGATTACAAATGGAGATATTTACAACCAGACAAAAATTTACAAGGAAATAGTCCAATAAAATGAGTCTTCATTGAATCAAAGGAATACTATTACAAGATTCTTTACAAAAAATAGAAATAAGATTACAATGAGAACCTACACTACTTATCTACTCCTACACTAAATCTTGAGCATCCAGACCTTGTTCCTGCAAAAATAAGATAAAAACTCAAATAAAAAAAAGATTAGTGGATTAGTTTTACTCTCAGTGTTCAACAGTGAGTTGCACTGTTCATATTACATCATAGAGTAATTTAAAGGGGCAAGTTTCACCAAAGTATAGTATATGTTCTTTTAATCAAATAACTTCAGCCAAATAGGAAAGTGGTAAGTTTCACCAAATAAGTAATATTAAAAGGATGGGGAAGTTTAAACCATAGTTACTTGATCTCATCCATAAGCAAAGAAAATAGTGAAGCAGCTCACACACCTAAATGCATGCATTGAGGTGTCAGCAGCAGAGAGCAAAGGAGCAGTTCAAATCACAACAGCGTAGAGCAAAGCCAGCTTTGCTATCCACTTTGCAAGAGAGCCCAGCCATAGTTTGTCACCAGTACAACCAAGAACATCACAAGATCTTGAAACCAAATCACTAGATCAAGTCACTTTCCACCACAGAAAACCTAGGAGATCACCAGCCAAGATGGTGACTTGAGGAGGGGGTGTTCTAGGTGGACAGCAAGGTCACACAGGAGCAACAACAATAGGAGGAGCATGACAAGGCCAAGAGGAAGCCAAAACAAATCCAGGGCTACCACAAGTTAGAAGTAGAAGGCAACATCAAGACAAGGCAACCAGAGTATGTTCCAACTGTTAGATCTAATCGTTTTCCATCTTACACATTCATTTCTTGCAAGCACATGATAAGTGAACATGTTGAACAGCGGATAATAAACAGCAAAATCAGGCATGTGTTCTTGCACATGAAGGGTCTTAGACCAACATCATTGACCCTATGTTCTAGTTTTCACTAGATAGATACACAACACAGCTGCTGGTAGAGGGCACATTCCCAAAAGGGTAGCACCTCTGTACCTAGCAGGTCCAGATCTTCTTGGGTACAAGCTCAAGCATATCCTCTTCAACAAAGATAATAATCTTCCTAAATGATTTAGGAATCATGATAGACACTCTGTTTTAGAAAAGACAGTAAATATTAACATTGTCTATCACTAGGCCACACTGTACATCAACTACTAAGTTTAATCATTTCCCTACAAGCATATAGGAATCATCTATTTATAAATCATCTTCTTATTAATCACAGAGCACAGACTAGTAACTTTAGATTTCCACAGTAATAGGATTAAATCCTGAGACTAAGCACATCAGTGCTTCACAAGTAAACAATTAACCAAGTATCAGTACCGAGAGGAATCTCAACTTCACTCCATAGGAGTAAATCCACAGCCACAACAACTTAGGCATCCAAATTAATCTAATCATGTTTTCATAGAGAATTTTATGATAGAGAATAGAGTAACAAGCATGATCAGCAGAGTGTTCTTTGATAGAGAACACAGTAACAAACATGCTCAACAGATATTGACACTACACTAACAGTATATCAACATCAAAGGATTAGCATAGGCGAGATTAACCCTAGAGTTATGCTAAATCACCACTATAGGGGGTATGAACCCTAGGAATTTAGGGATGAACCCTAATTGAGAAAATCCATTGCAAGTGACCACATGGTATGTGATAGAGGCAAGCTAGAGCACAGATAGGAGATTAGAGCACTTACTCGAGGTCCTCATAAGATTATTGAAGAGGAAGCGGAGAGGAGGCCGGTGGCAGAGAAGTGGCGGCACGGGGAGCACCCCGAGGGGGCGCTGCAACCCGCGCCTGCACACAACGGTGGCGGCCATGGAGGAGCGGTACCGCGAGCACCACGGCGTCATCGAGGGAGCGACAGAACATGGCAGACCCCAAACCCTAGCCACGAGGTGGGGGTCAGGGCGGCCAGCGGAGAGCGCCAGCATCAGATCGAGCAAGTCAACGTCAAGCAGCGACAACATCCACGTCGTCTTGCACTGCGGCAATGGACACGACGACCTAGGGTGGCCAAGATCACCACGGTGGCGGCAGCATCGAGCGGCCAGAGAGGATGTCGCGCGAGAGAGATGAGAGAGGAGAGCGAGCGAGTAAGTGGTACTAGATCAGGTGTGGGCATCCCAGTACTACCAGGGGCAATTTGTCTAGCCCTAGCGGGCTGGGTCGGGCCGGGCCAGCCCAGTGGGTCAGGCCCAAGTTTGAAAAGAAGGACTTATATAAAATACTTAATTACAAATATATCCATGAGATAAATTAGGCTCTAGAAAAATAAATGAAAATTCTAAAAATACAAATAATATATTTATGAAATCACAAAAATATCCTCTATCCAATAAAAATAATAGATAGTAATTTTAAGTAATTAAATATAGATTTGTTATTAAAATTATATAAATTCCTTCAGGAATTTTATAGAAATATATAAAACACTTAAAATTGAATAAATGTCAAATTTAAGATTCTAAAAGGAAGTACTATTATAGAAAAATACTGGTTTGTATTTTTGAAAAGTAAATCAAGTGTAATAAAAATAAAGTTTTATTTCCTTAAGGAAATTTAATTAGATATTTAAAAGAGTTAAAAAATTAAATAAATTCATTTTTAAACTCTTAGAATAATACTAGTTATTATAAAAAAAATATCAAAATAATATGAATTTAATAATTCTTGAGTAATTCTTTTCTTTTATTAATTAAAAGAAACTTAAAATCTTTACCAGGTGGGTAAAACACGCAAAGAAGGAAGAAAAAAATCATGGCATGACATTACTGTGCATTGCATATTGCTTCTTTAAATATTGTCCTTACCAGGAAATAATGGTTCTCTGTAGAAACCGAAGTTCAAGGTCAAGTGGAAGTATCCGACTTCACTACCTTATAGTCACAAGGCAAGTTCATCATTTGCTCATGTACTTTGAAGAGTCTTTATGCAAGTATTTGAAAATTGTGTTATCACCTATATTCTAAAGAGATAGAAAATAAATATTTTCCTAAACAAATGAATGCTATTATCATCCTAAGTGATGACAAATACTAAGAATGACTACAAAATCTAGGATTCCAATGGTCGAACAACTAGGGCTTAATAACCCATGACATCAGTGAGTCTAGCGTCGTATATTACGTGTTAACTATGATATTTGGAATGGGATGGAGAAGTTAGCTGGATCTTCTTCCTTTCGTATGGATGGATGACCTTATCGTGAGGCTGTAACTTCCTTGCGGAGAATCAGCAAATGGGTGGGACTCCTAGTTCCCCATGATATTGGTGTCTAGACTTTCTATGAAGGGTTGCCGGAGGTATATCTGCCAATATGGGGGTTGCCACGGACATTATCTGCTCACTGGAGTCTCCAAGGGGTTGTCAGGGTTATATTCGCCTATATGGGGGTTAATAGAGGTATATCTGCTTAGGGAGGTCGTGTCTTCATGCGGTGTCACGGAGAGGGGTAGTAATTGGCTTGGATCATCTACTGGGCCCCACATCACGGAATTGTGGACGGGAAAGTATGCCTGGTTGTGCAACAAGGATTTGGTCTCTTATGGGTAAAGCAACGCACGTCTGCAGAGTGTAAGAATTGTGACATGTTACTCCATGTTCCGGGAAGGAGCTACAAACGTGGCAGGAAAGGAACTCCATGAAGTTCTGGTCAACCTTCGAAGGCTGGTAGGCATAGTTTTTGGATATTAAAATCAATCTTTGAAGAAACGTTTACCAAAACTGCATAGTACCAAGGACTTATAGTCCGAGGTGGTGGTTAGAGCATCAAACTTCCCACCTTGCATATAGTGAACTTGCTGGGTAACGTTGTTACTCACTCTTTCCTTTGAACCCCTTGCTAGACTTTGAGGGCCACAAGGATGACCAAGTGTATGCTACGGAAGTCCAGAACGACATCTACTATGAAGAGCCGGACCTGTTCGGTGGAATTGACGAGGTGGACTACGGGATACACAATGGAGCTGCAGACAACGAGTCTGAGTAGTTGTCAGGCCGGAGTGTAGTTACCTAGGTTGAGCCGAGCAGCACGAACCCTATAGAATAAGATGTTGAGCTCACGTCTTTATTACCGTTGTGTTTTTTGTTCTTCCGCTAAACTTATGAATAAGTTATCTGGTTTGTATGTTTGAATCACTTGAATTATCGAACTTCTGGTATTGTAATAATAATGAAGTGTGTATGTTTGTAATATGGACCTGCAATGTTTCTGTTGTACCACTCTGAGGGATGTGATATTTACGGAATGGTGTTCTGTGAATGTCATGTCAACGACTATAGTGTGCTACATATGTAGTGGTATGCTGGGTCACCGCAGTACTTATATTGTCCGAGATCTGATCAATGATATGACCATGTCGTGTTCCATCTCATTACGTAAAAATGCTACTTAACTCGTTCTTACAAGTGATATCCGCGTGACCTAGTCACACGATGCGCAGCTTTACGGATATAACTTCTCCGAGTGGGCCCTCGAGTATCTTTCTGTCACATAAATGGACAAATCTAGCTCTTGACACATGATGCCTCTACTTGCCCCTCTGAATACCTAAACACACCTTAATGATCACTATTTCACCGAGTGACGTTTGATGATATCAAAGTATTCTCGGGTGGCAGTGATTGATATGGTCTCATAGGCTAAGAATAAGACACTATGTTTCCTAATCATCATAACTTGAACTTTGTGACATGATCGTGTCACGATGCTTATATTGGGTACAGTTCATCGTCTCATTCTCTCAATGAGGTGACTCCATTGTCAACTGGCATAAATGCCACATGATCAGGAAACCTTGATCATCCGTTGTCTAATGAACCATTGACTAGAGATTCACCGGGACCTTATTGGTTTGTTTATATATCACACGTGTATTAATGTTTCCTTTCAATACAGTTTTAGCATGATATAAAACTTAATTATCAACTTCATGAAATATGATAATAATCAATATTATTGAAGGAGATATGCCTTAGAGGCAAATAATAAAGTGTATTTTTGATATATGTCTTATATGTTCATAATACGTTTCATATTGTGCTATAACTATGTTAATACGAAACGTTAATACATGTGTGGTATATAAACAAACAGTGTCTCTAGTTACCTCTAGCGAACTAGCTCATTGGTCATGAGGGTGATCTAGGGTTCCGAGATCATGGGCATTTTTGCCAATTGACAATGAGATCATGTCATTAGTTGAATGATGTGATAGACAAACATCCGACAGTTGTATCATAATGAGATCTAGTTGCAAAGTTCACCATTAATGATAAACAAAGAAAACCTCACAACTTGATCCTTAGCCTATGAGATAATGCAAATCACCATTCTAGAGGGAGCTTAGATGGTATCAAGTATCATCTCGTGAAAGGGTGATCAAAAAGGTGCTATGTAGGTTTCCTGGAGGGGCGTGTAGAGGAGTACATATCAAGACCAGGATTTGCCAATCCATGTAACAGATAGATACATGTGGCCATCTCAGTGACATTGCATTAATGAAGCTTGCAAGCATGTGACTTGGTCACGGAATGTAATGACATCGAAACGAGTAAACAAGTTCATCGATACCAAGACCGAACGAAGGTACGGAGAGACCATAGATTAAGTCTCGGGTGAACTAGGTATGAAGTGGCAGAGGGAATGGGAAACGATGTTAACGGTTCGAGCGATAAGATTTGTGAAATGCACAAGGGTCAACATGGGCATCCAGGTCCCTCTGATGATCATTGATATGAGAGAGGTCTCAATCATGTCCGGAGTGTTTCTGAACCGAAGGATGTCACGCTTAAGGGTGGGGACGCTTAGGGATAGATGATGTACTGTAGGAGAAATAGAAAGAGAGAAACCGGAATAGTTTCGGGTAACATCCGATGTTGATTGGAGGGGTCTAGAAGGAGTTCCAGAGTGAAGAAATATAATAAAATGTGTATTTTATATTAATTTTTGAATTCAGATTAAAATATATATTTAATTTTATTTTTATAGGCAGCCCATTGCTAATGGGCCTCACCCGGAGGGGAGGCCCAAAGGGGCAAGGCGCCTAGGGAGGAGGGCCAGTCGGCCAGGCTTGGTGGGCCACCGAAGTGTTTCCCACCTAGGGCCAGCGGCTCCCCCTTGGTGGCTAGCGGTTGTGGGGATTAGTCCCGCACCGCTTGCCCCTTGGGTGGTGACCCTCCCCTCCCACTATATATAGGGATCTCCCCCTCCGCTTGGAATCATCCCATTCTCTCTTTCTCATTTTTATTGAGGGCTTCTCCATAATATTGGAGAGGACCTCTAGGGTTTTGAGTTCTCCACTTTCACACCACCGTCGTGTGATCTTCGGTCCGCCATCTTCCTCTTCCGCTGCTTGGCTAGATTGGAGCCCGGAAGATGCCGCCAACACCGGACGTGTGTAGTACTTTGGAGGCACCACACTTGGGGTGCTTGGAGCTGCTCGTCTTCATCAACATACGCCTTCCTACGTAAGGCATTCCTCAGTCTTCAAGGGTATGAATGTCGTCTTCTTTTTCCGTTACTTATGTCTGCATAGTATAGATCCTGGTATTAGTGTTCGCCTAGTTAGATTTTTTTGTTTTCTAATATGGAACCCTTCAGTTGTATCAGAGCAGGTCTATGGGTAGGCATGTCGTACGGATAGAACACATAGCAATATGTGGGAATTGATTTTCTAGTTGCTACCCTCTTTTATGTTCTTGTTCATATCGCGACACTATTTTATAAAGCGGCCCCAGCCAACCTTACGTGGTGATTCACGAGACTGGTCCACGGTTAAGTGGATTTGGGGGGTGTCTGTCTCTCTATAGTAGTTGATATGGCATCAACATTGTAGGGCCCTAAAAATGGAAGGAAAACGACAATCATTGAATCTATGTTGTGTCTCTACGTTCGTAGGTGGGAAGGGATTCTACCACAAAAGCCCTAAGGTCGTGTAAAACTTGCAATAGATAAAGTAGAGGCGTCTATCTTTATTTTGCATGGGGGCATGTGTTGTGACATGGAAAAGACAAGTTTGTGAAACTTTTCATTGGAGCTCTTGATGGCGATCAAGATGTTGAAACCACGTCATGGCACTATACTTTTCAAGTATTCCTTTTGCACCTTATTATGCTAGTATGATTAGAATATACGACGGTAGCGTAAAAAGATAATCCCTCACAGAATTCCAGTTATAGTATTCCCCTTGTGTCTGCACCATGAAGAAAGTTCTCTGTTATGAGGCAGGCCATGACGATCGGGTGTCAAACATATCTGCATCCACATACAGTGGGTGTAAGCCATGTTGCATTGTGGATACACACAAGTTAGAATTGCCGAGCCTAGCATGTGTAGACATGGCATGGTAATACAAGAGACTGAAAGGTCAAGCATGAATCACATAGGATGTGATTGACATTTAGAATGTCTACCTTTGAAACTTCTTGTCGGCTGTGACGATCGGTGGTGGAGTAGCGGATTTGGGTCATGTGATCACTAAACGAATGGAGGGATGTTCGTTTGAGTGGGAGTTCCTTTTGTTTTAAGTTTAGTAGCATAAATTAAAACTTGAACTCATAATTATGAACATGGTCTAAACCCTTTGCAAATCCATTGTAGATGTCTCACCCACTCACCTTCAACCTTAGCACATTCCTCGAGAAGGACAAGCTGAAAACTAATGGAACCAACTTCACCGCATGGTTCCCTAATCTGAGGATCCTCCTTGTCCCCTACAAGTTGACTTATGTCATCGAGGCTGAGATTCCAGCTAAGCCTATAGATTACACCTCTCAGGATTAAAAGAATATATGGAATTCCTAGGCGGATGATTTCTCCCCCATCCAAAGTGGAATGCTCTATGCCATGGAGCCAGAACTTCAAAAGCGTTTTGAGAAGATGAATCCTTTTGAGATCATTGAAGATATCAAGGCTATATTTGCTCCACAAGCTCGGACAAAGAGGTATGATGCTTCCGAGCTCTTCTTCTTCGCCAAGATGGAAGAGCACAACAGTATTAGTGAGCACATAGTCAAAAGGTCTAGCTATGTTAAGCGCTTAAATGCCCAAGATCGCAAAATCCCTGAGGAGCTCACGATTGATAGGGTGTTACACTTGCTGCCCCCTAGCTACAAGAGTTTTGTGATGAACTACAACATGCAAGGGATGACTAAACCACTTGATGAAGTGTTTGCCATGCTCAAAACTGCTGAGGTAGAGATCGAGAAGGAGCACATGGTGTTGATGGTCAATAAGACCACCAATTTTAAGAAGACGGGACAAAAGGGCAAGGGCAATAAGCCTAAAGGATGGCAAACCAGTTGCCAACACCTCTAAGGATATTAGGCCTGGACCTAGTCCTAGAACCACGTGCTACTACTACAAAGGGGATGGGCCCTGGAAGTGCAACTGCCCCAAGTACCTTAAAGACAGGAAATCCGGCAAGATAGCCACCAAAGACAAAGGTATATGTAATATACATGTTATAGATGTGTTCCTTCCTAGTGCCAGGAGTAACACCTAGGTATTTGATACCGGTTCTGTTGCTCACATTTGTAACTCTCAGAAGAAGCTGCGGAGTAAGAGGCGCCTGGGGAAGGATGAGGTGACGATGCGTGTTGTCAATGGATCGAAAGTCGATGTGGTGGCCGTCGACACTTTACCTCTACGTCTGGCATCAGGATTGATTTAGTTTTGAATAAATGCTACTATGTACCCGCATTAATTGTGAATATTGTGAGTGGATCATTCTTGTTGCAAGATCATTATTCGTTTATATCAGGAACAAATGGTTGTTCTATTTATATGAATGATGTTTTGTATGGTCATGCACTTGCGTGCAATAGTTTATTCTTACTGGATCTTGATTGCAATACTCACATCCATAATATTGATGTTAAATGTTGTAAGCATAATGATGATAATCCCATGTTTATGTGGCATTGCCGTCTTGGTCTCATTGGCGTAAAACACATGAAGAAGCTTCATACGGATGGACTTCTTGGATCATTGGATTTTGAATCTCTTGATACATGTTAGCCTTGCCTCATGGGCATACCAGGACACCCTTCTCCGGCACAATGGATAGGGTTGTAGACCTACTAGGAATCATACATACGGATGTATGAGAACCAATAAGTGTCTCAACACGCAATGGTTATCGTTATTTTGTTACCTTTACTGACGACTTGAGTAGATATGGATATATCTACTTAATGAAGAACAAATCTGAAACCTTTGAAAACTTCAAAGAATTTCACAAAGAAGTAGGGAATCAACTTAACAAGAAAATCAAGCATCTTCGATCAGATCGAGGAGGCAAGTATTTGAGTTATGATTTTAACATGCACTTGAAGGATTGTGGGATCATACCACATCTTATGCCAGCCGGAACACCACAGCGTAATGGTGTGTCGGAACGGCATAACCTTACTCTATTGGATAGTGTGCGGTCCATGATGTCTCTGACTGATTTGTTCGTATCATTTTTGGGATATGCGCTAGAAACCGCCGCTTTTATTTTAAACTGAGCACCGTCAAAATCCGTGGAGACAACCTCATATGAGATATGGTATGGCAAGATGCCAAAGTTGTCATTTCTAAAAGTTTGGGGATGTGAGGCTTACGTTAAGAAACTAAAGTCTGACAAACTCGAACCCAAAGCGGAAAAGTGTATCTTTGTAGGATACCCAAGGGAAACTGATGGGTATACCTTCTACAACCAAGCCGAAGGTAAAACAATTGTCGCGAAAAATGACACCTTTCTTGAGAAAGAGTTTCTCACTAAAGGAGTTAGTGGAAGGACAATTGAGCTAGATGAGGTTGTTGATCCTTCTCTCCAGATTCCGTGTAGCGCAACAGAAGCTGTTCCGAAACCGCCCTCCAACATGGAAGAAGAATCAAATGATAATGATCAAAACAACCACACCGAAACTCCTGAAGTTCGTAAGTCTAGAAGAGTTCGTACCACTCCTGATTAGTCAGTAGTCTTGTGATGACTATCATTCTGAATGAGCAAGAGGAACCCACAAACTACGAAGAGGATATGGAAAGTGCTGAATCCGAGAAATGGCTAGAAGCCATAAAATCCGAAATAGGATCCATGTATGAAAACTAAGTTTGGACCTTGGTATATTTTCTGGAAGGCCGCAAGGCCATGGAAAATAAATGGATATTTTAGAAAAAGACAATTGTGAATGGTAATGTGACCATTCACAAAAGCTCGACTTATCGCAAAGGTGTTTCGACAAATTCAAGGAATTGACTACGATGATACTTTCTCTCCCGTAGTAATGCTTAAAGCTATCCGGATTTGTTGGAAATATGCCCTAGAGACAAATAGTAGTAAGGACTATTATCATATTTCATATAGTTTATGATTAAGTTTTATATCATGCTATAACTGTATTGAGGGGAAACATCAATACACGTGTGATATACAAACAACCAGGGGTTCCCAGTGAAACTCTAGTCACTGGTTCATTGGTCAACAGATGATCAAGATTCCTGATCATGTGGCATTTATGCCAGTTGGAAATGAGGTCATCTCATTCAAAGAATGAGATGATGAACCAATACCCAAACTAAACATCGTGACATGATCATGTCACGAAGTTCAAGTTATGATGATTAGAAATGGATCCTCGTAGACTATTCCTTAGACCGTGAGGCTATATCAATCACTGTCTCCCGAGAATGCTTAGATAGCATCAAACGCCATCTGGTAAAACGGTGGTTATAAAGGTGTGTTCAGGTATTCGGAGGAAACCGTAGAGGCAATATATGTTAAGAGCGGGATTTGTCCGTCCATGTGATAGGAAGATACTCAAGGGCCCACTCGAAGAAGTTATATCCAATAGCTGCGCAGCGTGTGATTAGATCGCGGGGATATCACTTGTCGGAACGAGTCAAGTAGCATTGTTCAGTAAAAAGATTGAACACGACATGGTGATGTCATTGATCAGATCTCGGGCATGCAAGTATCGAATGACAAAGGGAATAAGACACGACTGTCCCGGTTCAAACGACGAAAGATCTTCGTGGAACACACAGGGGTCACATGCCCATCTAGGTCCCTCTGTCGATCATTGGTGCGGGAGTGTCCCAACCATGTCTGGAGTGTTCCCGAATCATAGGGTATCACGCTTAAAGGCTTTATGATGCTTAGAGAGTGTTTATAGGATCGGTAGAATCGCCGAAGAAAAGAAGGGAGAAAACCGGAAGGGTTTCGGTAAGTCCGGAGGATCTCCAGAGTGGAGGTGGAAGGTGTTCCATAGCCACGGAGATTGAATAATGTGTGAATGAATGTTAAATATTGATTTAATAATTTATTCATAATTATTTAATAAAGAGAAAATCAATTAAAAGGTCAAAAGGCTTAATGGGCCAATTCCGGAGGGAGAGGGCCCATTAGGGAAAAGGAGAAAGGGGAGAGGGGCCAAGGGGGAGGCCGGCTGGGCCTAGCCCCCCCCCCCCCCCCCCGCGGGGCCATTAGGTGGCCGGTGGCCACCTCCTCCCCCTCCTCTCCTTTAGTCCCACCCCGGGACTTGAGGGGAGGTAGTACCTCCCCTCCCACTATATAAAGTGGGGTATTTGGCCTAGAAAATACAACAAATAATCAATAAAGGTCTCCCCACTTTTGGGAGGACCTCCAATTGATATTTTCTCTCTCCCCCTCTCTCTCTCCTGACCGCGGTCCCAAGTCTGGACTGTGCGAGCGAGAGACATATTCACCGCGGAGTGCCGTAACGCTGCGGGATTCGGATCCGGGAGCTCTACTTCCGCAACTGCTGCTGGATCGGGGAAGCGGGAGTCATCGTCAGGCACCGGACGTGTGTAAATCCCACGAGGTGTCACACTTGAGGCACTCAAGTCGTTGGAGCCAGAAGGAGCGGAAGGGCTTCATCACGACCTTGAGGTCGGCTTCGGCTCGTCTACATCAACCACGCTCTCCTGAGCGTTGACAACGCTTTTCGGTATTCGAGGGTAAGTTCGCGAAAATCCCCTCCTGTTACTGTATTACTAATAGATAGGTCCTGGCAGCTTCAGGGGTTCAAGGGCGTAGGGTAAAATTTTATTATTTTCATGCGCGAAACCCCTACAGTGCTATCAGAGCTAGATCTATGCGTAGTAATGCTAGTATGGGTAGAACACACGAGATGTAGCGTGTGGGCATTGATCTTTTAGTTGTTACCCTCCCACGTGTACTTGTGTATACCGCAGTAATGCCTAATGAAGCGGCCCCCAACCGACTTTATGCATTCATTCGCGAGACTGGTCCACGCTTGACATACGGCTTGTACCGTATAAAGTGGCTTAGGGGGGTGTCTGTCACTCTCGCATTAGTTGGTATACCATTTGCAACGAAGGGCCCCGAAAGGGGTGTAGTGTAGACAACTACTTGATCGGCGTTGTGCTGAAAGTTCGTAGGTAAGAACGGTTCTTATACGAAAGCCCATTCAGCCACGTAAAACATGCAAAGATAAAGTAGAGGCGTCTAACTTTGTTTTGCAGGGGGCGTTGCTTTGTGATATGGTTGTGGCAAAGGTAAAGTAATTACCTTTTTTTACTTAGTAGTATATGGTCATGGTAATGACAAACTACCACGCCGGAATGACACCGGTACCCTGGTGTCTACGGCGCCGGAACCCTGGCGCCGGAACCCAGTGACGACGGATGGAGATCACGACGTGAAGGACCATATCACATAGAATTTACATTCAATGTTATTGTTTGTATGTCTTATTGTGTGATAGTATTAGATACTCTACGGTATCCTAATAAGATGATCCCTGTTAAAATAACCAACGATTGTGTTCCCCCTTAGTGTGCACCACCAAGAAAGTTCTTCGGTATGAGGCAGGCCGTGATGATCGGGTGTCACACATATCTACGTTCGCATACAGTGGGTGCAAGCCATGTTGCACAGCGAAAATACTAAGGTTGAGTTGGCGAGCCTAGCATGTACAGACATGGCCTCGGAACGCGGATGGTCGAAAGATCGAGCACGAGTCGCATGAATGATGTGACCGACGTTTAGCGTCCACCCTTGAACCCACATTGATGGTCATGATGATCGGGGGAGATGTGGCTGATAGGGGTCATGTTATCACTAGGAACCCTTTTGGGGATAGGTGTTTCTGAGTAGAGTTATTATTAACTCATTTAATCGTAAACTTAGTCTAAATTCCTTTTGCAATTATAAATGTAGATGGGACCTTTCGTGTTGACAATTGAAAGGTTAGAAGGAGAGAAGCTCAGATTAGATGGATCGAACTTCTCCATTTGGGTTGCTAGTCTCCATGTTCTCCTTAGCGAGAACGACATGGTCGACTACATACTCGACGGGATGGATTTGGATCAGCCCACGGACCTTGAGACCCTAGAGGAGCGGAAAGACCACTATCTCCATCGGGAGATGGCCTCCTATATTTCAGTTGTGATGCGTTTCGGAATGGTGGACGAGCTGTGGCCTTTCGTGGGTGATGTCAACCCTCGTTCGGTGATGCTACAGTTTAGGACACATTTTGTGGATCAGACACGCATTTGGGAGCATGAGTTGATGGGAGACTTCCTCTCCATTAAGACAGAGGAGAACTCGTCACTGGACAGCCACTTACAGCACATGCATGATGTGTACATGAGGCCAGCATACTTCCTAGACGTCTGGATTTTAGGCTCTTTCGCAAATGCTACTATGCTGCGGTCGCTGCCACCAAGCTACCAAGCACAAGTCAGGACTTGCGTAATGAGGGGCGACATGGAAATGGAGTTCCACCGATTCATGACACATCTCAAGAATGTGTTGGTTGAACCAGATGTCGCTCAGGTCATCAATGACACAGGTATATATTTGATATACAGTTTTATAAATGTTATAATCTTGAAAACACATTGCAGTGTTAAAGTATATCTGATACTTGTTCTGTTTTACTGAAAATAGGTCCTTCTGCATGAGAGGTGCTTGCTGGAAAGGAGGTGACGTTGCATGTTGATGGCGAGCATGATGATGGCCGACGACACTCTCCCTCAACATTTATCATTTAGTTCGTGTTTTAGGATGATTAATGCAATCGAGAGATTTGAACTTCTTTAGTGTGTCTCACACTTCGTGAGACAGTTATTCATATGAGTTTGTAACAAACAGTTGTTCCACTTTTATGAATGATTTCTATTCGTGTTCATATCTTGTTTGATTACTGGTGAATTATCCTTATTGTTTGAAACTAATTGATAATGTATGAACATTTGTAAAATATTAAAATGCCTTGTCTAAAATACCCAACTTAATGATATGTTCATTAGTGAATGAAAAACCATTGTTTAAATTCAAAGTTATGTGATAATATGTGAAAGTTATTCGATATCTCATCACATATGAATCATGCCTAAGTTCGGCAAAATAACTTAAATACAAAGTGTTTAAAGAATTGTTAAAAGTAAATACATATTCGATGTATTGTGTTTTAACGAAAATGGTAATTATCATTAAATGATTGTTTAAATGTGTAAAGTAAGTTTACCAAAGGAAACATGAATATGAAACTATTTGATTTGATCAAAGTGTTTCATCAACAAAGGGTATAAATATAAAAGAGAATCCAATTGCTATGATTTGATCAATAGTAATGAAATTCAACTTTATAAGAATGGCATGAAAGAAATTGTGGAATGCAAAGTGTTTTGAAACGTCAAAATGCAAAGCATCACAATGTGATATTAGATATCAAAAAGGGCTTGAATAGAAGGCACCAAATAAATTGTTGTAGTGTAGATGTAGAGACCATTAGTTAGAAATAGTTAGCACTCAATTAGAATTAGTAAACCATTTGAATTCGTGCAAGTTTTGGGGTTATCCGATATAACCAAAACAATAGCGAATAAGTCCTTTTAGCGTATTCATTGGAAACTTTGAATACGAAATCCATAGCTAAACCAAAAGGAAAGCAAAACTTGTATTGCTTGGATTTTGGTGCATTCTTGAGAAAGCTCACCTCTAGTGATGTTTCTCAATTATGAGCAAATGGAAATTAGTGCAAAACACGATGAGGATTCAAAACCCTGCATCAAAGTGTTGAGAAGCGCAACGGACAGCATTCCTGAACGATTCTCTTCACGGAAGGAAAGAATCAATGATTTTGATCATTGTGTTTCTCCCTCCACTATTGTTTTTCACTGCATGAAGTAGGGTTCAAAATGTGAATCCATATCTTGTATGGAGACATTTGTGAATCACTTGTCATGATTTTTGGAATATGACATACCTACGAACTACTAAGGAAATGATGGTAAACTAAATTATGAGAAATCCTAGAAGCAAACTTCCCTTGAGAGTAGAAAGCAATTCGTTGCTGAATCTCACAAGTAAAAGGGGTTACTTGAAATTTTCCCAAATGACTGCAAAGCCATAGTAGGAAAAAGGGGTGAATGACAAAAGCGCAATTTTTCAAGTATTGGATGAATTCAAATGAATTTGATTCATGTGTGCTAGATGTCTAGTGGATTTAAAACTAGTAAAGTACTAGTATCTCATAGTAAATCTCCAAGTTTGATATTTGATCAAAGGATTTTGAAGTTATTCAAAATAGTAAAGGAGATATGCAATTTGCATAAAATTGAGTGGGAGCTATGAAAGTCTTCCTGAAACAATATGTGATTGCCATATTTTTAAGTGGGAGCAATATAAGTCTCAAATTCAAATATGTAGGAACATATTCTGAGTGGGAGCTTATAGGAGTAATTCTTAAGTATGTTAAGAATGAAAGGCACAAATACTTATGAATAATGATTAGATGTAGAAGTTGATAATATGTGTATTATGATATTATGTAGTATTCCTTAAGGGATCTGAAAAGGGTTTCAGCATAGAAGTTGATTAAGGAACCAGTCCTTAATAACTCAAATTAGGAATAGCATTAAGTTGAACATCAATGGTTGAAAGAAAGAAAAGGATGATCCTCATCCACTATGTTGAGACATAGGTTCTGTCTTAGAAATCATGATGATAACTTAGCATAATATGTGATCCAAAATAAAGAACGTTTGAAAGTGATTAAGTTCAAATCACAGAACGTTGAGCTAAGTTTGTCCGCAGTGTCTAGTAGAGAACTGTAGACATATTTTCCAAATCCATAAAGGATAACATATCTTAAAGCATAAAGAGTTATGTTATAAGGGAATATGTTGGAAACTCCTGTAGATACCAATTAAAGTCAAGTAGGAAGCGAGGTGAAAAAAATATCGAAAGTTGCACAGAGTGCACTAGTGTTTCGATGAATACATTTATAATAATAGATAAGGGTACCATCTAAAGTGTTGTATAATGCTATGGCGGGGCTAGTTCGCTTTTAACGTAGAATGATGTGTCCCAGGGCATAGTGCCCATGAGAAAGCCCTCGAGGCTGATCTAACCTCACTGTAGGCTCCTGGAATTAGGCCTCGTTCTGCTGCCATGGCGATGATGCATACACGCAGATGCTATCATGTGATGATAGAGTATTAATGTCAATCAAGGTGACATTAGTAAGTTGCAAAGGATTTGGGACTGTAAAGTACAGACCCAAGACTCAACCTCTTCCATGAGCAAGCATGTTTAGGGTACCGGGTATATGGTGCCAATGATTGAGAACAAATGCAGCTAGTGTATTTGTACTCTAGTGCAAGTGGGAGACTGTTGGAAATATGCCCTAGAGACAAATAGTAGTAAGAACTATTATCATATTTCATATAGTTTATGATTAAGTTTTATATCATGCTATAACTGTATTGAGTGGAAACATCAATACACATGTGATATACAAACAACCAGGGGCTCCAGTGAAACTCTAGTCACTAGTTCATTGGTCAATAGATGATCAAGTTTCCTGATCATGTGGCATTTATGCCAGTTGGAAATGAGGTCATCTCATTCAGAGAATGAGATGATGAACCAATACCCAACCTAAACATCGTGACCCGATCATGTCATGAAGTTCAAGTTACGATGATTAGAAATGGATCCTCGTAGACTATTCCTTAGACCGTGAGGCTATATCAATCACTGTCTCCCGAGAATGCTTAGTTAGCATCAAACGCCATCTGGTAAAACGGTGGTTATAAAGGTGTGTTCAGGTATTCGGAGGAAACCGTAGAGGCAATATATGTTAAGAGCGGGATTTGTCCGTCCATGTGACGGGAAGATACTCAAGGGCCCACTCGGAGAAGTTATATCCAATAGCTACGCAGCGTGTGATTAGATCACGGGGATATCACTTGTCGGAACGAGTCAAGTAGCATTGTTCAGTAACGAGATTAAACACGACATGGTGATGTCATTGATCAGATCTCGAGCAATGCAAGTATCGAATAAAAAAGGGAATAAGACACCACTGTCCCGGTTCAAACGACGAAAGATCTTCGTGGAATGCACAGGGGTCACATGGCCATCCAGGTCCCTCTGTCGATCATTGGTGCGGGAGTGTCCCGACCATGTCTGGAGTGTTCCCAAACCATAGGGTATCACGCTTAAGGGCTTGATGATGATTAGAGAGTGTTTATAGGATCGGTAGAATCGCCGAAGAAAAGAAGGGAGAAAACCGGAAGGGTTTCGGTAAGTCCGGAGGATGTCCGGAGTGGAGGTGGAAGGTGTTCCATAGCCATGGAGACTGAATAATGTGTGAATGAATGTTAAATATTGATTTAATCATTTTTTCATAATTATTTAATAAAGAGAAAATCAATTAAAAGGTCAAAAGGCTTAATGGGCCAATTCCGGAGGGAGAGGGCCCATTAGGGAAAAGGAGAAAGGGGACAGGGGCCAAGAGGGAGGTCGGCTGGGCCTAACCCCCCATCCCCCGCGGGGCCCATTAGGTGGCCGGCGGCCACCTCCTCCCCCTCCTCTCCTTTAGTCCCACCCCAGAACTTGAGGGGAGGTAGTACCTCCCCTCCCCCTATATAAAGTGGGGTATTTGGCCTAGAAAA
Source organism: Avena eriantha (assembly GCA_910589775.1). NCBI lineage: Eukaryota > Viridiplantae > Streptophyta > Magnoliopsida > Poales > Poaceae > Avena > Avena eriantha. The sequence continues at coordinate 151,641,933 of OU342746.1, read as the reverse complement.
TACAACCAATAATCAATAAAGGTCTCCCCACTTTTGGGAGGACCTCCAATTGATATTTCTCTCTCCCCCTCTCTCTCTCTCGTGACCGTGCTCCCAAGTCTGGACTGCGCGAGTGAGAGACATCTTCACCGCGGAGGGCCGTCGCGCTGTGGGATTCGGCTCCGGGAGCTCTACTTCCGCAACTGCTGCTAGATCGGGGAAGCGGGAGTCATTGTCAGGCACCGAATGTGTGTAACTCCCACGAGGTGTCACACCTGAGGCACTCAAGTCGTTGGAGCCAGAAGGAGCGCAAGGACTTCATAACGACCTTGAGGTCGGCTTCGAATCGTCTACATCAACCACGCTCTCCTGAGCGTTGACAACGCTTTTCGGTCTTCGAGGGTAAGTTCGCGAAAAAACCCTCCCGTTACTGTATTACTAAAAGATAGGTCCTGGCAGCTTCAAGGGTTCAGAGGCGTATGGTAAAATTTTATTGTTTTCATGCGCGGAACCCCTACAGGATTATACGAGCAATTGTTGCTTATTTTGATTAAGAAATATGGCAGATGGATGTCAAAATTGCATTCCCTAATGGACATATTACTGAAGAGTTGTATATGATGCAACTGGAAGCTATCGTTGATCCTAAGGATGCTGGAAAGGTGTGGAAAGTTTAGCGTTCCATTTATGGACTGAAGCAAGCATCTCGGAGTTGGAACCAACATTTTGATAAAGTGATCAAGGGTTTTGGATTCGTCCAAAATCAAAAAGAGTTATGTGCTTACATGAAAGCAAGTGGGAGCTCAGTGGTTTTCCTAGTAGTACATGTGGACGACATATTACTTATGGAAACAATGTGGAACTTATGGAAATCGTGAGAGCATATTTGAGTAGTCAATTCCATGAAGGACTTAGGTGAAGCTGCATACTTATTAGGTATCAAGATCTATAGAGATTGATCAAGATGCCTAATTGCATTAAGTCAAAGTACTTATCTTGAGAGGATTTTGAAAAGGTTCAAAACGGAAGATGCCAAAAAGGGTTTGGTGCCTATGACAAGAAATAGCATACTGAGTTTGACTCAATGTCCAACAACAGATGCTGATAGAGAAAGGATGTCTAACGTCCCCTATGCTTCAGCCATAGGATCTCTCATGTATGCAATGCTAAGTACTCGACCTGATGTGGCATTGGCTATGAGTTTGACGAGTCGATACCAAAGTAATCCTGGATCAGATCACTAGACAGCTGTGAAAAATATCCTGAAGTATCTCAAGAGAACAAAGGATATGTTCCTAGTCTATGGAGGTAGTGATGAAGCTCTAAACATAACCGGTTACATGGATGCGAGCTGGCACTCGGATCCTGATGACTCAAAGTCTCGGAAAGGATTTGTGTTTCTAGTGAATGGTGGGCCATAAGCTGGAAGAGAAAGAAGCAGCCAGTAGTAGCACAATCTACAATTGAGTCGGAAAACATCGTTGTTGCTAATGCAGCGAATGAAGCTGTTTGGCTAAGAAATTCCATCATCAAACTGGGAGTTATTCCAAGAGCGCAAGACCTCGTGACGATCTATTGTGAAAACACGGGACCTATTACAAATGCAAAGGAACCAAGAACTCATTCCATGGCCAAACACATCAAGCTACAGTTTCACGTCATCCGGCAAAATATTGACGAAGGTGAAATCAAGATTTGCAAAGTGCACAAGGATCTGAATGTTGTAGATCCTCTAGCTAAAGCTCTCCTACTAGACAAGAATGAACAACACCGAGATGCCATCGGTGTTAGATTCCTTCCTATTCTAAACTAGATTATTTTGTACTCTAGTACAAGTGGGATACTAAAGGAGATATGCCCTAGAGGAAAATAATAAAGTGTATTGTTTGATATATCTCTTATATGTTCATAATACGTTTTATACTATGCTATAATTGTGTTAATACGAAACGTTAATACACGTGTGGAATGTAAACAAACCGTGTCTCTAGTTACCTCTAGCGAACTACCTCATTGGTCATGAGGATGATCTAGGGTTTCGAGATCATGGGCATTTATGCCAATTGACAATGAGATCATGTCATTAGTTGAATGATGTGATAGACAAACATCCGATAGTTTCATCATAATGAGATCTAGTTACAAAGTTCACCCTTAATGATAAATAAAGAAAACCTCGCAACTTGATCCTTAGACTATGAGATAATGTAAATCACCGTTCTAGAGGGAGCTTAGATGGTATCAAGTATCATCTCGTGAAAGGGTGATCAAAAAGGTGCTACTGAGGTTTCCCAAAGGGGCGTGTAGAAGAGTACATATCAAGACCGGGATTTTCCAATCCATGTAACAGATAGATACATGTGGCCATCTCGGTGACGTTGCATTAACGAAGCTTGCAAGCATGTGACTTGGTCACGGAATGCAATGACATGGGAACGAGTAAACAAGTTCATCGATAACGAGACCGAACAAAGATATGGAGATACCATATATCAAGTCTTGGGTGAACTAGGTATCAAGTGGCAAAGGGAATGGAAAACGACGTTAACGGTTCGAGCTATAAGATTCATGAAATGCAGGGGGTCAATATGGGCATCCAGGTCCCTCTGATGATCATTGATATGAGTGAGGTCAATTGTTTCTGAACCGAAGGATATCATGCTTAAGGGTGGGGACGTTTAGGGATAGATGCGGTACCGTACGAGAAATAGAGAGAGAGAAACTATAATAGTTCCGGGTAACATCCTATATCGATTGGAGGGTCCGGAAGGTGTTCCGGAGTGAAAAAGTATAATAATATGTGGATTTTATATTAATTATTGAATTAATATTAAAATATATTTTTTATTTTATTTTTATAGGCAGCCCATTGCTAATGGGCCTCACCCGGAGGGGATGCCCAAAGGGGCAAGGCGCCTAGGGAGGAGGGTCAGCTGGCCAAGGCTTGGTGGGCCACCGAAGTGGGGCCCACCTAGGGCCAGCGGATCCCCCTTGGTAGCTGGCGGCTGTGGGGATTAGTCCCACGCCGCCTGTCCCTTGGGTAGTGACCCTCCCCTCCCACTATATATAGGGGTCTCCCGCCTCTCCTTGGAATCATCCCATTCTCTCATTCTCTCTCTCTCATTTCCACTGAGGGCTTCTCCGTAATATTGGAGAGGACCTCTAGGATTTTGAGTTCTCCACTTTCACACCACCGTCGTGTGATCCTCGGTCCGCCATCTTCCCCTTCCGCTGCTAGGCTGGCTGTGAGCCCGGGAGACACTGCCTACACCGGACGTGTGTAGTACTTCGGAGGCACCACACTTGGGGTGCTTGGAGCTGCTCGCCTTCATCAATATATGCCTTCCTGCGTAAGGTGTTCCTCGGCATTCAAGGGTATGAATGTCGTCTTCTTTTTCCGTTACTTATGTCTGCATAGTATAGATCCTGGTATTAGTGTTCGCCTAGTTAGAATTTTTTGTTTTCTGCTACGAAACGTTTCAATTATTCTTTGTGTCTAGGGAATATTTCCAACACCCATATGGTCCACATGTCATTGACTTGGTTTAGGGTTTATTTTTTAACTGTTCGTTATCCTCATCTTCTTTGTTGCTAAATCCTTTCCAACTCTATATCCCAAACTGGGTCCCAAAATCTGGAGAAGTTGTGCTATTTTTCCCATGTCCATGCGGCACATTCTTAGCCATTATGAAACAATACAGTCCTCTTGGAGTCCACTCCTAAAGACCTTATGGTACGACCTCCTTCTTCACTGACTCACTCCATGTACGTATGAAATTATGGTTGTCTCATCGAGTGCTCGCAGCAAGGCAACAACATCAGTGAAATGTCACGTAGGCTTCATCTTGTCTTCATCAACTTCATTGATGTTTGCATTGATCCCCCTATAATCCACACACCTCCCCTCCTATTTATCCCTCTTCCCCCTTACTCCCAACTCAAGACGCCATCTCCCTTCCTCCCTCCAAGCAAAAGATCTCCATCCCCTCCACTACCTTGTCCAGCTTCTTCCTTCTTCCCACCTCCAAGGAGCTATTATACCCATAGGGAGTGGACAACAACAACATCGTTCACATTTGTGCCTAATACGAGAGGGGGTCCTAGGGAGACGATTGGATCCTTCCTCACCGCAGGCTATGGTCGTCGTCACCCCATGTACATGTTGGTGGTAGCATAAAATGTAAAGACGACTAGATTTGTAAAACCCGTTATGTATGTATGATGTACGGGCATGGATACCACTGCAGATATGACCTGGGGTGTTAACCCACGCGAACCACTCAACAAATTATGAGGAATACTTCCTCTTGGGCCACTTCATCCACCTTCTGCACTTCTAGGAGCCAGTAGTGCCGAAGCAGAGTAGGATCGAGGAGGTGTCAAACCAACAAGAGCGTAGTAGCTGTAGGAGGCGAGGAGCAACAAATGGAGAGCGAGAAGGGAGTGCCATATATAGAGTCGGCATCATGCATGTTAGTGTCAGTTTTAGTTTAGTTTTCTTTGCGGTAGTTTAGGGTTAGTTTAGCATCGAGCCCATGTATTTTGTAAGCACCATATATTGTCCATCCATGAATGAAATGCAAATTCTATCAGTTGATCAATAAGGATTTTCTATTACCTCTTTTGTAGTCTCCTCAACTCTAAAAAATGACAAATCTATAAATTTGCACTTGGCGTGCATGCATATGTGGCAAAACTAAAAACTTCAGTTGTATTGACAAAAATGAAAAAGGAAAATTCGAAATGGAGCCCATCTAAATTTTCAAATATTGTAAATTCACCTCAACTTAGGCTCTTATCCTCAAGCACCAACGAACTTGCGAACGTGATCATTAAAAAATCTGAGAAAGAGTTCAACTTATGTCCCTTACCATCAAACACCAATGAACTTGTGGACTTAATCATCAAAAACCCCAAGCAAGAGTGGCCACTGCAGGTTTCAAACCCACGGTCACATGGAGCGAGGTAAGAAATACTACCACTCCACTAGGTTGAGTGTTTATTTGGCACGGTGACCAATTTTACTTATCTATAAAGTGAACTAAAAAGGGGGAAGATGTGTCCACAGGGTTCGAACCACCGACCGCATTCACAGAGGAGGGAGTTTGACTTGCCACCGGGATAAGTTGTGTTTTTTCTCTTAGCTAAGAAATCCAATTACTACAATTTGTACCCTGTCTTCCTCATTCTCAAGAAAAGCCTCCAATTGAATCAGTAATGATCTCCGCATCCACGTCTCATGGCCGGATTCAAGCTAAACCTATGTAGGCTAAGCTTCAGCGGTCTCCCTTTTAAAGGCCATGGAGCCGGAGGCGCTGGACTGACTCCTCAACATCATAGGTGCTGAGATGGTGAACATGTGGGTGATGTTACCACCCACAGACATCTTGCGCTTTGACGAGAAGACGTGATTAAAGGACCCCTGCACGATTCCAAACTTGTACGATGTCCAGATTGTCCTCAATAACCATGAATCGCTAGGCTCTTTCAAGCATCGATGCACCATCAATGTCTTCGACACCGGTCCACCAACAAATTATCGCCAAGAGAGGTGGACAAAATGTCTTGGTGAGTTCAAACTATGAGTTCGTCGGGTCGATGGCACTGCTCTCCTCTCTTTCGCGACGACATGCACACCTTCGAAGGAAGAGCGGACGAAGCTAGATTCTTAAGATGGACAAACATAAAAGCATTGAAAATCTTCCATCTACCAGGTGTGTTTTATCTGTAATTGTCTAATAAATTTAGGGTATGTGCACTAAGTTCCTATCTAGTTGATTCAACACAGACCTACTGCGCGATATTATTTTGACTCTCGTTTGATCCAAACTTGCCTCATACTTATGTCTTTGCCATGGACATTGCTATCCAAATTGACGCGTTGTCATAAATGGGTACAATCATACATGGAGTGGTGCCCAATCCGGACCGCGCCATGGGCTGGGCTCGGGCATAGGCTTAGTTGACATTCTTCATCACTGCGGACGAGGCAAAGTGGCGGGGTCCGCATGTTAGGAAAATAGACAAATCTTTTTATTTTGTTTCTCTTGACATGGATAAAGGAGATTCCTCATGTCAAAAACAGTCGAAGAGACGGGAAGCCAGCCAAAACTAACAACGTGTCCTAAACGTAAAAAATAGCCGAAGTTAGTAGTGTTTACGAATTCAGCTAAAACTAGTGGCACACGGCGAATTTTGACGAGCTAGTGACATAGCAGTAAATTGCCCAATAATTAACTGGTCGGTCATCGATAGATTATTTGTCGCTTCACCATTAATTCTTTTAAACAAGATAAAAATATTTGGTTGCCGTTTCATTAGTACAGAAAGAGAGTTTTAGAGGTTTCACGATCCATAAAACTTGGCCAAAGGGCCAATGGCCCAAAATGAAATTACTCTCGCGGCGTTATGCTGCTAAGCACTTTGTACTCTAATGGCTAGGCTCCAAACCACCACCTCCTCTTTTATCTTGGAAGTTATCATCATGGAGGTCATAGAGTGGTTTTGAAAAACTCTTGTATTGCCCTGTTTCCAAATTTTCCTTGAAACACATACAAAGGGAAGCCATGACTTTTCGGTGTTTCACTCCTTTGTAGATGGCCTCAATCCATCACTCTTCAACGGTGGCCATCCCATGGCAATCATATTGCTCAACTCCACGAAGACCAATCCAATCCTTCAAGTTTGACCAAACACGTATCACTACAGGAACAGGTCGTTGTTGCCGTCGGCAAAAGGATCATTCTGTCGTCGGCATAATACCTCGTCGGCGCAGGGTCAAATGCCTTCGGCATACCTGTAGCCGTCAGCGTAGACTTCAGCCCGATGGCTTGTCTTGGCTGTCGGCGTAGACCACGGTGGGCCTGCAAGACGACTAATGGTGAAGCGGCGTTGGAAGAGAAGATGTGTGGCCGATTCTTAAACTTGGTTGCATAACTTACATAAACCACAATTTTGACATATCTCCATTACTTATATAACTTCAAGATTTTATTTATAACATTCCAAGCTGGAATTTTTTTACTCAGCCCCTCTGCCTCGTTAGGAATACAACGTGCATGAATGCATGCAGGTCCCTAAGGAAACGAGGGACTGGACTATATATACCTGCTGCGAGCAAAGTGAACGCAGTTTTTTTTTTTTTTGAGGGAGTTAGTATGGTTTCTGTCCGACGACATTCCCGGCGGGCTCGTAGCTGCAGATGATGAAGACGCCGCCGTTGTTGTTGCAGACGACGCGAGCACAGCCGATGCTCGTCGACGCGCGCCACACCACCTGCGTGTAGTGCCCGCACTGCTTCCCCGCCGCGCAGCTGTTGGACCCATAGTTGTAGTCATTCTTCTCGCTGACCCACAGGTTCACCGCGTCCGCTGCCTTCCAGCTCGAGCCGGATCCCCAGAAGATGTTCTCCCCGTAGGGCCCGCCGGAGTGCTGGAGCTTGCAGTCGCCGATCCTCTGGTTGGCGTAGCTCTCGGCATACGACTGCAGCTTCGTGCTCCAGCTCACCGCGCCCACGCCCACGGCGGCGCGGGCAGCGTTGTGGGGTGAAACGTAGTCTTGAGCAGAGTTCTGCGCCTGGGAAGGAGTAACCATGGCGGCCACCACGGCTAGCCCGAGAAAAATGGCTAGCTTCGACGCCTCCATCTGGAGGAGTATATAGGACTTCTTTGTGCTAAGGTTGCTGCGCGTGTGTGGGCTGTAGTAGCTAGCTTTGCATTTGTACGTATAACTTGTGAGTGCAGAGGGGTTTTTATAGCGGATTTGTACCAGAAATTTCTGCAGTGTTTATAGCACCATACCAAAGGCGTGACGGAATTTTCTCGCAAGGGCAGAGAATTCCACGAGCAAGACATGCATGTCACCGAGGCAACTTGATCGAACCTGTCATTTATTTTGGTTTCAAGCAATGGTAGCTAGACAATTCCAGAAAGAGAACGTACCGGTAGCGCCCAGCCGTGAGTGGCTCACGTAGGAGCATGCATACTTGGACTAGTATTCTACTCTTTCCCCGCAAACAATTTAGACCGCGCCGCGCGCGCTGGAGATCGTGTACCGCGGTCTACGGCTAGGATTCTGTTTATCTTCACGTCACTTTTTGGTAGCAACTAGCAAGTCCTGATAAGGACTAAGGAGCATTCTTACGTGGAAAATGCAATGGCGCATGCACGTGGAACGAATCTTCTACTCCCTCTACTCCCTCGTCTCGCATATTTGTCAAATGAATCTAGACACTACTTAGGGCATCTCCACCTGGCGGACCCAAACATGTGCTTCAAAACGTCCGTTTGTGTCCGTTTAGGTCAGCCCGTAGGAAGATTTGGGTCATGGCCAAGCGCGCCAGCGGCGTGACCCATCTGTTCGCGCTTGGCCAACGGGACGATGATGAATTTTTTTAGAATTTCAAACAGAGACAATAATACTAAATTTGGCAAAGTTTATATATATTCATATTTAATTTACATTCAAAATTAAAAGATGAAATTTTAAACTAACCCTAGCTACCGATCTTCGCTGCCGACGCCATCCCGTCCATCTAGGGGTCGAGGTTGATGTACTCCGGCGACGTCCAGAGGTTAGCCGGTGGCAAGGCCGGAGCAGACGCGGGCGCGGGCGGGTCGATCACCTGCCCAGGCAACGCTGTCGGCGGCGTCATGAGGAGGTGGAGGTGCGCCAGCTCCATCCCCTCCTCCGGCGTGATCGGTGGCGCCCACCCCCAGCAGCGGCGGCGCTGGAGGCAGCTTCGCGTTTGCCTGTGTCACCAGGCCAGTGAGCTGGATGACCTCTTGGAAGCCGCCCCACAAGGCGTCCTCATCCTGCGTGTTGGCTGCAATGCCATGCTCGGTGAAGCCGTCCTCGTCGTAACCCCACGCCAGGAGCTCCTGGTACTCCGGGGGAAGGCATGCAGCGGCGGCTATGACAACATCCACCACCTCCTCCTTGATGATGATGTCATCGTCGTCGATGCTGATCTTGTCGTAGGAGTAGTTGATGGCGCTGTCGTCGTCGGGGTTGAAGGCATGGATGGCATAGACCTCCCATGGCTAGAACTCGTCGCGATAATTGCTCGCGTGCCGCTAGGTGTTCCTAGGCCAGGAATTCTTTCCAGAAGTTCTGGCTCTGGTAGTCGCGCTCCCACCGGAGGGCCCGTGGGAGCTTGCGGAAACGGTGGAGGATCTCCTTTCCGAGCCCTTTGCCCTCCTTGGGCACAGGAAGCACCGTGACCCGCTCTTGATTGAGGTGTCAGCCCGTGGAGAGGGGGACATCGTGGTGGGCGATGCCTCCTTGTTGGGTTCGCAGCATAGAAAACAAAAATATTCCTATGATGGGAACTATTATACACCAAGATCTATCTACTAGATACAAGCAACAGGTGGATATACATCCATAGAGATCATACCCTTGAAGATCGACAAAGTGTAACCAGATTCGACTCGTGGATGATGTAGCCGTTCGCTTGCCGATCTCAAGATTGTGTGGAAGTCCTAGCGCCACAAATCAGCAGCGCATCCGTGCTCGCACACATGTTCAGGCCACCGAACAACCTCCACCTCCTCGCTCCAGCGATGTAGCAGAAGCAGCAACTCCTTCCATACGAAATGCCACTGGAAATATGTATCTCGCTAATCCGAGGCCATGGGGGAATAATTCTAGAGGGGTAGAGAGATCCTTCATGAGGAGGTGTGAGTGAGAAGGAGGGAGAGGGGGCCTTTATAGGAGATGGGGGGCAGCCCCCTCCCCATGGCCGGCGCCCATGGGGGGTTCCCCCACCTCTTCCTCATTAATGTGGTGGAAGCACCACTCACATAAATTTGGCCCTCCATTTTCTCCACTCAAAATCCCACTCAAAATGAATTAAATTTCCACCAAATTTAATACAACTCTCATTTAATAAAACTCTTTTATTTATTTTATTCAGATTTGTTAATTACTTTAATTAACAATAATTCACATAAAATCCCTGCAATATTTCAATATCACATGCAGAACCAATTTCAGCAATTTCATCCGAAACAATTTTGGTGTCGATTGAAATAATTCCAGCGCTTTACAATTCATTCGTGTGAAACATATTTGCTCCAAATGGTGTTGATATACCTTAAGTGTGTCACCCTACTGTTCGCGAATAATGCAGACATGATCGAGACCCCTCTCAGATCAATAATCAGTAGCGGGACCAGGAGATCCACACTAACTCCCACACATTCAACGATAACTTCTTTGATCGTGAGAACCTTTAACGCTAGTAACTAAATCCCTTTGTCTCGCGATATATTACATATCCAAGATTCGATCATCGGTATCTCCATACCTAGTTTGATCTTGTTGTCGACATGTACTCTTTTCTTGTCCCCTGTGATATAACATTCTAGTGATCACATCACTTGCTTGCGAGCTATCTCAATGTGATATCACCGAGAGGGTCCAATGTATATATATCCGTCATCGAGATGTAGAAATCCCACTCTTGATCCATGAGCCTCTACATAACACCTTCGTAGCACTGAACCCACCTTTATAGTCACTCTGTCAAGGTATGACGTTTGATGTTATCAAGATACTCTTCCAGTGTTAGTGATTGACATGATCTCATGGTCTAAGGACTAGGATTACTTTGTATGATGTTATAGCAATATAAACATAATGACTTTGATTGTAATGCTATACTTCGGATGAATGTTCATCACATCATTCCACCAATGTTGTGACCTCGTTATTAACAACATCCAATGTGCATGATCAGGAAACTTTGATCATCTTGTTATTCAACAAGCTAGTTTGTAAGAGAGGCATAACTAGGAACTTTCTTTTTGTTTATTAAACACACATGTATTAATGTTTCCAAATCAATACAATTATAGCATGCAAAATAAAAATCTATCATACACTTGGAATACATATAATAACAACTTTATTATTGCCTCTCGAGCATATTCCCTTCAGTCTCTCACTTGCAATAGAGACAATAATCCAGTTACATAGTGATAAATATAACACCCATGGAGTTCTCATGTTGATCATGTTTTGCTTTAGGGAGAACTTTAGTCAACGGATTTGATACATTAAGATTCATATGTACTTTACAAATCTTTATATCTCCATCCTTGACATGCTCGTGAATGGTGTGAAACCAGCGCTTAATATGCTTGGAATTCTTGTGAGATGTTGGTTCCTTGGCGTTGGCTATGGATCCATTGTTGTCACAATAGATCACCATTGGGTCCAACGCACTAGGAACCACACCTAGTTCGGTAATGAACTCTTTCATCCAAATTACTTTCTGCGCTGCTTCTGAAGCAGCAATATATTCCGCCTCCGTTGTCGATCTTGTCACCATAGATTGTTTGGAGCTCCTCCAACTAACTACTACTCCGTTCATGAGAAATACGTATTTGGATTGAGACTTAGAGTCATCCGGACCAGTGTCAAAGCTAGCGTCGACTTAACAATTAGCGACTGATACGTCCATTTTGCATCACTATTCTATGTCATAATTCACTGTTATTCATAGATTTTTTTTGTATTTAGATGTGATACTTATGTTATTTCTTCTATTTTTACATGGTTGATGACTTTTGGAGCATGGACCGCTGCAGTCAGGATTCTGATGGAAAAGGTGTTGTTTGGAGGAAAAATTCGCGAAGATCAGAAAATCCGGGAAAATATACGGAAAATCATATTTTTCCAGAAGACGAAGGAAGCCAGAAGGGGGGCTGGAGATGGGCCGCAGGGGGCCCACACCAACCCCTGGCGTGGGCCACCCTGGGCCGCGCCACCAGGTGGTGTGGCCACCCTGGTCCACCCCTGGCACTCCCCTCTAGCGTATATTATCCTCCCGAAACCCTAAGACTCGGGAAGCGACCACAGAAAGATTCCTCTGCCTCTGCGGGGCGGAAAACACCGAGAGAGAAAGATCTCTCTGGCAGAAAGATTTTTGCTGGGGGAATTCCTTCCCGGAGAGGGGAGATCGTCGCCATCAACACCACCATCAAGCTGGACTTCATCAGGATCATCATCATCATCACCACCATCATCACCATCAACACCCTCATCACCATCTCCATATTGCTGTAACAATTGGGTTGAATCTTCCATAGTTCATAGGGGAAACTTTCCCGGTGTTGATTACTCTTTGTAGTTGATGCTATTGAGTGAACCATTGAATTATTGTTTATGTTCAGATTGTTATACATCATTATTCCATCTCTGATCATGATCCATATGATGTCTTGTGAGTAGTTCGTTTTGTTCTTGAGGACATGGGAGAAGTCATGTTGTTAGTAGTGGAGTTGTGTTGAGAAAGATTCAATAGTTTGATATTTAAGTTGTGGTGTACTTCTTCTAGTGGTGTCATGTGAACGTCGACTACATGACACTTCACCTATATGGGCCTAGGGGAATGCATTGTGTGTTTGGCTACTAATCGTAGTGGTTGCTGGAGTGATAGAAACCTAAACCCCCGTTAGGAAACCATTGCACAAGGGACGTAAGGGTCTTAGAGTTTAAAGCTGTGGTTAGGTTTCTACCTTAATTACTTTCTTATACTTACGGATGTTTGCAAGGGGTATAATCACAAGTATGTATTAGTCCTAAGAAGGTCGGTTCATTAGCACAGGTTCACCCACACAACACTTAGCAAGCTAAAGAAGATTAATCAACTATATGAAGCGAAAGCACTTGACAGTCTTCCCATGTGTCCTCGAGAACGTTTGGTCATCTTAAGTAATAAAACCGGCTTGTCCTTTGCTGGATAAAGGATTGGGCCACTTGCTGCATTCATTCTTACTGTCTTTCATTTACTCGTACTTTGTTTACTTGCTATATCGAAAACCCCTAAAATTCCGTTTGCTAAGTATTTGCAGAGAATTCCTGATCCATACCACTAGCCATCACCTTCTGCTCCTCGTTGGGTTCGACACTCTTACTATCAAAAATACTGCGATACACCCCCTATACTTGTGGGTCATCAAGGCTATTTTCTGGCGCCGTTGTCGGGGAGTGAAGCGCTATTGGAGAGTGGAACTGGTAAAGGAAACTTCTACTATGAGTATTGTTTACTTCTGCTAGTTGCTTTATTTTCGTTATGGATAATTCGCTGAGTTTCTTATTTGGTAATGCTACTACCACTGCTAAGGTAGTAGATAAGCCACCACCTGCTGAGAATGATGTTTTTAAAATACCTACAAGAATTATTGATCGTGTTATGGATAACTATTATGTTGGGGATGGAATTGTCCATCCCGGTGATCATTTACTCTTTATACACGAATTATGCGGGTTGTTCAAGTGTGCATGTATTACTACAGATCAAGTTAAGAAGAAGTTATTCTCATTTTCACTGAAAGGAAGAGCTGAGGAATGGTATAAGCTGCTGAAGAATGGTCAAGCTTTGGAATGGGAGGAAATAGTGCCTCTCTTTTATTCAAAGTTTTATCCTCCTAGTGAGATTCATAAAGATCAGAATCAAATATACAACTTTTGGCCTCTTGATGAGAGAGTACAGCTCAAGCTTGGGGGAGACTGAAGTTACTAATGCTCAAATATCCCATTCATGAGCTCCCCAACAATATTATTATCAATAACTTTTATGCAAGGCTCCCTCTACATGACAAGGATTTATTGGATGCTTCTTGTGCTGGATCATTCACTCGCATGGAAGAAGAAGCTAAATGGGATCTTCTGGACTGTATTCAAGAAAATGCTGAAGCTTGGGAGAATGACATAGGTAGAAAGTCAGGTATAAATTATGATTATGAATGCATTGAATCTTTTATGGGAACTGTGACTTTCAAAATATTGAAAATGCTTATGGTCTAGACTCTCAAGCTATTACTTCTTATTTTAAGGATTTTCCTTCCTATATTGAAGTGCCTAAAAAGAAGTGGAATAAGTATCATGAACCTTATAAAGATGTTGCTAAGAGTGTTCATGCAAGAAATACTGAAGTTTATACTGCTAATCATGTCTTACCTAAACCTTACATTGAGAAAATGCCTTTCCCAGTTAAGATAAAGGAACATTCTGTGATAGCTAGTATGGTTGATGAAAGTACAAGTAAAGCTATTGAACCTGATAAACAAAAGGTTGATGAACCTAAAATAGAAAATGTGAAAGACTTTGTTACTAAATATGAAAAAGAGAGACACACTATCCTTTGTAAGGATACCTCTAATATTGTTTCACAAAGTAGTGTTATGAGAGCTAGTATTCCTATGTTTTCTGTTAGAATAAGTGATCATTGCTACGATGGACCTTGTGATAGCTATATTGTTAAGTTTATGCATGATATTGAAAGTTACTATGAGAGAGGGAAAAGTGTTCTTCTTCATCTCAATAATATCATGTTTCCTCGTTTTATGCTGAAAGTTTTTATGTTGGACTTCTTTTGCCTTCTTATGCTAGTGGTTTCTGGTTTCAACAACTTGTTTGTTTACAAAATTCCCTTGCATAGGAAGTGGGTTAGACTTAAACTTGTGTGGTTTTGCTTCTTAATGCTCTCTTTCACTTCAATTCATATTCCTGAGTGAGCATCTTCAAAATTATCATGCCCGTCTTAATGGCTATAAAGAAAGAGCTTTTCGGGAGACAACCCAATTTTTTTTGCTTTCAGTTTGTTTTTGTTTCTTTGAGTCTTGGAAGTTATTATTTCGGTAATAACTGCTCCTTATCCGTTTTGTTTGGTTTTTGTGTCAAGATCAACCTCTAATGAGAGAGAAGTAAGATTTGGGGAAGTTGCTGTCTCGAAACAGATTTTTGTGCTTCACCATAAAAATTCGTGAGAGATCTTTGTATGTCGGATTGAGCTGTAATTTTTTGTGCTTCTGCCCCAGGTTGTTATTTAACTTTCGTTAGTTTTGAACTTTTTGATTTGAGCAACATAAGATTTTCTAAAAAAATTATCTTTACCTGCTGGTCTGTTTTGACAGATTTTGCCACTCTTGCATTTGCTTCTTTATTCGATTTCCTTTTTAAATTCATTTTGGGTTTTCGGAAGGGGTTGCTACAGTAGCTTATGTTTTGAGGGTTTTCAGTTGAAGTTGGACTCAAAAGTTTATATCACTTCACTTATATTAATGTTGCTAATAAGAACTGTGTGAAGTTTTGTGTGAAAGAAATTTTCAGGAAGTGGAGATAATGGTGTAATAAGGAAGAGAAGGGTTTTATGACTCAAGTAATAAGTATATGAAGATGAAGATATTGATGTTATTCAAGTGGTGACTCTGGAAGGATCCACTAAATACCAAATTCAGAGACCTATAGAGTCCGTTTTCAAATAGGTAACAGTTCTGGTAAGAAAAGTTCCGCGAAAACACTATCCAACTATATTTTTGCAGTTTTCAGTCAATAAGGAAAGCTACAAAGCGAAAGAGGGACGGAAACGGAGCCAGGGTGGCTCACATCACCCTGTGGCGCGGGCCCACCCCTGGTCGCGCCACCAAGTGGTGAGTCCACCCCGGACTCCGCCTCCGACTCGTTTTCTCCCAGTACCTTCCTTTTAATATGAAACTTCGTAATATATAACCCCCCAGATCGCCCGAGGTTCGTATATCGTGTTTTTGTCGTGTTTTTGTTCCGATTTGTTTCTGCCAGGACACTCTTTAAAGGTTTAGAAGCACAATGGTGTCTGCCAAGGATAAAGGGAAGGAGCCTAGGGAGGAAGATCTCCAAGACCCCAAGCAGGGGTTGGTACCTTTAGTCTCCTGCCCTGCATCAACGGAAGCTCTATGAGTCACTAAGGAGTTCTGCGATAAGTACCGAGACTTGAGGAGGAAGGTGGACATGCTTTAATGGGAGAATAATAGGCTTCGCAAGATGCTGGAAGATTTCCTCACATCAACGAAGAAAATATTACCACCACCACCGAAGGAGTAATTCGTCATCAGGTTTGGCATCCCCTTGGTTTGTTCCAAGCTTGGGGGAGTGCCGCGGTATCACATCACTGTTTTCTATCTTTTTACCTTATTAGTAGAGTCATATCATGAATAGAGAAGTTATTATGTAGGATGGTTTGCATTATGGAAGTGTCCCCTCTCTCGTTAGATATGTATCCCTTGGTGTGAGTTGCCGTTATGGAATATTAATGAGAAGTTCTACCATTCACTCTTTTTCATAGCTTATATTAGTTTTCAATTTGTGGTTATATGATTGATCTTGTTGTTAGTATTGGTATCACTTTGGGATCATTGAGTTAATTTAGTTGGTTTTGGCAAACCTGGCTCGATCAGTAGCAACACTATTTTTGAGAGTTGAAAGAAAAGATAAAAGTACTCTAAAGAAAAATAATTTCATTGTCCTTCTTTCTTGATTTGGTCATAAGTCTAGTATTCTCTAGTTAAGATCTTTTGTGCTTCCAAGGAAGATTGCATGTTTGTCTTTATCACTTGTATGTTTGTTTGTTTCCTTCAACTCTTATACTTGCTACCCAGCCTTGCTAGCCAAAAACCTGTACTGCGAGGGAATTCTTCTCGTGCATCCATTCCTTAAACCAAAAACCATGCCATTTGTGTCCACCATACCTACCTAATAGCATTATTGCTATTCCAAGTAAATTCTTGTTTTGTATACCTCCCAAATTAAACTTGTTATGTGAAAATTAGTGATTAAAGCTCTCACAAACTTGATGGCACACTTTACTTTCTTGCACTTAATAAACTGGAACCATTGTGCTCACCTATGTTGTGTATGTGCTTGCGCTTTGTAAGTTGTGAATTAGCAGAACCATGCTGTCATGGGGAACGCTTTCAACATTGCACTGATACTTTGTACCTAGTTGATATCATGTTCTTTTTTCTATGGATGTCGTCGGTGCGAAATGAAAGGGGAGCTTGTAAGTCCATGGAGTTATGCATGTGTGTTAGAGAAACGCCTGGGCCGCTGGTCTAATCCATGCTGACATGGTGGAAACCTGCAGTGTAACCATAACGAGCATCTATGAAGCATTCTTCTTATAAAAAAAGAGATAGAGATTGAGAAAAGGAGAAAAAGAAAAGAAAAAAAAGAGACTATGAAAAGAGGAAAGAGAGAAAAAAGCACCATATTCCCATGGTAAATAAGAAGATTGTTGAGATGCTTGTTGTCTGCTTGCCTTGTCATTTTGATATGGGGATTCTTCCGTATCATCGGGCAAGGGGTACCCCGTTGGCGGCGGTTCTCTATGATACACATATGCTTATGATGACAAGAACTTACCAGTGACTAAACTTGAGTAGCATGAGGAGCGTCCCTCGTATTCAAGGGACATGCGATTCTCAATTTACAACTTGTCAATGCATATCCTCATATTTGATCACTTTAACCTTAATCACCTAAAGAGCCTATGATAGGGGCAATGAGAGCTGAAAGCTAGTAAGTATCATAATTTTTGGGAGCTCTTTATGAGACTTGCAATCCCTGATTCCCTCTTTGAAGGGCCTTTCTTTTACTTTTTAGTGGAGTCAGTAAACCTATCCCCTTCTATCTCAGCAAGTATTTTGAGTTGTTGTGTTTCATTCATTCATATGATGATTTATTCAATCATGTTTCTTATGTTCCTTGTTTTGCACTTTGCTCTTATCTTGGTGTTTACTACTTTGAAAGCTATCATTGAAAACCAATCATTTGTGAACTTCAGCAAATTATCAACTATTCTTCGACCAAGAGCTAAGTTTGCCATTACCAATTATGATTTACTTCATGTATCTTTATGGTGTTTCCTTTACCTATTACAAGTTGAGTTATATAATAGTGAGTTGTCTTCTATTATGATCTATGTATTTGATGAATGTGATGCTTCTTGTCCGTATTCTTTTATCGACTCTTCACTCCATAAACCTAAGGCCATGTTTATTGAGCTCAGTTTCGCTTGGGGACAAGCGAAGTCTAAGCTTGGGGGGAGTTGATACGTCCATTTTGCATCACTATTCTATGTCATAATTCACTATTATTCATTGATATATTTCGTATTGAGAGGTGATACTTATGTTATTTCATCTGTTCTTGCATGGTTGATGACTTTTGGACCATGGACCGCTGCAGTCAGGATTCTGATGGAAAAGGTGCTGTTTGGAGGCAAAATTTGCGAAGATCAGAAAATCCGGGAAAATATACAGAAAATCATATTTTTCCAGAAGACGAAGGAAGCCAGAAGGGGGCTGGAGATGGGCCACAGGGGGCCCACGCCACCCCCTGGTGCGGGCCACCCTGGGCCGCGCCACCAGGTGGTGTGGCCACCCTGGTCTACCCCTGGCACTCCCCTCTAGCGTATATTATCCTCCCGAAAACCTATGACTCGAGAAGCAACCACAGAAATATTCCGCCGCCTCTGCGGGTCGGAAAACACCGAGATAGAAAGATCTCTCCGGCAGACAGATTTTTGCCGGGGAAATTCCTTCCCGGAGAGGGGAGATCGTCGCCATCAACACCACCATCAAGCTGGACTTCATCGAGATCATCATCATCATCGTCACCACCATCATCACCAGCAACACCCTCATCACCATCTCCATATTGTTGTAACAATCGGGTCGAATCTTGCATAGTTCATAGGGGAAACTTTCCCGATGTTGATTACTCTTTGTAGTTGATGTTATTGAGTGAACCATTGAATTATTGTTTATGTTCAGATTGTTATACATCATTATTCCATCTCTGATCATGATCCATATGATGTCTTGTGAGTAGTTCGTTTTGTTCTTGAGGACATGGGAGAAGTCATGTTGTTAGTAGTGGAGTTGTGTTGAGAAAGATTCAATAGTTTGATATTTAAGTTGTGGTGTACTTCTTCTAGTGGTGTCATGTGAACGTCGACTACATGACAATTCACCTATATGGGCCTAGGGGAATGCATTGTGTATTTGGCTACTAATCGTAGGGGTTGCCAGAGTGACAGAAACCTGAACCCCCGTTAGGAAACCATTGCACAAAGGATGTAAGGGTCTTAGAGTTTAAAGCTGTGGTTAGGTTTCTACCTTAATTACTTTCTTGTACTTACGGATGTTTGCAAGGGGTATAATCACAAGTATGTATTAGTCCTAGGAAGGTCGGTACATTAGCACAGGTTCACCCACACAACACTTAGCAAGCTAAAGAAGATTAATCAACAATATGAAGCGAAAGCACTTGACAGTCGTCCCATGTGTCCTCGAGAACGTTTGGTCATCTTAAGTAATACAACCGGCTTGTCCTTTGCTTCATAAAGGATTGGGACACTTGCTGCATTCATTCTTACTGTCTTTCATTTACTCGTACTTTGTTTACTTGCTATATCAAAAACCCCTAAAAATCCGTTTGCTAAGTTTAAAGAGAATTCCTGATCCATACCACTAGCCAGCACCTTCTGCTCCTTGTTGGGCTCGACACTCTTACTTATCGAAAATATTGCGATACACCCCCTATACTTGTGGGTCATCAAGACTAGCTCTTCTTCACCTCCGTATACAAGAAAATTTTCCTTAGTTCTTCTTAAGTACTTTAGGATATTCTTGACCGCTATCTAGTATTCCGAACCTGTATCAGATTGGTACCTACTAGTCAAACTAATAGCATGTGACACATCCGGTATTGTACATAGCATGGCGTACATTATAGAGCCTATGGCTGAAGCATAGGGGATCTTATCCGTTATCTCTCTTTCTTCCGCCGTAGCGGGACTTTGATTCTTACTCAATGTCTTGCCTTGCAACATAGGTAAGAACCACTTCTTACTATCGTCAATTTTAAACTTCTTTAAAATATTATCAAGGTATGTACTATGCAATAACCCTATTAGGCGCCTTGATCTATCTCTATTGATCTTAGTGCCTAATATATATGATGCTTCACCAAGGTCCTTCATCGAAAATTTGTTGTTTAGATAACTTTTAACACTGTTTGAAAGATCTATATCATTTTCAATCAGTAATATGTCATCCATATATAATATCAGAAATGCCAATTTCTCCCACTCACTTTCTTGTAAATACAAGCCTCTCCATTAGTTTGGACAAATCCAAACTCTTTGATCACCTCATCAAAGCGGAGATTCCAACTCCGGGATGCTTGCTTCAGTCCATAGATGGATTGCTGAAGCTTGCAAACCATGTTAGCATCCTTAGGATCGATAAAACCCTTTGGTTGTATCATATACAACTCTTATTCAATATTACCATTGAGAAACGCAGTTTGACATCCATCTGCCATATTTCATAATCAAAATATGCAGTAATTGCTAACATAATCCTAACTGATTTTAGCATCGCTACGGGAGAGAATGTCTCATCGTAGTAAACTTCTTGAATTTTTTGAAACCCCTTTGCAACAAGTCGAGCTTTCTAGATGGTCACGTTACCATCAACATTAGTTTTTATTTTGAAAATCCATTTATTCTCAATGGCCTTTCGGTCGTGAGGTAAGTCCACCAAGGTCCAAACCTAGTTTTCGTACATGGATTCCATCTCGGATTTCATGGCTTCTAGCCAATTGTTGGAATCTGGGCTCATCATCGCTTCTTCATACGTCGCAGGGTCATCTATTTCATCAACCATTAAATTCATAACAGGATCCCCGTACAGTTCAGGAGCTACATGTGTCCTGCTTGACCTGCGAGGTTCGGTAGTATCCTCTTTCAGAGTTTCATGATCATTATCATTAGTTCATTCTTCATTTAGTGAATTCAACTCCGGGACAACTTCTGGTGCTACGCCACTTGCCATTTCATGAAGAGAAGGTTCAATAACCTCTCCAAGTTCAACCTTTCGACTACTCACACCTTTTGCAAGAAACTCTTTCTCTAGAAAGGATCCATTCTTGGCAACGAAAACCTTGCCCTCGGATCTATGATAGAAGGAATACCCAATTGTTTCTTTAGGGTATCCTATGAAGATGCATTTTCCGCTTTGGGTTCGAGTTTATCAAGCTGAAGTTTCTTCAGATAAACATCGCATCCCCAAACTTTAAGAAATGGTAGCTTAGGTTTGTTTCCAAACAGTAATTCATACGGTATCATTTCAACAGATTTAGACGATGTCTGATTTAAAGTGAATGCAGCGGTTTCCAGTGCATAACCCGAAAATGAGAGTGGCAACTCAGTCAGAGACATCATAGATCAAACCATATTCTGTAAAGTACGATTACGACGTTCTGACACACCATTACGTTGTGGTGTTCTGGCATGCGTGAGTTGTGAAACTATTCCACAATCTCTCATATGTGCACTAAACTCGTAACTAAGATACTCTCCTGCATGGTCAGACCGCAGAAATTTAATCTTTCTATTACGATGATTTTCCACTTCACTCTGAAATTCCTTGAACTTTTCAAAGGTTTCAGACTTGTGTTTCATCAAATAGATATACCTGTATCTACTCAAATCATCCGTGAAAGTAACAATATAACAATATCCACCATGCACCGACACACTCATTGGCCCACATACATCAGTATATATGATTTGCAATAAATCGGTCACCTGCTCCATTGTACCAGAAAACGGGGTTCTAGTCATCTTGCCCATAAGGCATGGCTCACATGTATCAAATGATTCAAAATCAAGTGATTCCAAAAGTCCATCAGAATGGAGTTTCTTCATGCGCTTAATGCTAATATGACCTAGATGGCAGTGCCACATATATGCAGATATATCATCATCAAGTTTAATCCTTTTAGCATCAACATTATGAATATGTGTAAGAGTACTATCGAGATTCAACAGAAATAAACCATTCATCATAGGTGCATGACCATAAAAGATATTATCCATATAAATTGAACAACCATTGTTTTCAGACTTAAACAAATAACCGTTTTGCAATAAACACGATCCGATACAATTTTCATGCTTAGTGCAGCCACCAAATAACAATTATTTAGATTTATCACTAATCCCGACGGCATATGGAGAGGCAGCGTTCCGATGGCAATCACATCAACTCTTGATCCATTGCTGACACGCATCATGACCTCATCCTTTGCTAGTTGTTGCTTGTTCCGCAACCCCTGTATTGAGTTACATAATTAGCAACTGATCTAGTATCAAATACCCAGGTGGTACTGCGAGTACTAGTAAAGTACACATCAATAACATGTATATCACATATACCTTTGTTTGCCCTTGTTAGCCTTCTTGTCCGCCAAATACTTGGGGCAGTTGCGCTTCCAATGACCAGCCCCCTTACAATAGTAGCACTTGGTATCAGACTTAGGGCCAACTCAGAATTTCTTTTTAGGCGCGTTAACAAATTTGCCACCCTTCTTTCCCTTCTACTTACCCTTCTTGTCTTTCTTGAAATCGGTGGTCTTATTGATTATCAACACTTGATGCTCTTTCCTGATCTCCACATCTGTAGTCTTAAGCATTGACAAAAGCTCGGGGAGAGACTTCTGCATGCCCTGCATGTTATAGTTCATCACGAAGCTCTTGTAGCTAGGTGGCAGAGATTGGAGAACACGATGTATGCCTAGTCAATGTGAATCGTTATTCTAAAGGACATAAGCTTATCGGCCTACCAATACATTTTGAGTACGTGCTCACTAACGGAGCTGATCTCTTCCATCATGTAGCTAAAGAACTTTTCAGAATCATTATAACTCTCTACGATAGCATGGGTATCAAAAATCATTTTAAATTCACCCATGGTATAAAAGGCATTGCCATTCTCGAAACGCTTTCGGAGTTCTGGCTCTAGCCCATACAGTATGCTGCAATGAACTAAGTTGTGGTCCTCCTGGTGAGTCAAATAGACGTTCTTTTCCTCGTCAGGGGCATCAGGAGCTGGTGGGAGGCCTAGCGGAGCTTCTAGCACATATTGCTTTTGTGCAGCAGTGAGGAGAACCCTCAAATTCATGGCCCAGTTGGTAAAGTTGCTACCATTCGCCGCAAGTTTCTCTTTCTCCATGAACACATTGAAATTAAAAGCAGGTGGTGCCATCTACAACAGAATTTGTAAAGTTTATTTAGACTAAGTTTATGATAGATTGAGTTCAACTAATCCAAATTACAAATGAACTCCCACTCAAAAACAATATCCCTCGTGTCTTTTTGGTGATTACATGAACCAAATCCTCTACACCAAGTCCGATCATCACGTGAGTCGGTGTAGTCTCAAAGGCGAGCATCAATATGGGCATCATATCAACTATATGACTCATTCTTAACCTTTTGGTCCATGTTCCGATGCCATGTTTGTACATGCTAGGCTCGCCAAGTAAGAACCTTAGTACTCACATGTGTAAAACTGTCTTACAACTGTATTATGAAAGCGTAGAGTTGAGTACACCTGATCATCACGTGATGTCTCGAAACACGATCCATAGA
The DNA here is from genome assembly GCA_910589775.1 of Avena eriantha. Classification (NCBI taxonomy): domain Eukaryota; kingdom Viridiplantae; phylum Streptophyta; class Magnoliopsida; order Poales; family Poaceae; genus Avena; species Avena eriantha. The sequence continues at coordinate 151,618,688 of OU342746.1, read as the reverse complement.
ACGGTGCATACTTAAGGAAGAACACATTTTTATCTTGATATTTAAATGAGGGATCATTTTATAATGCTACTAAATCGCTAAACAAGCAATATACGATGCAAACATCATATGTGTAAAGTGAAATGATATGGTTCTTGCATTTGATCACTATCATGTGCATGATGGTATGATCTTTATCATTCCTTTGTGTGTAAAGAAAAGGTCTATAGAACTTACATGTTAGGTGTGTAGTAAGAGTATCAACTATACATCAACTTACAACATCATTACCATATCATGACAGTAGCCCAACAACAATCTAAACTAGACGCTTCTAATTTATCAATTGCAAGTTTTACGTGGCTTAGGGCTTTCGAAGATAGAACCGGTATTACCTACGAACATGGAATCACAACGATGATAAAAAAATTATTAGCACCTCGTTGTAAATCAGATATTGACTATAGTAGGAGAGATAGACACCCGCTAGCCACTTATGCAAAACTAGTTGCATGTCAAGCGTGGAACATGTCTCATGTGCGAGAACATGTAAAGTTAATCCGGGCGGCTTCATCCCACTATGCCACCAATATCCAAAATACATATAAGAAGCAATAACATGATCATCATCGCCCACATACTCATATGTGTACTACCCGTGCAAAACATCTACGCATAGACCAGGCTCTCATACCATTGTTGGATTCACAGCATAGAAAACAAAAAAATCCTACGATGGGAACTATTATACGCCAAGATTTATCTAATAGATACAAGCAACGGATGGAAATACATCCATAGAGATCATACCCTTGAAGACCGACAAAGTGTAACGAGATTCGACTCGTGGATGATGTAGTCGTTCGGTTGTCGATCTCAAGATCATGTGGAACTCCTAGCGCTGCAAATCAGCAGCATCCATGCTCGCACACATGTTTAGGCCACCGAACAACCTTCACCCTCCTTGCTCCAGCAACGCAGCGGAAGAAGCAACTCCTTCCAGACGAAATGCCACCGGGAACATGTATCTTGCTAATCCGAGACCATGGGGGAATAATTCTAGAGGGGGAGAGAAATGCTTCACGAGGAAGTGTGAGTGAGAAGGAGGGAGAGGGGGCCTTTTATAGGAGACCCCCTCCCCATGGCCGGCCCCCATGGGGAGTTCCCCCATATCTTCCTCATTCATGTGGTGGAAGCTCCACTCACATAAATTTGGCCGTCCATTTTCTCCACTCAAAATCCCACTCAAAATGCATTAAATTTTCACGAAATTTAATATAACTCTCATTTAATAAAACTCTTTTATTTATTTTATTCAGAATTTTGTTAATTACTTTATTTAACAAACATTCACATAATACCCCCTACAATATTTTAATATCACATGCAGAACCAATTTCAAGAATTATACCCAAAACAATTTTGGTGTCTATTGAAATAATTCCAGTGCTTTGCAATTCATTCGTCTAAAATATATTTGCTCCAAATGGTATTGGTATCCCTTAAATGTGTCACCCTACGGTTCGTGAATAATGCAGACATGATCGAGACCCCTCTCAGATTAATAATCAGTAACGAGACCTAGAGATCCATACTAACTCCCACACATTCAATGATGATTTCTATGATCGTGAAAACCTTTAATGCTAGTAACTAAATTCCTTTGTCTCGTGATATATTACATGTCCGAGATTCGATCATTGGTATCTCCATACCTAGTTTGATCTCGTTGCCAACATGCACTCTTTTCTTGTTCTCGTCATATAACATTCTAGTGATCACATCATTTGCTTGCAAGCTATCTTAATATGATATCACCGAGAGGGCCCAAAGTATATCTATCTGTTATCAGGATGGAAACATCCCACTATTGATCCATGAGCCTCTACATAACACCTTCGTAGCACTGAACCCACCTTTATAGTCACCATGTCACGGTATGGAGTTTGTTGTTATCAAGATACTCTTCCAGTGTTAGTGATTGACATGATCTCATGGTCTAAGGACTAGGATTACTTCGTATAATATTATAGCAATATAAACATAATGACTTTGATCGAAATGTTATACTTCGGATGAATGTTTATCATATCATTCCACTAATGTTGTGATCTTGTTATTAACAACATCCAATGTCCATGATCAGGAAACTTTGATCATCTTGTTAATCAACAAGCTATTTTATGAGAGATGCATAACTAGCAACTTTCTTTTTTTTAATTAAACACACAAATCAATACAATCATAGCATGCAAAATAAACATCTATCATATACTTGGAATACATATAATAACAACTTTATTATTGCCTCTCGGGCATATTCTCTTCACTGCTCCCTTCCTTCATCATCGCTCGCACTCTGCTAGGAGGAAGTAGTGGTGGTCGCGGCGGGGATCCTCCACCTGGCGCACGGCGGGGCAGTGGGCGAAGTCCTAGGGAGGCGGCGACAGCGGCACGACGCCGCGAAGGAAGGTCGATAGGCCAGCAGGGGCGGGAGCATCATGCCTGCACGTCTGAATCGCTGCCGCGCTAAGTGGTCGCTGATGGGTTGGACAGTGGCACGCGTGGGAGGACACGCCTTCGGTCCGTGCGCGTCCGCGCCCGACGCATCGGTAACGCAATTTTGGTGTGCCGATGGGTCGAGCCGGACACATCGGTCTGGATGGGCCGTGTCGTTTGAGAGGCCACGCACGTCCCGCACGTCCAGGCGGACGGGTTGGGTCGTGCCGGTGGAGATGCCTTTAGTACTCCCTCTGACCCAAATTAATTGACTTGCATTTGTCTAGATTCGGATGTATCTAGCACTGAAACATGTCTAGATACATCTGAATCCAGATAAATCTAAGTCAATTAATTTGGATCGGAGGGAGTATATAGATACATCCTAATTGAATTTCTAACATCTATTTTAAGACGGAGCGAGTAAAATAGGAGACCACCGCCACATGATTTTCTAGGCCTACACATGATTTTCTAGGCCTGTCGTATAGCTATGTCATCTCTATTTTCCCACATCCCCACTCTGACGGAAGTCGCGACTATGTCTCTGATACATTGTAAATGTATCTATAATTTTTGATGTTCCCTGCTTGGGTTTATCCACTTTCTTGTGTTTTGTTCCAACTTTGGAGTACTTTTCATGTGATTTCTTGGACTAACCTATTAACAAGAGCCACGGTGCTAGTTGCATGTTTTCTACTGTTTTTGGTTCTAGGAAAGTTAGAAAATGAATATTCTTGGAATTGGACGGGACAAAAGCCAAAGTGCCTATTTTTCCGGAAGAGATCAAGTGCCAGAATACGAGACGGAGAGGGGCCAGAGGGCGGCCACACCACTTGGCCGCGCGGCCAGGCCTGGCCCGTGCCAGGGGGTGGTGTGGCTAGCCCAAGCACCCCCTCGGCCTCTCCTTCCGCCTATATATTGCCCTCGGGACGAAAACCCTAAGGGCCCGATCAAAAATCCACGAAAGAGTCTGTAGCCGCCGTCATCTCCATCCCTAGATCGGGAGGGATCTGAAGCTCTTCCCGGCACCCTGTCGGAGAGGGGAATTCACCCTGGAGGCCTTCTTCATCACCATGCAAGCCTCCGGTGTGATGCGTGAGTAGTTCATCCTTGGACTACGGATCCATGTAGTAGCTAGATGGCTGGTTCTCCTCCTTTGTGCTTTCATGTTTAGATCTTGTGAGCTCCGTTCATGATCAATATCATCTATTTGTAATTCATACATGTTGTGTTTGCGGGGATCCGATGGATATTGAGATGCTATTTCAGATTGATTATTGATTCTATCATGTCTTTGTTATTTGTGATCTTGCATGCTTTCCGTTGTTTGTAGCTATCTTGGCCAAGTAGATGCTAGCAACTCCAAGAGTTAGTATTTATGCTCGATAGTGGGTTCATGCCTCTGGTAATATGGGGAAGTGACAGAAATCTCTAAGGTACTAGATGTGCTGTTGATACTAGGGACAAAACAACAATCCTTTGTTCATAGAACAATTGTATTCTTTACTTTACACGCAGTTTGTAAAGCAATAATCTATTGCTTGCAACTTAATACTGGAGGGGGTTCGGACGATAACCTGAAGGTGGATTATTAGTCATAGATGCAGTTGGATGGTGGTCTATGTATTATGTTGTAATGCCCAATCAAGTCTCAAAGGAGTCAAGATGATTAGTATATGCATGTATTGCTTTCTCGGTGTTTGTCAATTGTCCCGCTGTAATTTGTTCACCCAGAATGTTATCTATCTAAGGAGAGCCACCTCTAGTGAACTATGGATCCCGGTCCTTTTTCTTTACATACAATCTACAACTATTTACTTCTTTGTGTTTACTTTCTACAAACTTTTACTTCTTTCCATTCGATACGTTTAATCCTTTGTTTTCCGCAAAACACGGTGAGATTCACAACCTCATCGCAAGTTGGGGACAAAGTTCTGTGGTTGTGTTGTGCAGGTCTCCACGTTGCTACTAGCACCGGTAGTGCGCCCTGCCAAAGCTCAGCTAGTAACACCTTTGGGGTGTTTCCTTGCTCCTACTGGTTCGATTAAACCCATGTTTCATAACTGAGGTAAAACTTGCTGTTGTGCTCATCATACCTTCCTCTTGGGGTTCCCAACAAGCTCTACGTCGAACGACGAGCACATCAGTCTCCTCGATCCATGTTTGACTTAGAGCATATCCACTCACGTTCCAAGGAAGGCATTCCCAGCGCCTATTTTTTTTCCGGATGGTGAAATTTCGCCCAGTCGCATTCCCAGGACACTGGTTTCGTCCGGATTTGGCCCAAAATTGGTCCGGTGTTCCCAGGCTGAACCCAAGGCGCCGGTAACGGCCTGGGAACACCAGATGGAGAGAAAACGAGGGTGGGCCACCCCTGTCAGCGAGAGGAGGCCGAGTTCCCGCCCTTTTCTTCTTCCCCTCCCGCCTTCCCTCCACAATCCCCCACATCTCCCGCCAGTTCGCCGTAATCCCGCCCGCCATGCCACCCAAGGCTTTCGCCGAACCCCGATCCGCCGCCAGCGAACCAAAGGAGAAAAAGGTGAGGAAGCCGAGAGCGCCCGCACCGAGATCTCAAGGCATGAGCGCCCCTGCCTGGTTGGACGGTGAATTCAACCCGAACATCGTCTTCCCCTGCCCCACACTGTGTCCTCCTTTGGCCTTCAGCATCGACATCAACGTCCCGTACTCCTCCTCTCCAGCATACCGTTCCTCCTTGACGACGCGTCGCGACCCTCTGCCATTCACCGAGAGCTCATGGCACGGCGAGGCCGACATCGAGAACATGTTCGGCGGAATGTCGGGCGAAGCCTACATGCGGGGCATGATCGCCGAAGGGTCGGTGGCCGCTGCGGCCGGCAATGCCAGCTTCTTCACTCAAGAACAGTCCCGGGCCAACGCCGAACACGGCATTGAGTCTCAGGATTTTGCCGAGCAGACCCATACCGAGGAGGAAGAGGAAGGTGCTGGCCTGGCTTTGGTGAAGGGCAAAGGCAAGAAGAAGGCAGGCACCTCGGCGACGGAGGCCCGGATCAAATGGACGGCGCTTGAGGACCTTTGCCTCGCTGATGCCTGGAAATCGGTGAGCATGGATCCCATCACTGGCGCCAACCAAAATTTGGACAACTACTGGAAGCGCGTGAAGCTAGCGTTCGACAAACGCAAACTTTGTGACACGAAGTACAACAAAATTCACATGGAGCGCGGCGAGAAAGCCATGACCAACCACTAGGGGCTCATCCAGCAGGCGTGCAGCAAGTGGCACAGCCTCCTCGAGGAGGTCGAACGCACACCCGTCAGTGACAAGAGCATGGATGCCAAGGTAATTCGTCAAACACTAGCCGAAGGTACTTGGTAATGCCTATCCTGACACAGTTTGCCTTGCTTGTGCAGCTCCTCCGCGTACTCGGCATGTACCGGAATGACACCAGGACAAAGTTCAAGTTCCATCATGTGTTTCCTTCGATTGAGAAATGCCAGAAATGGGTGGATACTCGGCTGCCACTCGCCAAGACGAAGGACGGCGTGTACTACCCGGTGGCACCTCCACTTGCTGCCGCGAAGGAAGGCCAGAGCTCGTCCAGAAGAAGGCGAAGATGCTCAAAGCCGCAGGACCTCCCACCGAGCGCCTCCAGGAATCCATTGAGAGGTGCATCGCCAACACGAAGGCCCATACCAAGAAGAGGGAGGAGAAGACCAAGCAGAGATGGGCGCAGCTGCTACAGAACCAAGATCGCAAGATCGATCTCCTCAAAGCGAACTTCGCCACCAAGAAGAGGAACATGGATCTGCAGTTTCTCATGGGCGGCGAAGACACCTCGGCGATAAGCTCGCTGGTCAAGGCCTGGTATCTGGCCCGGCGCAAGGACATCCTCAAGGAGGACAATGCCGAGAGCACACCAAGCTCTGCGTCGAAGACCTCCACCGCCGTGCCGTCGCCGAGCTCCGCTTCGACCTCCTCCAACCAGTCGGCCAGCAGGGACGCCGACGAACCCATCCCCGTCGCACCGGACACGCCGGAGGAGATCACCCCATCGACGACTGACCGCCGACCCATTTTATCTTGTTCTGTAATAATTTGATGGCCGAACTACTTTGGGCGTATTTCTACCGAACACCCTATGGCCAAGATTTCGCCACGGGAACGAGAAAATTTGAAAATATTGTCGTTTTTTACTTTGGCTGGGAACTCGGCCTGCGAACGCGAGTGGGAAATTGGCTATTTTCAGGCCGAAACATTCGTCCGTCCGGCTCTATTTAGGTCCAGATTTCAGCCTGGGAACGGCCAACGAGTGGAGATGCTCTTAGTCACCTGCATTTTTCTACATGGACCACCATTTTTCTACATGGGCTAGAGAATCTACTTCTTATTACATGGGCCAGACCGGATAGATCATGTTAATCCTTGACTATATCTCCTACTCTCTTTGTTTCACAATATAATTTTTTTAGCAAACTGTTTTAGCTTTCTAAAATGGATTATATTATAAAATGGAGGTAGTTTTAGTCTGAGTGTGCTGCTAATATCGAATCCCTCGTGGTCAGGGTGTCAAGTGCGACGGGTTGCGGCACTACTTTTTCACTAATTTTTTTCTAATTTGCTAATTTTCAAGATCCCTTTCTGCCTATATTTTTGCTTCGCGGGTCGCTATGTGGGTACCGCTTGCCACCCTACTCGTGGTCTGTTTCTGCCCACACAACACACTGATGCCTGATGACATTACACTGACGTCTTACGTCTTATTCAGCGTGCGTTTCTGATTCCTACATTTCTGAATGGCTCTATCTGTGATCCTTCTTCTATCTTGCTACTTTAACGTGAGATTATCCTGCTGGATTTTTATTTTTTTCCTTCCTTGCCTTTCGTAATTATATTCCAGGGATGAGTGAGTGTTCGTATTATATGCCATCTTTGTTTTCGAGAACCCACAACGAATGTGCGCGTCTTTGTATTAAGTTTACAAGAACGACATAGAATGTCTACACCACCACACTTGTCTTTCAACATACAACACACTCCTACAACAACGAACAACAAGCTCGCCTAGCCCACCCTCTAACCAAGAATGGATAGAGACAGGACAATGAACCCCCAAATTGTATCACAGCCAACGCCAAACACCACCAAGGGCGACCAAAACACCAAGGTTGCCCAGACCAACGCACCACTACATACGCCTAGAAGATGAAGCAAGCGAGTGGTAAGGACTGGCCGCACTTGGAAAGGAGTCGACAAGAGAGTGTCAGCGATGACATACACAGCGCCCCGAAGACTCACACCTGCAGTAGTATCCGACACCGGTGAGTCCACCATCAGCGAGTGCCACCTCGGGAACACCCCTTGTAGCCAAAGCAGCGCCTTCATTAAGGAAGACGACGTAGAAGCGCCGTCGCTGCCCGGTCCGGCAAAGCGTACCTAGGGTTTTCCCTTGGCACGAGGGGGGACGATCGGACCCATGAACACGCCTCCACGGTGGAAGTGGAACCCGCATGTGTCACCATGGTCAGCATCGGAAACGTCGAGCTAGGTTTTCTCCTGGGCCATAGACCGTTCTGTGGCAAAACAGAGATGAGAAGTGGACAGATGCCGGTCAGAGCCACAACCGCGGAGGCAACTCTTTTCCTAAGAAGGAGCACGTCGACTACCACCACCGTAGCACCCGAGCTCGCCAAAGCGGGGACCGAGAAGGTCACGCAGAGGCAGAGCAGGTACCTCGCGGCTACCGGAGAGAACTGCAGCCACAACCTCCACAGAAGAAGATGAGACGACCTGGGAGCAGGGCCCGCCAAGGCCCATCTATCCCGCACCCTCACAGACGCCGCCGGCAGGGGCCGTGGCCATGGGAGCAACCACAGCGTCAGGAGAAGAGCTCGACAGCAGTGGGCGACAGCCGCGGCCCTCTGGGCCTAGATCGGGCCTGCACTGTAGCCGCAGCGTGCGACGAAGCTTCCCACACACCGCGTCGAGCACCGGCGCAGAGGCCACCTGCGTCGGCCCGCAAGCTTGCCTGCTTCATCGCAGCCGCCGCCTCCGGTCGTCGACACAGTGGCCCACCTCCTAACCGTCGTGCGGAGCTGAGAAGCACTAGTGCCCCGCCGCCCCCTTCCTCGGTGACACCCGGCTTAGCCGGCGGCGTCCTCAGGGGGGCGACGAGGGGTGGGTGCAGTGGTGGAGGCCGGCGGCGGACAAGATCTAAGGCGCCTGGAGGGAGCGACACGAGGAGGCAGACGATGAAGCTGTACGCGAACATGGTTCTGATCATATTAAATTGTTCTTATTTGCCACCTTAGGATGGATGTTTATTGGTTGGTCTTCTTAATTGTTCTCAATTTGTGCAGTACGTGGATTGTTGCTGTACGTGGATTGTAACAACAAACTGTAGATTGTTGCAGTACGTGGAGGTTGAAATTCTGTAATTTACTTTGACTGAAAACAGAAGGAAACCGTCCTATACTTTCCCTGATTAATGCAGGTAAGCCATCCTTGAGCACCTTAGAAGGAAACCTCTGTTTAGGATTATTAATTCTAAGGGCCAAGTTGCTAATACCAAGACATTCTATAGCTCTCTCTCATTAATCTATGTATATACCAATAGTCTTACATACATAAGAGAAGTGAGAGAAAAAAATATGTATTGGACGAGAGAGCTAATAAATTAGATAGCTATTATAATCTCAAACAATATAAAAAAGCTCTCCGGACTTATAATCTCAAACAGAGGTAGTATATCCTTTTTCCTACCTTAACGTGACACCATAAATAGCTCATGTCAAAAGTTCATTTCCAATTAGTCGTTCAATCATTTGTTTCCTCATGGTCGCATCCTCACTTCCTCAGCTCCACCAGAAGATCTTGCAACCTCCTCCCAGGATCGCACCCATCAGAGATCTCAAGGGGGTAGTGGTTATGAACCAAAGCATTCTTCAAACTATGAAGAGTCCATTCTCCAATTATTTTCTGTCAATTTTTCCAAAGTTCGTTCTTATTGTAGTTGATCTATTTCAGTTCCTTTCAAGACTGCCAAGCACAATCCACGTAAGTAAAAAATTGGTGTGTTTCAGTTATTGTAACCCGAAAGTGCTAGCGGCCTGTTTTCATGAAAATAATACATTATCTAGCTACATGGATTTTCTTACAATGTGGAATATACTTCTACCTGTTATCATGAAAATAATACATTAGCTAGCTAATGGATCTTCTTAATTATGAATGTAAAATATGTGTCTACATGTTATCATGAAAATAATATCTCTCAGAAAAATACATTAACTAGCTACATGGATCTTCTTACTAATGTAAAAATATATATCTGATAATTTCAATAGCTGATTCGATTTTGAACTGTTGCTATACACGGAAATTAAAACATAGAAGTACCATAGTTAGGAAATTTTGTATACGCAAGGTACAATCTGTAGTTGTGCCTTATACAAATAGTTCTCATGCCTTAATAAATATTCATTTTCTTGGTTATGTTTCTGCATCCAACTGCTTCACTCGCAATTTTTCAGAAATTCTTTTTATTGGCCATGGGATGTTTACAACATATACATCAGTTCACTGTGCTCGTGTCTTGATGACCTCGTAAGAATAGTTTCAATGCATCTTCAACATTTATACACTGGAGACCCAGAGAGAGGCTCTCCAAGAAGCGGCGGCAAAACCCATCTAGGGTTCCTTCCCTCCGTTAGCGACGCTACCGGTTCGTCCTGTCTCCGGCGTCCTTAGGGCCTTAGAGGCGTGGCGGGCCACAGCCCCTCGGCGGCGAGAGGTCTTAGTGTTTTGTTTAGACTATTTTTAGTGTCTTTTTAGCATGTTGAGACGGTGGCTACATCCTAAAGTTAGAATAAGATCATCCCCGCCCTATCCTTGCTTTGGTGGTGCGTCTAGCATCGGTGGAGGGCGTGTGGAGTCGCTTGTATGATGGATCCCTTGGGATCCGGCCGTTTTTCGTATTCGTTGGTGCATTTTGAGATCAGTCTCTTCCGATCTACGTTGATCATTTTCGGCGATCGTTGCTGCTCTAGTGCGCTGGTCCTTTGGGGTCTTAGCACGATGACTTCCCGTCCGTCTACTATAACAAGCTCTTCTACGACAAGTGACATGGGTATGCCCCACGGGCACCCAAGTTTGGCCTATATGGGGCAGCCCAAGAGAAGCCCACGGCAAGGACCAAGACGATTCGGGTGGCCCAAATCCTAGAAGTCTCGGATCCTTGGGAGGCACGACAATGTGTAGATAGGAAACTTAAAGAGAAAAATCCTAATCTGTAACCGACTCGGCTTGCTATCCTGAGACCTAACCTCCCTATATAAAGGCTAGGAGGGAGCGTCGAGAAGGACACCTCACAACCCTAGTTCACACACCGCCAAATTGCATCTGCGCACCCCTGTAATCTTTGATTCCTCCATTAACAAAGAGCAGACAAGTAGGAGTAGGGTACCTTCCGAGGGCCTGAACCTGGGTAAACCGCGTGTCCTCGATGTGCTTGTTTCCTAGCCGATCTATGCCTCCAGCGCTCCCCAATTCCTCTAACCCAAGTCCATCAACTATGGGCACTGATGAGTTAACCCCTCGTCAATTGGCACCGTCTGTAGGAACAGGGAGTGCTGATGTTGCGGCTTCCTCGGCCCCATCACCTGCGATCTACAACTCTACTTCCATGGAGAATCGTCTCCTCTTTGGCACCTTAGACTTCACCGTCCACTTGCCTATGACTTGCCCGGACTTTGAGTCTATGGGCGACGGAATCGGCATGACGATCGGGAGCCTATGCTTCCAGGTCGTCCAGATCGGCACGCTTCGCTTCCCTGATCACTCGGCAACACCTTTCATTGCACCTTCCCCGTGGTTCCCACCACCAATCGGCACCATGAGCAAGCTCAAGACGTCGTCTTAGTCCGACGACATGGACAACAACAGTTGCGACTCTGATCTATGCGACCCGTCGGGGGAGGATGGTGCATAGGGCTCCAGATTGGAAAGTTGGGGGAGCAGCGATCTCCCCAACCACTACATGTGCGCCGTCATCACATGTGGTGACGAAGGTAATCAAGGAAACACTGGTAATGGAGGGGCAACAAATGGAGCTCCCACCAATGTCCCCGCCAACGATGAACAACCCAACCCTCCCAAACCCGACACTCAGGGCGTCAACGCCAACCATGAGACGGAGCGCCAACAGATCTTCCTCAACAAGGCTAGGTGGGCGCGAGTCAGGGAAGCCTGGTGGCCAACCCCCTCCCACCAGACGCATCACACGACTTGCTGATGGGATACCACTGGATGCTCGTCAAGGAGTTCAACCACCAGCAGGCGGTGAACACAGAACTCATGGCCCGCAAGAAGTCCGCAGATGAGTCGAGTGCTCGACGGGCAGCACTTTCCTCCATAGGTGGATCCTCTTCAAAAGGCAACGGTCCTGCAGCCGCCAAAAGGTGCTCTCGACTGGACCACCTTAGCGACATAGATCGAGAAGAGGCAACCAAGGCCCTCGACTTCTCATTCATGTTGGTGGGTTCTCCGGGTCACATGATCCCAAAGACATCGCAAGTTGCGGTGACAGCAGCCACTACGTACCTGCTCACCAACCAACCACCGACCAGAGATCCACAATCTACCGTGCACCAGTTCGCCATTGCCAGACTTCGGCTGGTAGAAGTCGCACTGGCCAAGGAGCCGATGCCGGAGCCGAAGAAAGAAAAGGCGCCACCCACATGATATCCTTCGCCATCCTCCAGCGAGGAGGAACATGACCTATTGCAGCAATGCCACAGCCCGTGGCGACATAGCCGCAAATATGACGCGCATGATGAAATCACGCAGCGCAAGGTCGACAAGATGCGCACCAAGCGTGCCTACTCAATAGAGTCAGAGGACGACGGGACAGAGCTCTGTGGCACCGGCTGCTTCAGTAGAGCCATACGGTAGACTCGCATGCCGAAAGGCTTCAAGCTTCCTTTGGAAAACCCGAAGTTCAACGGTCTCCAGGATCCGAAAATCTGGCTGAAAGACCACGTCTCCTCCCTTAAATTACATGGTGGGAACAAAAGCATAGCCATGTAGTGCCTCCAACTGCAGGGTGCTACTCAAGCATGGCTCAACAATCTGCCCCATGGATCGATCCGCAGCTGGCAGGAGCTGGTGTACAGCTTCGTCCACAACTTCAAGGGAACCTACAAGCGGTCCGCGTCAATCAAAGATCTCAGGGCCTGCTGCCAAAAGCCGAGCGAATCCCTTCTCTCCTATATTCAATGGTGGTCCATCATCAAGAACTCTGTGGAGGATATCTCCGAGGATTGTGCAATCGACATGTTCAACTGTGGCGTACGCTACCGAGAGCTTAGAGAGGAGCTGGGCCGCACGAAGCCCAAAACCATCGACCACTTGATGGACATTGCAAATCAGTGGGCAGACGGAGAAGATTCTCTCAACAACAACTATGTCCGCTCAGATGACGAGGATGACCTCGGCCGTAGACGCGACCACTGAGGGAAGCGCCGAATGCATGGTTATGAGGATCATGAGGAGGTCGACGTGGTCACAGCCGGCTATGCCGACAAACGCGATGATAATCGCAACAAAGGATATCGTAGAAGCAGCTACCGCGATAGCAGAAAAACCGCGCAAGTGTGGCAACACCGCACCCACGATGATGCACCGGGCGTACCCAACGTCTTGGAGAAGCTATATGGACCCTGCAACGTCCACTTCTACATCGACAAACATGATGACAAGAAGAAATCTAGCCATCTCCTTAGGGACTGTTGCAAGTTCTAGAAGCTCCATGAGGGATACGCCCAACTGCATCGTGACGCGATGAATCGGGGATACAGAGCCGCGTTAGGCACCATAGCTCATGGAGCACCACCACCACCACCTAGAGGACCCACGCAGCCTACGGCTGCACCAGTACAAAACAATGGAGGAGAGCAATACCCATGCCTACTCGGAAACATGGGTACAAAACAATGAACAGTGAAATATGTGGCTGCGATTAGAGAAGCTAGCAAAGTAGTACCTCAGACTCCTCATCGAAGACCTACTCCTCGAACTCGTCCTTCTCCACTATTGCATCAATGATTTATTGGTGGAGCATGGGGTCGTTGATGTAGAGCACTAGTTTGCCTCCACCTTCCGCATGCCCCTCATCCAGATATGCCGCTGGCACCACGATGTTGTCGGCCACCTGCTGCTCGACGGTGATGACGACTGGCTAGACAAAGCTCGAAGTCTTGACAGCATGGAGACAAGCGGTGTGCGTTCCCGGAGAAGCCTCCTCCGCCTGCTCGGCGATGACCGAATCATCTGCTACTACGCCTCCAACTGGCTTCACCTCCAGCTTGTCTCGATGAATACGCTGCATGGCACAGCTAGGAAGGGCGGTGGTGCAAGCGAAGGAGCTTCGGCACACATGGAAGGTGCAGATTGGGGTTTTGTAACTAGACATATTGGGGAAAATGATATGAGCTCGTGGAAGAAGAAGGCCGAGTGGGTTTATATACGCGGGACCGTTGGTAGTCCTCGAGTGGACATGTGGGTGTGGACTCGTGTGGGTGGGGGATAGCATGATCTCCACTTTCTAACTGCATTAACAACACGCGCATGCTTTCCCTCAATAAAATGTGCGCATGCTACCTCGGGAACGTGCACGACGCTAGTTTTCGAGACGAGTGGCATAATGGTCCGCCTCAATAGACACCGAGAGGCGATTAATATTTCTGACCAGCTGCGGTTGAGTGATCTAGAGAGACGGTCAATAATTTCCATCATCTCAGGTTCAATTTAGAGGCAGTTTCTTTTATGGACCGGCTGAGGGGGAAGTCGTACTAGAGACGGTGCAGATTAACAATTGTCCGAGATTATAGTTAGAGACGGTCAAACAATTATGACTGCCTGAGGTTGATGAACACAACCGGTGATTTGTATTTTTGGGGTAAAGAAACTCTAGGAACAGTATCTAAGTAACGACTTTGTACTAGTGACGACATCGTACCAGGGGAAGGAGTATACCCCCTGGGGAAAATCTAGTTGGACGTCATCTTCAAAACACCCGCAAACTTTCAATGTGAGTGCCTTGAGTTAGAGGTGGTCGACTGGCCATCCTAATATCACACTATCCTCGGGTGTGTAGCATTCGGAAGATTCATGTCGGTCCTGCACTATGCGTACCTCCAGATGAAGATGCTGGGACCTAACGGCATTATCACCATCAACGGAAGCTTCACCAAGTCTGACACCTGCGACAGGGAATTCAACATAATCTCCTAGTCTTTTGGCATGCAAGAGGAGCTAGCAAGTCTCAAGGAGTTGACAGACAACAGTCTTCCTCCTGTGAGCAAGTAGAATGCACCGGACCAGTCCTTTGACTCCATGGTGAACACCAAGGCGGTCCAGGTCCACCCGATGGACCCGACCAAGATAGCCCTCATCGCCAACAACCTGAGTTCCGCATAGGAAGTCACGTTCGTCAAATTCATCCGAGTGTGCTAGGAGATATTCGCCTGGTGTCCTGCGGACATGACATGGGTTCCTAGGGAATTTGCCGAGCACACACTCAACGTGTCTCCAAACACAAAGCCAATCAAATAGTCAAGGTGTTGACTGTCAGAACCAAGTGCAAAAGCAGTTGGCATGGAAGTCAATATACTCCTTGACGCTGACTCTATACGCGTAATTATGGAAATCACTTGGGTGGCTAACATCTTGCTTGTTCCCAAAAAGGACATAGACATCATACGGATGTGTGTGGACTTCACCTCCCTCAACAAGCACTGCCCGAAGGACCACTTCCCATTACCGTGGATTGACTAGATAGTCGACTCTGCCACGGGATGCGAACGCCTCTGTTTCCTTGACTGGATATCATCATATCCGAATGAAGGAAGAAGACAAGAGAAGAAGGCCTTCATCACGCCTTTCAGTGTCTACTGCTACGTCACGATGCTCTTCGGGCTGAAGAACGCAGGTACCACCTACCAACGGTGCATGCACGCCTGCCTCAAGAGCCAACTTGGCTGCAATGCTCAGGTCTATGTCAACAATATAGTGGTCAAGACCAAAGAGGAAACTACACTCATTGATGATCTCGGCGAGACCTTCGACAACCTCGATCGCTACAAAATCAAGCTAAACCTGGAGAAGTGCGCCTTTAGCGTCCCATCTCGGCAACTAATCGGGTACCTCATCTCTACTAGGGGAATAGAAGCTAACCCGAAAAAGATAAAGGCCATACTAGCCATCGAGAAACTGATGAATGTTAAGGGCGTCTAGTAGCTGGCTAGGCGAATCGCGGGGCTCAGCCGATTCATCAGTCGGATGGGCGAGAAGGCACTACCATTTTATCAGCTTATCCGCAAGACCGACAAGTTCGAGTGGACAGATGAGGCGCAAGAAGCATTCGAAGACCTCAAGCACTTGTTGTCCACTTTGCCCGTTCTGGAGACTCCCAAGGAGAAGGAACCAATGCTGCTCTACATATCCGCCACCAACCAGGTGGTCAGTACTGTGCTGGTGGTCGAACAGGCCGAAGAAAACAAGATTCATGGAGTACAATGCCCGGTGTACTACCTCAGCAAGGTACTGACACTCACTAAGCAGCGGTACCTGCATTACTAGAAGCTGGCCTACAATGTCTTCATGACAACACGACAACTGTGGCACTACTTCCAGGAGCACCCGATAGTTGTGGTAGACAATGTCCTGCTGAACCACATCCTCAACAACCCCAATGCAATGGGGCGGGTCATCCTCTAGGGCATTGAATTATCCCCACAGGACATCACCTACGAGCGACAGATAGTGATCATGTCGCAAGTACTGTCGGACTTCCTCATCCACTGGTTGGAAAACCATCTCCTAGATACACTATACATGTCCAATCTATGGACCATGAACTTTGACGGATCCAAGCGTAAAGAAGGAGCTGCGCCGGCATCATCCTAACATAGGCGACAAGATGCGCTATATCCTGCAGATGAAGTTCCGCGCATCCAACAATGAGGCAGAGTACGAGGCACTGATCCACGAGATGCGGGTGGAAAGGCTTGCGGCGCTACACGGCTCATCATCTATGGCGACTCCAACCTCGTGGTCCAAAAACCATGAATAGGTGTGGTGCCTTGAGCGATAACATGGTGGCGTACCGTGATCTCTACAACGCACTTGAAGGGGACTTCGATGGTTGCGAACTACGGCACATCGGCCGCGAAAGTAACAAGGAGGCCAACATGCTCACCAACATAGGGTCCACCTGTGTCCTGGTGCCACCGGGCGTATCCTTGGAGCAAATCTGCGAATGATCCATCGAGTTGAAGGCTACTGTAGAACCATCAGATGCATCGGTGCACTCAGGGGCTACGCCACTCGAAGAAGCCGAAGGATCTAGCGAGGCAGAATAAGGATCTACACTCGAAGGCCCCATGGAGGTCATGCTCATTGAGCCATCTTGGACACAGCCATACATCACGTACCTACTCACCAAGAAACTACCAGATGACCCGACAGATGTGCGACACATTTCTTGGCGATCCAAGACATTCACAATAATCAACAGCGAGATGTACAAGCGAAGCATCACAGCCGTCCTCCAACGATGCGTCACCAACATTGACGGTAGAGGAATAATCCTACAAATACACGAGGGCACCTATGGACATCACACAGGCAGTCGCCCCCTCGCCGCTAAAGCTCTACAAGCTGGCTTCTATTGGCCCACCGGGATGCGAGATGCCAAGGACATCGTCGAGAGGTGCAATGCCTGTCAGAGATTCGCGGATAAACCACACGCACCAGGCGTGGAACTCAGTCCAATATTTGTGGCTTAGCCCTTTGCGCAATGGGGTATCGACATGGTCGGCAAGATTCAGAAATCCTCGCCTGGAGGATATGTCTACCTAATGACCCACAAGTATAGGGGGTGTATCGCAGTATTTTCGAGGGAAGTGAAACCCAATTTATTGATTCGACACAAGGGGAGCCGAAGAATATTTATCAGCCTTAACAACTGAGTTATCAATTCAGCTGCACCTGCAAACAATCTTGCTCACAGCAGTTTATCAGTAGCAACAATTTTGTAGTAGGAATAGTAAAGTAACAGCAGTAGTAAACCAAAGACAGTAGTAACAAAAGCAGTAAACAGTGGGATTCGAGTGTGGTAGGCATAGGGATGGATGGACGGGCGTTGCATGGACAAGACAATTCACATAGAAATCAGAACATAGGGCAATTGCGGATAAATAAGATAAAGCATCCAAGTACTAGACAATCCTAGGCATGTGTTCCATATATAGTCATACATGCTCGCAATGAGAACTTGCACAACATCTTTTGTCCTGCCAGCCCGTTTGCAGCGGGGCCTCTAGGAAACTACTAGAAATTAAGGTGCTCCTTTTAATAGAGCACCAGAGCAAAGCATTAACACTCCGTGAACACATGTGATCCTCACATCAAAGCCTTTCCTTTCCGGTTATCCCGATTTCTTTCACTTCGGGGCCATAGGTTCCGGACAATAACGTGTGTATACAACTTGCAGGTAAGACCAAGAACAATACTATCATAATGAATCAATAATAAGTTTAGATCTAAAATCATGGCACTCGGGCCCTAGTGACAAGCATTAAGCACAACAAGTTGCAACAAAGTCATAAAGCACTAATAAAATATACTAGGCACCATGCCCTAACAATCTGATGCCATTACATGAACGATCTCATCCAATCCCTACCATCCCCATAGCCTACAACGGGGGATTACTCACTCATAGATGGGGGAAACATGGATGGACGATGGAGAAGCGATGGTGATGATGATGGCGATGATCTCCTCCAATTCCCCGTCCCAGCAGGGTGCCAGAACGGAGTTTCTGGTGTTGTTTCGTGGAATCTGGTGGTGGCGGCAGAGCAGAACTCCTTCTGGAAAAACGTCGAACCCCTAGGAGTTTTTTAGGTCAGAAGGCTCCTTATAGGCGAAGAGAGAGGCCGAGGGGGTGCCTGGGGGGCCCACACCACCCCCTGGCGCGGCCTGGCCTGGCCCGCACCACCAGGTGGTGTGGCCACCCCCTGGCTCCTCTCCGTCTCGTATTCTGGCTCCTGGAGTCTTCGGGTGAAATAGGATTTTTGGCATATTTTCCGGGATTTTTCCTGATAGTTGATTTCCTACACAAAAAGTAGACACCAAGGCAATTCTGCTAAAAACAGCGTCAGTTCGCATTAGTTGCATCCAAATCACACAAGTATAGAGGAGAAATAATAACAAAAGTGTTCGGGAAAGTAGATACGTTTTGGATGTATCACTACCTCCTCATCGCAGTCGACAAGTTCACCAACTGGATTGAGGCCATGCCAGTCACAAACCAAACTGGAGCCACTTCTGTCAAGTTCTTTGAGTCTATCGTCTTCAGGTTTGGTGTGCCACATAGCATCATCACCGACAACGGGAAAAACTTCACCTCAAATGAGTTCTAGGATTTCTGCGAAAACCTGGGCATCAACATCAGCTACGCTTCTATGGCACACCTTGGACCAATGGTCAAGTCCAGAAGGCCAACGTCCTAGTCTGCAACGACATCAAAAAGTGCCTCCTTCGGCTTCTCGAATGAGCGGTGGGATGTTGGGCCGAAGAGCTTCCCTCCGTACTATGGAGCCTACGCACAATGCCGAACAGCGCCACGGGCTACACACCATTCTTCATGGTGCATGGTGTCGAGGAAGTACTACCTGCGGAGGTGTGCTACAAAGCCCCAAGGGTCGTTGCTTATAGTGAGGCTGAGTCTACGGCCGCACTCGAAGACTTCATCGACCTCCTTGATGAAGCACGCGAAATCTCCACAGAATGGTCAACCGTGTACTAGCAGAGCCTCCGCAACTACCATAGCCGATGACTGCGACCAAGGTCCTTCGTCAAAGGAAACTTCATCCTATGACTGAAGCAGAAGGGGCACCTGAAGCTCGAATCTCCATGGGAAGGATCCTACGTGGTCACGAAGTAATCCCAGGTGACGCCTATCGCCTCAAGGATTTGAGACTGGAGTCGCATACTCCAACCCGTGGAACGGTGCGCAGCTGCGATGCTTCTAACCTTAGATGTTTTTCCTTTACAATAAGGATATGCAGCCAGACTACTTAGCCAAACAATGTACCTCCTACTATTCTCCAATAAATAAATCTAAGTGTCTCAACTACATGTATTATTAAGTTTTAGCTTTTATGCATTTCGTACTTGGGGTTGTGCCTCCCTAATGACCTCGTCACACGCATAACTCGCCGATTACCCGAGTAGCTGATTCAACTTACAATCGAACCCTTGAAAACTCTAGCCAAGTTGTAGCCCAACTGACAGGTTGGCAAGGTGCAGATATTTCAAAAGCATTAGGCTAACAAAAAGAAATCGCATAATCACACTCGAACATATACAAGTTAACAAGCCTGCAGTAATTACAAGGGCCAGAAAACGCCCATTCCAAACTATATGGATTTTACAACACTTTATGTTTTGTGCAAGATAGAAACTACTCTAGACACTGACGAAGGACGTTGGTGCGCTCATCAAATAAATTCACGATGTCCTCCACAGGCCTGGGCAACCGCTCGGTAGTGTGGAACCATGTTGCACGCCATACCGTCTAGAGGTGCCGGTGGTCCCTCCGCGATAGTAGCCAAGTCCATGTCTGGACGTTGCATATGCACAAGTGCCAATGCAGCCTTGGCACCCGCGACGAGTTGCTGGTGCACGCACTCGCGTATAGCACCAGCAGTATGGAACCTCCATAGCAACGTCAGTAAGCTTGCAGGGACTACGTCTAGAGGAAACATCACCCTGAAAAGATGCTTTAAGGATGACTGTGCCTTCTTCAAGAAGTGTAGCACCTGCTAGACACGGTCCTGCAGAGTCGTCAGCACAGTCGCCTGATTTCGATTGGCCTAGAAGAATCCTCCATCTTCTAGCTCTACTTGAGTCAGGCAGTTCAGCGTAATGCTAATACGGTCCCTCTCCTCCTGTGGAATGAGATTCACAACTGCACACACAAAGCAAGACACATCAGTCGAGCTCGTAGCAAACTAATATAAAAAAACAAAGCAGTCGAGGAGCACCCACATTACAACTGCTCATTGACCCGGACCACCTTGCTAAGAAGATAATTCTCCCACTCAATAGCTTTCTCAGCCTTCGACTTCCATACGTCCGCTTTGCCGCCGATGATCAACGTGTTTCTCTCCAACTGCTTCACATACTCACGTAGGCGAGAAAGCTGGCACAGCTCGTCCACCCTTGATCATGGAGGAGCCAAGGACGCCGTAGAAGATGAAATGCCCTGTGTGCCACTCGTAGGCCCCTAGCCAAACAAACAATCGAAGGATAAGGATCATTGATCAAGGAATTCGAGTCTGAAGAAACAAGAGAAGCGTCAGCCAACCAATATCAGACACACCAAGCTTTAATTAGTCTTAACGGGGCACCCCCCCCCCCAAAAAAGTACTCAAAAGATACCACGAGTTCCTGGTACAACTATACAATAAACAGAAGAACAACTAGGCCTATGCATTAGCATCCGCAGGCTTCGCGGACTCCGTGTAACCTCCGATATCGTGGCCTTTGCAACGGTAGCCTCTGATGCCGTGGCCTTCACCGCATTCAGTCGCTTTTACTCCACGAAATAATTCGTGAGCATTTCTATGAGCCGAGGCCCGTACTTCTGACAGCGAGCAACAAAGGGTGCAAATGCTACCTCTTTTCCTTTTGCAGTCATTGGCATTTTCGATATCATCCTGCTCACGTTCATCCTAGCGCCATAGGCCTGCGCCATCGCCAGTACAAGGGACGCACCCGCTCCATTCTGCGTCTGCTTCTAGTCTGCAGGCATGCCACTAGTGAAAGCCTCAACAAGACCATCAACATCATCAATGCCTTGTCCTTCGGCATCATCTCCTCTTGGAGACGCCCAAGCACGCCCTTGGCCTTCTAGACCATGTCCTTGGCGGAAATGTTCCGATCTTCGACTGCAGCCATGATGCCAGCCAAGAGATCCTCGCGGGTCAATGCCTGATGGTCGAAGTTAATACCGGCCGCATCTGTGACACCTCAGCAGGTCACGATCAAGGACAAGAAGAAGTCAAAGACATCAACGCATTTGAAAGTAGAGTTGAACCAGAAAACAAACCACGAAGAGCCTAGGAAGCGGCTAGGAGTTGCTCTGCAAATCCGTGCTCCCTTTTAGCCACAGCTGCCGCCCGTTCTTCCTTGTGCCGTTCCGCTTCCTCCTTGTAGCACTTGAGGGCATCGACCACATCTTTTCTCTTTGTCTCCGTTGTGCTGAGGATCTTTTCAAGAGAGCTCGGTTGACGAAGACTCTCATTGTTTTCCTCTGACAACAGATGGCGCAGCCATTGCTTCCATATTCATGTGCAGCAATCGAAGGACAAAAGAACTTACTCTATAGCTGTTGATGGTCAGCTTCCAGTCGAACATGCTCCTTGCCAAGGCAGATCATGCTCTGAAGAAAGGGTTGCAGTGACTCTTCATGTCAGATGACAAAAGAAAGGTCTCAATAGATCCCTCCTATGACTACCCAGGTACTTGCGTGATCACCCAAAGACTCCAAAGGTTCTTTTCCAGTCATCTGGGTCAGAACCCTGTGTTCCCCGACTTGGAGGAACTCGAGGAGCTCGCACCGGAGTTGGCCGCTGTCTTCGGGGAAGGCTCGGGTTGTTCCACAACCTTTCCCCTGGAGTCCAAGACTCCGTCATCTTCCAGCTCACGGACGGTGTCAGACGAATATGACACGGCGACACTTCAGTATAGGCACAATATAATAAGTGCAAGGAGAAGAACAGTCTACAAACATCACAAAAGGAGCAGATACTCACCTGTCAAATCTATCGAGGTCAAACCTCGTCCTGTTTCTACTTCTTTAGAGGCGAGGGACACACACTACGAATGGGCACCACCGAAATCGGATCCGCGACACCATCTTCGGGAGTAGGATCTTTCGGCATCCCTGGCGTAGAGGCATCTGAATCCTTGCTCCGCTCTCGCTTGTGGGACCCAGCCTCGCCATACTTGGGGCTCTTTGCACCTAAGTGGCAGGCATAGTCGAGTCTGACTCATCTTCCTCTATGGCCTCAGGAGGGATTACGCCTTCTGGTTGAGGAGGCATTGACCCTGCAACCTTCCACTCCTGCAACAACGGGGATAATGCTATCAGTTCATCACTAATATTTTCCTACAGACACAAGGAAACATTCAACGAGATTACCTCTAGAGGAGCAAATTAGCGCGAAAGGGAAGGACGCTCGACTCTGTGGGAAGCTACTCCTTCAAGGTGATCTTGGTCAACGACCTGATTTTCTTCTCGGGCTCCACCGAAGTCATGTCCTCAGCACAGATGCATGTCAGATCCATCACGCTAGTACAGAGGTACATCGGATATACCCTGACCTGCAGCAGCTGCACTCGACGTTGCAGCCACATTCGAATAAGGTCTACGCCAGTGACCTCCTTGCCTCAAATGAGCTGAAGATCCTGCACATGCTGATACAAGAACTCCACTTTGTCCTCCTTGTCGGGCATAACTACATTCTTCCAAGACCTCTTCTTCTTTAGCTCTGCCTTCGGATCAAAAGGAGCGAGGCCAAACCTCTTCTTTGTTGCCTTTTGGTCCCGAATATAGAACCACTTGTCCCTCCATCCCTGGGCGGAGTCAACCATGTTGAGGCTAAAGTAGTGGACATGGGGGTCCACGGATATACCGCAACCGTTATGTTGTACACTATGGATCTCGACCTCGACTGCCTCTTCAAATTGAAAAGCTTCTTGAGGAGGCCGAAGTGTGGCTCGATACCGAGCCAGCACTCGGAAAGAGTGATGAAGCACGCGATGTGCAGAATAGAATTGGGAGTCAGCTGGTGAAGTTGAATCCCATAAAACAAAGTAATCCACGAACAAAGTCGTGGAGGGGAAGCGAGAGACCTCGAAGAATGAAGGCAACAAAGATCATGTGAAATCTGGCGGGAGGATCAGGAATTATCCCTGGCCCGGGAATCTGGCAATCATCTTCATTGGCCGGAATAAGACAGGCTTGGCGGTGAGGTTGGAGCTCGTGCGTCTTTAGACTAGAACGCCGCCAAGACCCGTTGGTCACTCGAGTACCCGTGACCTTCTTTTTGGGAGTGGTAGTGGCGGCGCTGGATCCAGCAACGGCGGCGGAATTTGGCAGCCTTTTTCTGCCCCCTCTTCCTTCGATGCAGCGACCGCAGGAAATTACTAGGGAATGCCCTAAGAACGTCCAGTGCGGAAAGGGGTGAAGACCAGTGGAGAAAGAAGAGCGACAATGGCAGCAACGCGAGGAGTAAGAAGAGGCAAAGTACAAAAAATACTGCCTCAGTTTACTACTTAAGCAATGGTGAAAGATCATCTAATGGCCAGCAATTCTCTACTCTGACATGTGGCACACATCGGCGAAGATGCGTGCTGGTGCGTGCATTGAACTGTCGCTGCACGGTCCCCACTGAGAGCAGAAATTGAGGAGACGCAGTTAAAACCCAAAAATTATGCGTGACTGGTCAAATTGCAGTTAGCCACTGGGGCGTATATCTATCACGTCCCATAAGCACCGCTCACGCCTATGGCTGAGCTCATCAAATTGTCAACAATGACGTCATCAACATTTGCACCATCAGCAGCTTGAGGAAAAAGTGTGCAATGGTAATTTTTCTTCGACTCGCTTAGTTTTTGCTCGAGTTTGCGACTCGACCAAACACTCGAGGACTACTCCTAATAGGAGCATTGGTCGCGCACCCAAAGATCTACCGGGTCCAGTGAACATGCTATCCCGGTACAAATCCTGGACCATTAGACCTTGATCCCTTCTTGGAATCAATGTTTTGATTACAGACTCTAGGGCTACTCCCATAGGGAGTGCTAGAAGCTCCATCGACAAGCTACGGTCAACGACAGGATTCGCAAAAGTTCAAAGTCCCCACTCGAGTCTATGACTCAAATAGGTACTCGGGGGATACTCCCATAGGGAGTGTTGGTCGCGCATCCTATGAAAAGGCAAAATAAACTACTTATGTCAAAAAACATTGACCACGTCCGTACCATAAGCATTCAAAGTATTCGGTGACTTCGTCTCCAACCAAACATGAAATTCTCCTAGGCCACCTGAAACACCTCTGCAGTGATAAAACTTCGGATGCCGAATTTACAAAATGAAGATAAGACCTGCGGATATAATCTGATGGCCTGACAACACACCCGTTGCGCTTTACCAGAAGTATACTGTGCCTATAGGCACGATGAAAAAGTCTCGACGAACGAGTCGAGTGCATACTTTAAGCACTGGAATTCAACTATATAAGTCCTCCATGGCATGACCCGAATTACGCTAGTAATTTTCCGAATTTGAGTCTGGAGACTCGAGTTTGAGTAGATAGCGTTGTTTTTCCATAAGGCAGTTAACTGATCCTGATCCATCGGATGAATCAGGCACGCATATGCACTATCCTATGACATAAGAAGGCACCCAATAAAACGTTCGGATGAGCACTCCAAAGACTTCATAGTCTCCTTCCGAATCTACGATTCGAACAGACACTCGGGGGCTACTAACATGGGTATGCCCTATAGGCACCCAAGTTTGACCTATACGGGGCAGCCCAAGAGAATCCTATGGCAAGGTCCAAGACAATTCGGGTGGCCCAAGTCCTAGAAGACTCAGATCCTTGGGAGGCATGACAATGTGTAGATAGGAAACTTAAAGGTAAAAATTCTAATATGTAACCGACTCAGACTGCTATCCCGAGACCTAGCCTCCATATATAAAGGATAGGAGGGAGCATCGAGAAGGACACCTCGCAACCCTAGTTCACACATAGCCAAATTGCATATGTGCACCCCTATAATCTTCGATTCATCCATTAACAAAGAGCAGAAAAGCAGGAGTAGGGTCCCTCCCGAGGGCCTAAACCTAGGTAAACCGCGTGTCTCCAATGTGCTTGTTTGCTAGTCATTGATGCCTCCAGCGCTCCCCAATTCCTCTAACCCAAGTCCATCAACTATGAGCATTGATGAGTTAACCCCTTGTTAACAAGTTTTTCCTGGCTCCGGTGATGGAGGGGCGAGGAAGGCCGCGTGCCTTCGACTCGTGTCAGTGTTTGTAGTCGTCGCTAGATGTTCTAATGACATATTTGTAATTGTTATTACTTTTAGGACTCTTTGTAGTACTGTTGATAATTATTAATAGATCGATGGAATTTCACAAAAAGGATAGTTTCAATGCTTTTATAAGCCATAAATACCAAGGACCGTAATGTCATGATAGTGCCAAATATTTATAAGTTTGTATTCGGATGTAAATATGAGGATGTTGTTGAAAGCTAGTTTTCATTTCCTTTTCTTTTGTATGATTTGAACTTTTCCTTGAAGTTTCTCCATATTCTGGTGTACATTTCACGGAAGCTGGTTAGAGAAATCAGCATGTCCCGCAACAACGCGCAGGGTGTCATCTAGTATATACTAGAAGAATAAACGTGTTTCACCGCGCCACCTGCATGGCGTTCTGGAAATGTGTTGTATATGCGGTATACTTGCAGTTGTTTGTTCTATGACACTAGGCGGCACACCTGCAGTTATCTATTCAAAGAAACTATAGGCGCAACAATGTCTAGAAATCCAATTCGACTCGCATGTACAAATAAACCCATTGTTTAAAAATATATTTCGATATGCCAAAAAAATAAAAAAATTGGATATACATTTGAACATTATATATCTGCAAAAACCATTCTTAGGAAAAAATAATATTTTTGTGTCCTTCATAAAAGACACAAATTTAGATGCTCCAACATGATTATTTTTGGACTTTTTTTGTCTTTTTATACAAGTCACATAAAATATTCTTTTTTCTGGAAAAGTTGTTAAGAATACAAAATGTCCATATATACAAGCGGAATTTTCTTTCTTAATTTTTATATTTTACAAGTTGTTTTTTATATTTTTTTCATAATAGGTTTGTTTGGAGCCGTAAGCCAAAACACCACCTCCCAACATGTCTAGAAATCCACTCCAACATGTCTATTTTTAGTTATTGTCCTAATGACACGTCTAGGTGTAAGAAGCTATGCAAAGGGGTGTGGGTGCGCCAGTCGGTGCGGTGACCACACATATTCGTGGATGGGCCGACCACCTCCCGTGAGGCCCGCAAGCGGTGGCGGCCTACAGCACCAGCGCCGGGTGGGCTGGCTGGAGGTCTAGCTCTCTACGCGCGCCCGCGTGGGCCGCGGCTGTGAGGCCTACTACGGTGGCAGCTGCCCGCCCCCGTGCGGCGCGCATTACCTACCGCCCTTTTCGGTTGATCCAATGCAACCCAATAGTAGTTGTTTTCAGCCTTTTGTTGTCCCTTTTCCCGCGGTTTTCTCTTGGGTCAAATCCCTTTGGGGTTTTAGCCTAGTGACAAAGTTACATTATAAATTTCAAATTAAATATTTATTTAATATAAGTTAATTCAGAATTAACATATAATGAATGCATATTATAAATTACCATTTATTCGAAACTCCTTTTGGCCTTTTCCTTTCCTTCTTTCTCTAAACAACTTCGGATCTCTCTGGAACGATTCTAATTTCTCTCTCTTCTATGATTCCATCTTACAAGACGATATCCAAGCACCATATCTCCCTTAAGCATGTTTCCTTACGGTTCGGGAATTTCATAGACATGATCTCTATCAATGATCAACATCGGGACTAGGATGTCCATGTTGACCCATATGCACTCCACGAATCACCATCATGTCGAACCTGAAACGATATGTCCAATTCCCTTTGTTATGCAATATAAGACTTGTCCGAGATTTGATCATCGGTATCATGATACCTTGTTCAATCTCATTTCTAACAAGTATTGTTTTACTCGTTCTCGTGAAATTTCATCCCCATGACCTAGTCATGCATTCGCAACTTACGTATGTAAATCACCAAGTGGGCCTAGTGTATCTTCCCGTCACACAGGATAACAAATCCTGATCTTGATGCATAATGCCTCTACATGCCCCTTTGGATACCTGAATACCCCTTTATAATCATCGTTTAACCGAGTGACGTTTGATGCTATCAAAGTATTCTCGGATGACAATGATTGATATGATCTCTCGGTCTAAGGATTAGGACACTTTGTTTCTGAGAATTGCAATGTGAACTAAGTGACATGATCGTGTTGCAACAATCATTGGTGGGAAATGTCCATCACATCGTTCTAGATGATATGACTTCATTGTCAGTTGGCTTTATTTTCATAGCACCATGATTAGGAAACCTTGATCATCGGCTGCCCAATGAACTAGATGAAAAGAGGCTACCAGGAACCTGTGTTTGTTTATATACCACGCTTGTATAAATGTTTCCTCTTGATACAATTATAGCATGATATAAAACTATTATGAACTAATGAGATATGACAATAAAACCCTTTATTATTTGCCTCTAGGGCATATCTCCTTTAGTTTCCCACTTGCACTAGAGTACAAATAATCTAGTTGCATTGCTACTAATCATAGACCATATCTCATATGTGATTATTGATCATGCTTTCTCATGGAGGACTTCATTTCTTAAATCTATTTCACCAGATTCATAAGGTCCTATTTTGCAAATCATTAATGTCAAAAGTTTTGACATTCACACCATTATCATATAATGTGTTGTAGCATTTTGGTGACAAAGTGAGACTTCTGTTTTATAGTATATGCCATGATGATCTATCAGTCAATAGAACTTTCAAGATGTCATTTATAACTATAAAACACACTTAGTTGATAGTCAAACTTTCTCTAGACCAAAATTATACTTGTTAACATTGAAGTATCCTAATACTTCTATATCTATGTAAATTTTAATCAGAGTGCAATACTTTCACTTTGATGTCCAGCCACGCTTTCGCTGCGTTCAAACTTAACTCTAATTCAGTGATTGATCCAGAAATCACTCTAGATTCTTTGTTTTTTTCTTAAGAACATGGGTCACAATATGTAAAGTATAAACAACATGGGTTTTACCTTAGAAAACTATGGCCAAGGCATAGTTGATGCAGTGCATCCCTTTTCCCTATTTTGCCATTGTCATAAATACCAAGTCATTACTCAATATTTCTCCCAGTTGTTCAAGTAATAATCAATTCTTTTCTTGAATCCATTTAGAATTCTTTTCAGAATCTCAACTAGGTACTTCTAAACACTTTCAGAATTCTCCAAGCATTTTGACATTTAATGTTCATTAAACATAATGATATAATCACATAGATCCTATATATTTAATTTAAATTAAATTTCATCCATCTAGTGATCTAATCATTCCTAGTACCAAACACATTGTTCACTAATATGTCTATTACATATTCAAGAACATTATCACGCTCCGACTCAAATATTTCATCAATATTTGATATTCTAGGATGTCAGTCATCTCCCACTCAAATATGTCGTCCACATATTCTAGTTAGAAAACTTCTTAGCTCCCACTCAACTTGTAGACTTTTATCGATAATCCTGGTAAATCCAAAAAAATGATCTTACATCAAATCGAGAATTTCTGCTACAAGACTAAGCAATTTCAGCAATTTCAGATTGGTCAGAACCTGTCTGTTGTACTAGTTACAACCTTTTTCTTCAAACCTTTGAAGACTTTTTAGTTTTGATTAGTCCTTTGCTAATTTCATGACTCTAAGTCATTTCTTGTACTTGGGTACATCAATCTTTATTTGTAGTTCGTAGGTATGTCTTATTCCAATAATAGGACAAGTGAATCAAGAATGAGATTCTACAAATGGCAGAATAAATTCTTGAATCCTACTTTCATAAGTTTTAGCTAAAACTTCAACTTACAATTATTCCCTTCCACTAACACTTCTATAAGAAACTTTTCTCAAATAAGTACCTGACCGAGACAATACAAAGTTTGTCTTCTTCGGGTATTAGTTTGGAATTTGTATTCATAGTCTTTACTAAGAATGTAACATAAAGACAAACTATCAAAATATCTAGAAACTCAAGCTTGCCATGTCTCATATGGTGCTATTTCCGCGAATCTTTTAGATGTTCCTAATACTTTTGAGTGTTTACTAATTCAATCTCTAAATTCTAATTCCTAATGTTAATCTATCTAAAGATCACTTTGGACCATAAGTATCTTATATACTTTGATTATGATGTATTGGACATATCAATACTATTTGATTAGTCCAATCACCATAATTTGTGAAACTGTTTTTCACAAGTCCCTTATATGCCAATTTGCTATTAACTTGAATTCGAAATCATTTGGATCAAATAATGAAGACTTTGGAATTCTTGTTAATCTTATACCCACTTCATTTTGAAGTCATTTGAACATTTAAAATAGTTTCAAACTTGTGTTTCATTACGAAAATACACATATTTACCTAAATTCACAAATAATGATTTCCACTATCTGTTGAAAATACGATACATCATATGTATAAAATTCAAAAATTCTTCGCATATCACCATTTTACTAGAATGCAGAGTTTTAGTCATTATGCCCAACAAGGCATGGTTTTGCAAAGTCTCTAGATGAAATATCTAAGTCCACGATTTTCATAAACATGAAAAACATGCAGTAACCATAATGACTTAAACAATAGTGTTATTCAATATTTAAACTTGAATATCTCTCGCCAATTTTCATAAATGTCATTTTATCGTACAAATGAAGACTAGAATAACTTTTTTATAATCCTAGTGTGAATTATAAAAGAAATTATTCATAATAACAGAACAACTGAATTTTTTTTATTAATATGAATAACCATCTCGCAATACGAAAGACACACTAATAAGTTTCACAAACTTGATTACAAAGCTTTTATTCACATATTCTAATCCTAATGATAAACTTCGAGGGAAGGAGTTTTGTCGGCCATCAACTAGCTTGCTTGCCGTTATCACACCATCAGTGCCTCGTTCCATTCCGAAACACTCATGTAGAGGGTCCTGTTTTCAATAAAACAAGATTAAGTATTCAATACTTGAAACCTGCACAAGTGTTTCATGGAAACGTTTATTCCTTGTGTATCACATATACACTTTCGGTTGACGATGATCCCATCTTTTGGGTTCGACCTTGGTAAAGGTATCACGGCGGTCACGAAGAGTTGTAGATTCTCTATCGTCGGATTCATCAAGAAAATCTTCCAAGGGTTCACAAAGGATATAGAGGAGATGGTTTTCAATGAGGATCCTACTTAGGAGTTGGTATTAGTCGATGAAATCCGACCCATCTAAATTTAGTTTCACCCCATTCATTAGTGGACTAAAGATGTCCTAAACTAAGGGAACAGCCATAATCTAAAAGACATTTGCAAAAGACATGGACCAAGTTCATAATATGGAGTTCAGATTTGTAATCGAACTCCCACTTAAACTATCATCCCTAAAGAAAGTTTAGTGATTACACAACACCTTTTCACCAATCATCCCTGATCATCACGGCTCGTAGGGTGGACTATATCGGTTGATCACATCATCCATGTGACTCGTGCTTGATCTTTGGATCACTATGTTCCGAGGCCATGGCTACACATGCTAGGCTCGCCAACCCAACCATAGTGTATTCACTGTGCATACATGGCTTGCACCCACTGTATGCCAACGTAGATATGTCTGATACCCGATCGTCACAGCCTGCCTCATAATGAAGAACTTTCTTGGTGGTGAACACTAATGGGAGAACACTTTTGTTGGTATTTAATTAGGGATCATCATATTTAAATGGTACCATTGTGTATCAAATACTAGAACTCAAACAAGATGCATACAAAGATGAAATCATATCTATCTAAATGTGACGTGGCATTGTTGTCTTCTCTCTCCATGATCTCCATCAGGTGCTCCGGTTTGGCGCCAAGTCCACGATGCCATCGGTCTTGTCGTTCATCTTCACGATGACTACTACTATACGACTTAGTAATAGAAAAGTGAAAGTACCTTACCTTTTCACGACTACAACCATATCACATCACAAAGCCTTCCCTACAACATAAACTTAGACGCCTCTACTTTATCTATTGTAGATTTTACGTGGTTGTTTAGGCTTTCACAACAGAACAGTTTCTACCTACGAACTTCCAACCACAACATGGATACAATAGTTGTCTCTACTACACCCCTTTCGGGGCCTTCCGTTGTGGATGCCATATCAACTACTATGAGAGAGACAAACACGCGTTAGCCACTTATATGGTACAAGTTGTATGTTAAGCGTAGAACTACTCTCGCGTAAGGTCGGTCCGGGCCGCTTCATCTCACGGTACCACGATATAAGCAAATACATATGGGAAGGCAACAACTAGGGTATCAATAAACACACTTTGCATGTGTCTATCCGTACTAGCATACTAACCATAGATCAGACTCTGATACCACTGTAGGGTTTTCACAGCACATAACAAATAAATTACTACTCGGAACACTCTAATTTCCCAAGGATCTACCTAGAAGTAATGCAGTAACGGAGTAAGACAGCGGTAACATACCCTTGAAGATTGAGAGAGCGTTACGCTCATGTAGGAGCCTGGATGATATAGTCGTACCCGTCCGACCTCAAGGTCGTGAAGCTCCTCGCACATCACCCCTTGTCCAGGTCCTTGTATGATGGTTGATCGCTACAAGTGCAGCTCCCCCGAGTTATCACACACATAAGGTGCAATACAATGACTCCGAAACTTCTTGGTCCATGCCGAGGTTGCGAAGTAGACCTCCTGGTGGAATCCCTGTAGCACAACAGTGTGCCATAGATGCGTTAACTTTGCGTGGATAGTCCCTTTCCTTGGACCATGCCATGGCAAAGGCAAGTAGAGAGAGAGGGGGAATTTCTCTAAGGAAAGAAGCCTTAGAGAATATCTGTTTGGTGTGTTTAATCCCTCCCATGGGCACTCATTTATATAGGAGGAGGGGGTGTACCATCCCCTTTGGGTTAACCATATGGGACTAAACTTGCAAAGGAAAATATACAAAAGGGTAGCTACAGACGGTTGGGCCCTAGGCTCCTAGCCTAATAGCTAACAGCAGCTGCGAGGCAGCTAGTCAGATGGGTCGGTCGCCATCCGCATCCTGTCAAGCGTTGCGCGCAGCGCTGCAGCCAGGCAGCCCGAGTGGGCTAGCCACACCGCAGCTGCCCAGCACTGCGGTGGCCTGTGCGGCTAGCTGCCTAGGGCCCGGGTGGGCCGGCCACAACCCGCAAGGCCCACAAGCAGTTGTGGCCTGCAACGCCAGTGCCCGGGTGGGCTGGCTGGCAGCCTAGCTATCTGCGCGCCCATGTGGGCTACGGCTGTGAGGTTTGTTGTGGCGGCCGGTGGCAGCTACCCTCCCCCACATGGCACGCATTACCTACCGCCCACGTGGGTTGATCCAATGCAGCCCAATAGTGGTTGTTTTCAGCCTTTTTTTCTCCCTTTTCCTGCGATTTTCTCCTGGGTCAAATCGCTCCAGGGTTTTCGCCTAATGAGGAAGTTAAATTATAAATTTAAAATTAAATATTTATTTAATATAAGTTAATTTTTAATTAACATATAATAAATGTATATTATAAATTGCTATTTATCCGAAACTCCTTTCGGCCTTTCCTTTCCTTCTTTCTCCGAACAACTTCGGATCTCTCCAGAACAATTTTGATTTCTCTCTCTTCTCTGATTCCATCGTACAGGAGGATCTCCAAGTGTCGTATCACCCTTAAGTGTGTTTCCCTATGGTTCAGGAATTTCATAGACATGGTCTCTATCAATGATCAACAGCAGGACCGGGATGCCCATGTTAACCCCTATGCACTCCACGAATCACCATCATGTCGAACGTGAAATGATATGTCCAATTCCCTTTGTTACGCAACCAAGACTTGTCCAAGATTTGATCATCATTATCACGATACCTTGTTCAATCTCGTTTCCAACAAGTACGGTTTTACTCGTTCCCATGAAATTTCATCCACATGACCTAGTCATGCGTTGCGCAACTTAGGGATGTAATTCACCGAGTGGGCCAAGTGTATCTTCCTATCACACAGGATAACAAATCATGATCTTGATGCATAATTCCTCTACATGCCCCTTTGGATACCTGAACACACCTTTATGATCATCGTTTAACCGAGTGACGTTTGATGCTATCAAAGTATTCTTGGGTGACAATGATTGATATGATCTCTTGGTCTAAGGATTAGGACACTCTATTTTTGACAATTGCAACGCGAAGTAATTGACTTGATCATGTTGCAACAATCATTGGTGGGAAATGTCCATCACATCATTCTAGATGATATGACTTCATTGTCAGTTGGCTTACTTTTCATAGTACCATGATCAGGAAACCTTGATCATCAATTGCCCAATGAACTAGTTGAATAGAGGCTACCAGGGACCTGGGTTTGTTTATATACCGCACATGTATCAACGTTTCCACTTGATACAGTTATAGCATGATATAAAACTATTATGAACTAATGAGATATGACAATAAAACCCTTTTACTATTTGCCTCTAGGGCATATCTCCTTCAGTTTCTATCAATATAGTTATAGCATGATATAAAACCTATTATGAACTTAAGGAAATATGTCACTAATCTATATTATTATTTGCCTCTAGGGCATATTTCGAACAGCTAGCTGCATTTGATACGAATCATTACACCATAACACTTTTGGTGTTTTGATCATGCTTTCTAATGGAAGAGGTTTTGTCTATGGACTATACTATACATATCCTTATGTCTTTGTGAATTGTTAATGTCACCTAATTTTACATTCTTCTTATCAGCGCATGATAACCTTGCAGTGTAAATATTTATGTTTTGGCGACAGAGTGTTGTTTTTGTTCCTTCTATCATGACATCCGATTAATCAATCAAAAGGTTATGTTTTCCTTGCCACGAGCATTAGGAACACACTTTGTGGGAAGATGGACTTCCCTAGTCATAACATTGTATATTTTACCTTTGAAGTAACCATATACTTCTTATGTCAATGTAAATCTTATTGATAGTGCAGTAAATGCCACTTCGATGTCTAACCATGCTCCCCTTGTTCTAAGGCACTCAATGTTGTGAGAATTCCAATCATCTAGGTTGGGTGAAACTTCCTAGCGTAACCCTTCTATGCTCAAGTTCACCATCCTTTACAGATCATATGCATACCTTCAGTTCTCTCTAAACACTAGAGACTTAACTTAACTTTGTGTTCAGTGATTTACTCAGATGTCACTTCAGAACCTGTTCTTTTGATTAAGAACTTGGTTCATATTATGTTGAGCATACAACATCTAGTATTATAAGATGGAACCTATGACTGAGGCATAGTAGATGTTACACATCTTTTATTTCTTTTAACCATCATCGTACCGAGACAATCCCAATGCTTCACCTAGTTAGACAAGTAAGAACTTCTTTCTTAACGTGTTCCATTATGAGCTCCTTCAGAATCCAATCTAGGAAAACATTATGACTTAATGATATTAAACATAAATATATCTCTATAGATTTCAATGTACAATATCCGTTCAACTTCATCTACTTAATATTCTCTAATAATTACTAATACCAGCAGTACCATTCACAATATGTCAATCACATATGTGAATGTTTCATCAAGCTCCCACTCAAATATGTCAGTAATATATAAGAGTATGGAACTCTCTTAGCTCCCACTCAGTTTATTGCGAATGCAGGTCTTCTCAATATTCTAGGCACAATCCCAAAATCCTTTGATCATTCATCAAATTGAGAATTCTAGCTATGAGTTTCCATATGTCTGACTTAAGCAATGCTACACATTGTAGTCAACCATTTGAATTTGTTCAAGACATTATTGACACAAATCAAGCTTTATGTCTTACTTTAAGTTTCATTTCTTCCTTGCAACTCATACAGAGAGACTATGAACTTGGGCAAGGAGGCACGAATACTTTCGACCTTGCCCCATGATCATTTACTCTAATAATCCCTTTGGGAAGATCAAGTAGCATCTTTACTTTGATAAGATCAAGTAACATTTTACTTGACCATCTTAAATGTAACTTAATGTACATGAATTCATGACTCTAAGTCATTTCTTGTACTTGAGTTCCCCATCTCTTATTTGTAGTTTGTAGGTATGTCATTGTTTGGTCCATGTGACAAGTGAATCATGAATTTGATCCTGCAATGAGTCAGAACTTATTCATGAATCCTACTTTCTTTTAGTAAAAGCTCCCACTAAAACTTTTTATCATTATCATTAGTTTATCCTCTATGTGTATAGTTATGTTCCGGAATCAATTCCGCTGCGCTACTCTAACATTTGGAGGCAAGGTTCTCAACCTTATTTGAGCTTTACCTTTATCCATCAACTCTTTTATTGAGAAACTCTTCTCGATAAATCACCACCTTGAGAAATACTAATTTTCCCCTTTGGTTGTAGTTGTGGAATACGTATTCTTAGTTTCCTAGGAATAAACTACAAAGATGTATTCGTTCTAATTCTGAATTATCACATAACTCTAGAATTTCTAGAAACCACATTGTGACATACATCACTTATGGTGTTGTTTCCATGAATCCTTGATGATTCTTTATAGAATAATTAAGTGTTTTCTATTCTAATTTATCTTCTCTAAATACTAACACTAACACAATAAAATCTTACTTTAGACCATACGATATATAATATGGTATGATTACAATTCTTTATACATGTCAACACATTGACATATTCTTAGCATTGTAATTTGTGGAACACTTTTCACAAGTATTATATGCTTGAATCACAACTCAAATACTTGTTGTTTTGATCAAATCTTAAAGACTCGTATTCTTGTTAATTCAATATTCTTCTTCACTCTGAAATACTTTATTCATAACAAATAGTTTCAGACTTGTGTCTCATTCAGCGAATACATTTATTTGCTTAGATTCATGATGAAGTCTTATGAAATAATGATATCCACCATTTGTTGAAAAGTACAACATATCATCATGTATGATATCTAATTATTCAACGCACACTCTATCTTATTGGAACATGGAGTTTTAGTCATTTTGCCTAACAGGGTCATGGTTTGTATGTGTCAAAATATCGACTATATTTAAGACCTTGGTATCATCACTTACGAAACCTTTCATATGTACCATTATGACTTAACACACTAGTGTCATTCAAAATGATGTCATTATTAAGTTTGAATATCTTTTGCCATTTTCACAATCTTATAAACATTTAAATTTCTATTATAAAGATCAAAATATGAACAACCCATTCATAATCAAAACCGTGAACATAAAAGATATTACTCATAGGACTAAAACAACTGATTTGTGTCAAATTCATATGAATATTGTCTTGCAAATGCAAGACACACACTTATGTAGTTCACTCTCATCGATTACAAATTTATTCAAATATTCTAATCCAAATGATAACTTCAGAAGGAGAGCATCGTTGGCATCTTGTTTGCCATCAACACGCGTTGTTGTGCCTGCTCCTTCAATCACTTCTCAAGCACTGGGTCCTGTTTTCACAAAACAGTAAAAGTATCAAATACTTCGTAAACTGCTATAAGTGTTTGAAAATTAAACATTTATAACTTTGTATATAAAATATATACCTTTCCTATTGATGACAGCTCCTGGAGCAGGCACTACATTCCAGGTTCTCATATGATCCATGAACTCAAGGAAGGTAAACTCTTTCCCTTCCTTGAGGTAGTTCAAGATGACATATTTGTAGTTGTGGGGTAGCGAGCACAAAACCACATCTATCACAAATTTGTTGTTCACCCAATATTCCATGATGTCGACAAGGCACTCATGAATTCCTTTTCATGATATCCAAGTGGTCTTCCAGGCTGGTGTCTTCCCTCATCTTGGTTGAGAGGAATTCATCCATGTATTCAAACACCATGATTCCGACTTGAGATGGAAAAAGCATCTTAAGTCCTTCGGCCAGGCTGAAGGCCTCAATCTCATGGAGCGGAGCTCCTAGAGTAGGCTCTATGACATGAACCATAGTGTATTTGACTATCATGAAGGCATCGCGTCGGGCACAATAATCATGATCATTGGGCAATCCGGTGAAGCCCATGGGAAAATCTCCTAGCGGTTCTCGCAGCACATAGAACATATCATGGAAGATGGGGAGGTTCCTCAGGCATTGGTACTAGTCTATGAAGTTGGACCCATCTACTTTGAGTTTATCACTATCCATGAAACCCTCAAAACTAAATAGAGACTTTGGTTTTGACATGATCTACAAAAGTATTTGCAAATACATTTAAACTAAGTTCATAATAAGTCAGTTCAAATTATAATCATGTTACATTAGATGAGCTCCCACTAAAACAAACATCCCTAAAGAATTTTTAGTGATTACATGATCTCCATTCACTGTGTCACCCCCGATCATTAGGGCCGGCAACATAGTTGCAAAGGTAGACATTCTCTAATGTCAATCACATCATCCATGTGAGTCATGCTCGATATTTCGATCATCCTTGTTCTGAGGCCATGTATGTACATGCTAGGCTTGCCAATCCAACCTTACGTGTATTCGATGCGCAACATGTCTTACACCCACCGTATGTGAATGCAGATATGTCTGACACCCGATCATCACGACGTACCTCATAATGGAGAACTTTCTTGGTGGTGCACACTAAGGAAGAACACAATATTGGTATTATATTAAGGGATCATCCTATTAATGCTACTGTTGAGTATCTAATACTATCACAAACAAGATGCACACAATTAAACATCAAATGTAAATAAGTGTGACATGCCATGGTCATAGATCGTCGTACCATGATCTTCATCATGCGCTCCGGTGTGGCGCCAAGCCCTTGATGCCACCATCCTATTACTACAACTTAGAAACAAGAAAGTAAACTACTTTACCTTTTATTTTGACCATATCATATCACAAGCCCTTCAAAATTATGTTAGACGCCTCTACCTTATATTTTTCATATTTAACGTGGCTACTAGGGATTTCACACTAGAACCATTTCTTACCTATGAATTTCAACTACAACGTTGATTAAATAATTGTCTCTATTAAAACCCTTTCGGGGCCCTTAGTTGTAAATGGTTTACCAACTACTGCAAGAGAAATTGACACCCCCAAGCCACTTATATGGTGCAAGATGTATGTCAAGCATGGACCAGTCTAGCAAATGAATGCGTAATTTCGGTTGGGGGCCACTTCGATCAAGCAGTGCTTCGGTATACACAAGTACACGTGAGAGGGTAATAGTCATATGATCAACGCCATACAATCAACATGTTTTCTACCCGTACCAACATAACTACGTGTAGAACGGCTCTGATACCATTTTTAGGGTTTAGCGCCTGAAAACAATAATTTTTCCAATGCAAACAACCCTAATGCCAGGATGTATCTATTAGTAATGCGGTAGCAGGAGGGGCTTTTTGCAAACTTACCAAGTTGAAGACCGAAAAGCTTTGCCAATGTTCGAGAGAACGTGGTTTATGTAGTCGTACCGACGCCAACCTCAAGGATGTTCTGCACTCAGATGGCTCCACCATCTCCAGCTCCACCGGCTCCAATGACTTTGATGACTCGAATAGCTCGAGTGCCACAAGTGCAGCGCCTTGTAGGGGGTCACACACATATAGTGTTTGACGACGACTCCTGGACTCTGATCCCATAGAGGTTGCGGAAGTATATCTCTTGGATCCAGAAACCCCTTGGCGCGATGGCGTTGTGGGGTGAAGAACACTCTCATTCGTGCAACCCTTACAGTGGGGCCATGCTCACAAGAGAGAGGGAGAGAGGAGGGCACTTGGATAGGGAAGTCTCAAAGCTTGGGATTAATTAGTGTGTATAAATCCCTCCCTATGCCCTCCTTTATATAGGGGGAGGGAAGTCCCCCAATTCCCTTGGCTTAGCCATATGGGACTAAACCAAGGGGAGGAGGGGGAGTCTTTGCCGGCCACCATGTGGCCCAGCCGGCCACCAAGGGGCCCAGCCGCCCACTCCCTCCTTTTCCCTTGGGGGGGTTCCCTCATGGGCCCTTTCCCCTAGGAATTTGGGCCATTAGGCATGGGATGTCTGCTAAATCATATTTAAATCATTCAATAAATATATAATTCAATAATTAACATATATTTACATATTATTTAATTCATGTTGCACCGGAACTCTTTTCGGACAATTCCGGACACCTGCCGGACTTTCTTGGAACCCTTCTAGTTTTCCCTTCTCTTCTCTTCGGTGATTCCTATGATACTATTACATGAGGGTCAACACCAAACATGTTCTTAACTTCCTCAAATAATATAGAAGTAGTGTAATTCTGTACACATGAATATTCATATTAAAAACCTGGTTTATTATCTTTATCAAGATCCCAAGCTTCAGTATTTTGAGAAATAGTTTCCAATAAATCTGCTGCCTCCTTTTGAGTTCTATTAGTGAAACTTCCTCCAAAAGAATTATCTAGGAAATCCCTATGATGTTGAGGAAATCTCACGTAAAAGTTTATTAAGATAATGCTTTTAGGAATACCATGACAAAGATTTTTACGAATAAGATCCTTTAATCTCCCCCAAGCTTGAGCAATACTTTCTCCATTATGAGGCTTAAAGTTATAAATATGGCAGCGATCATCATAATCTTCTTTAGGAGTATAATATTTAAGATAGAAAGCCTTTCTTAGATTTTCCCAATCAAGAAGATATTCATCATCCAGAGATCTATACCATTCGCGAGCTTTACCAGATAAAGATAAAAACAATAGCTTATTTCTTACTTCATTGTCATGAATATCTGCAAGTCTAAATAGGGAACATAGTTCTTCAATTTCATATATATGTCCCATAGTAGTTTGGCTTCCATCACCTGCAAAAGTTACCTCCCTAGCTCTATCGATAATACCAATAGGAATTTGATATTCAACTTCTAGTTCAGTAGGCTTCACAACTTTCTATTTTTTTTGTCATGAATGAACTCAAATAAGGTGAGTTGCAATTCTTTATGGTTTGAGAAAGCCATGATAAAATAGCAATAAAAGAATAAAAATAGATTTCAAGTTTCCTTACCAAACAACTTACCAATAGCACAACGCTCCCCGGTAATGGATGCCAGAAAAGTATCTTGATGGCTCCCAAGTGCAGGAGATGAATTGTAGTACTTTTCACTAAAGAAGGTTGTCAAAACCACGAGGAGCTAAAGGTGTTGGTTAGAGAATTTGACAGAGGAAATAATAGTAAATGCAGTAGATTTGGTGTTTTGGGTTTGTAGTTTTGCAAGAATGTAAAATGCTGAAAGTAAATAGTAATAAATGCTCTCAATGAGAGAAAGCCCAATCCTCTATGCAGCAAGTGGACAAGCTCAAGTGTGTGTGACTTATATGTGACAATCGTTCCCGAGGGCGGCATGGATTTACTTAGCATAAATATTTCTACACAATATGGTGAATATGTTGTCAAGTTTTATTCCCTTAGGGCGGAGCCTAATTAGGTGCAGCCATAAGTATGGAGTAAATACACCACTTATGATGGGTCCTAGATCCATTTCCATGAATATCTAGGAATCATTAAGACATACATGTCCCACCATAGTAATAAGTTCATTGGTCCCCAACATATAATCCCTCCAATGCAACTCAAAGAATTGGATAACTGTTTATGTCAATTCCATCCCTTCCAACCCCTATCATTGCATTAAAGTATTCTCCTATGAGCCCATGTAGGTGAAGTAATATGCAGTCGACGTTCGCATAAAACCATCATAGAACAATATAAAAGATAGAAAATTGGACCACATACTCATTGCATATTATATGGAAATCATAGCCAATTCATCCTATGTGGGGCTCTACTCACAAGTTTCAAACATGATATGGATCGGTAGCATATGGATTACAACACAATCTAAAAATATAATCTCTCCACCAAATAAAGTTAAGATGCCAATCACAAACATGTAAATAGCTTTTAAAACAATATATGGGGTTCAATCAATCACAAACTATGAGGAGAATGAGATGGATCTTGGAGATGGTGATGGTGATGAAGATGGTGCTGATGGAGAGGCATCCCCTATGCCTGGGAGAAATGGTGATGACGATGGAATCGATTTCCCCCTCACCGGAGGCTCTGGTGCGGCAGGATCTGCCCCCTCCCGGAGTAGGAGAGGACTTTCACCTCCGCCGCCGCCTTTGTAAATCGTGGGAAAAATATGGCCTAGGTTTTCTAGCGATACGGAGGCGTTTACAAAAAAGAGGAGCCAAGACAACGCTCGAGGGCCAAAAGAGCCTGTGTGGCACGCCCAGGGGGTGGGCGCGCCACGTGGCCTCTTTAGGGCCTTGTGGCTCCTCTCACTTCGTTCTTTGGCCCAAGTTGGTTCTCCTGGTGAAAAACTTGTCAGGTATCTTTCCTTCGATTTATTGATGTCTAGAAGGTCCTAAAACAACAAAACATGAAAAAGGGAGGTTTTCTGCCTCCTAGAAATTAAATACCAATGAAAGGGACTTTGTAGGAAAGTCCCATAAATCATCTAAATATGCATAAATAATAATGGATCAAGGTAAACATTATTCTAAATAATGCATAAAGGTCCTATAAATGATGATGCAAAATGCAAGTATCATCAGGGGACCTAGGATAGTTGTCATCATCCTATTCTTCTTCAATGTCTTCCATTATAACCCCCTTTTCTCTGTGCTTGGTCTAACAATTAAAGCCGAATATGAAACCGGATCGAAACAGGTGGTTGTGAAGTACTTTTGAGGAAGAGTAATCCTTCTCATTCTTACAAACACCACATGGACAACACATAAAACTATTCCGCTTGTTTGCCTCAGCCACACCGAGAAAATAATGCAGGCCATTAATGAACTCGACAGAGCGTCGGTCATCGTACATCCATTGCCGGCTCATCTGCATTATATAAGTATATCAAAAACCATTACACAACAACATCATGAATACAGAAATGACCAAATTAATAAAAGTTCATCGCATTAATTAAAACCAAAGTAGAGTAGTAGTGGAAAAATGTTATTATTGCAAAAATAAAAATAAACTATGCACTAATTTAAAAACTTTCTAATCCATCTTTAGTCCTGAGAAATGTTTAGCTTAACCGTAGGTGACGACACTATTCGGTGGGTGGTGGCACTATGTCATGGGTGGCGACACTATATCGTGAGTGGCGGCACTATGTTGTGGGTGGCGACACTATTTCATTGTTAGTG
Source organism: Avena eriantha (assembly GCA_910589775.1). Taxonomy (NCBI): domain Eukaryota; kingdom Viridiplantae; phylum Streptophyta; class Magnoliopsida; order Poales; family Poaceae; genus Avena; species Avena eriantha. The sequence goes on along the minus strand of OU342746.1, from coordinate 151,575,958 downwards.
GTAGTACTATGCTTTCGGGGTGACATCACAAATATTGTGGCGCTTAATCTATAAATAGGCAAGATTGCATCCTTGTGAAATTATAAACTACAAGATGGTGCGAGAGGGACACCACTATGGCAAGCTTCTCGAAGATGTCTAGGATCATGTCCTCAGACATCTTCGAGGAGCTCGCCATAGAGGCACTCCCATAAATGTGAAATTCATTAGCTCCTAGGCGTATTGAATGAGAAATATTATGTTTTTTCCTAGTGTGTTTTTATGAAGCTTTTTTGAATTAACCCTATTTTTGTTATAATTTTGTGATTATTATTGTTTACTATGGTATATATATATGTCTATGCATAATGACGATGTTGTTTGTTTTAGGAGATATGGCTCCATGCCACAAATGCAAAAGTGATTGCGACTCTTTTTTTCTATCGAGGTTAGTATTTGGTGTTTATATCCATCTAGAATTTGAAGATGCAGTGGTTACTATTATTGTTTACTATATTTTTTATATGCTTCTTGAGCTCAGATTGCATATAAATCAAATCTTCTACATAATTACTCCCAAAGTCAAACCCATAAATCCCTCTACTTATAGAGCATGAAATGAGCTAAAACTAGCAATGATAGATAAAAGGATGGAGTTGCTAACCTTTTAGAACCCTTGGATAGATGGGCACCGCCAAATCTTGACAAATCGTGTGAAAAAATAGGGATGAACTCAAGCTTAGAGAGGAACAGAGAGAAAGCAGCTTGAACGGAGTATGTGGCTCGAGGTAGAAAGCGGCTTGAAGATGATATAGGAAGGACTTTAGTCCCAGCTGGTGTCTCCAACAGGGGCTAAAGGTCCATCTTTAGTCCCAGTTGGAGACACCAACCAAGACAAAAGGGGCTCGCACTGGCCCCAACCTGCCGCAAACCCTCCAACCGGGACTAAAGGTCCCGTTTGACCTGAGACTAGAGCTGGTCATGCCCCGTGCTGATTCCTAGCCGTTGGAACCGGGACTAATGCTCACATTAGTCCTGGTCCCAAATACGGCCGGGACTAAATCTCCGGACGGAGCCCTTTTTTCTACAACTGCACTTTCACTTGTTAGATATTTTGATATTAGTCCTTGGTACTCCCTCTGTTTCAAAATATAAGACCCGTTTTAGTGTGTAGATTCACTCCCATTTTAGTGTGTAGATTCGGAGTGAATCTACACACTAAAACGGGTCTAGATACATTTGCTTCACAAAAGCTAAAACATCTTATATTTTAAAACGAAGGGAGTATATAGGAAGTCTAAGTCCACAGGTTTAGGTCGTTGGCTTCACCACTGCCCGTGATTGTTGCTGCCATGGAATGGGACCCTAATTCAAATACTGTTATTGGTTACTTGTTCCTTGTATCGGTATCTTTAAACAATATCACATGTTAGATAGTTTTTTTGATTGGTTTATGTGAAGCGTACTTCCAGTAATTATTTTTTTTATTCACGCACTGTGTACTTGTGCCTTCTACTATGTGTATTTTTATTTCGCAAAAAAGTGTATTTTTGGTGTTGGCAATGAACATTACCGAAATTAATACGAGTATCAGGGAAGGAAAATGATACGATTCCCTCGGGGGATCGCGTTGTCTGCTCCTCCTGGTCGCGCGCCATTCGATCAATTGTAATCGAGTGGTCTGTTGCTTGCCACATGTCCCGCTCGCGCCTCGCGCACAACCGCTTGCTACACACGCACCCGCCTCGCGCACATCTCGCTTCATCAATTCCGCCGCGATACAGACGTGTCCAGGAGGGGATTGAGAGGAGGCGGCCGCACTGGAGCGAGGCAACTATGGTGCAACGCCCGTGCCGCCACCAACCTCTTCATCATCAACCTCCGCCGACCATGGCTTCTCCTCCGGTTCGTGCTCCCCATCTCTACTCTTCTTCCTCCTGATGAATCTTCTCCTCTCTGATCCCGCAGCTTCTCCCGCAAAAACCCTAGGCAAGTAGGAGGATAGGACCGCCGCCGACAGCTGATACGGTAGGAGAGAGCACCTCCGGCGGCGGAAATGTTGTTGTGAGTACTGATTCATCATTTCCTCCTTCCATTTTCGTTCATGTTGCTCAGTAGTTGTTGCTTCTTCTTGGGACCCGTGGGTAATAGGTGATGTTACATGTATCTAGATGTTTCTTGTGTGAGGGACCCATGCGGACTAGATGTTGCGTTGGTTATAGATGTTGTGCTAAGTTTGCTCTTTCAGTAGGTATTGATGGTTGTCCTCTTTTAGTAGTAGGATTTTACTATTTGTGCTCTTTTAGTAGTAGGATTTTGCTAGTTTGTGCTCTTTCAGTAATAGGATTTTCTACTTGTGCCCTTTTAGCAGGATTTCCTACATGTGTTAACTTCTATGATTTGCTACATAGTTGTTAGATAATTGCTTCGATTTGCTACATGTACTCTTTAAGTAGGATGTTTCTACTTTTATGTTTGTACTGTTGACATGCTACATGTAGATTTTTTTGGTTGGCTTTCTAATTTTGATTTGGATGCTACATGTAATTTTTTGGTTGGTTTGCTACATGTAGCTATATGTAGCTTCTTTTTATTTGCATGCTCTATTTGGTTGGCATGCTACATGTAGCTTTTTTGGAGGTGAAGATTCCATGTTAACCATTTTTGCATTCAAATGTTGTGTTGCAAGTTGCTCCTGATGGTAAGAGAAAGATTCATAATGGGAATAAGGTTTTTGTGAGCTGCAAGAAAAAGGGTGAGGGTGTGAAGAATGTCAAGCAGGAAAATTTTATGTCAATGGACCAGTTCGGTGCCAAGAGGTTGCATACCATAGCAGACAACGTTTCTATAGCGAAGAGAAGTATTATTGAAGCAAAGAGTGCATTCAGAGATTTGTTGAATGTGGAACCATTTAGGATTCCTAATGAGCTTACAGATTTTGTTGCTGGTCATACAACCCCTCGTCTACGTGAGTACAAGCTTCGGAAGAACCAGACGGTGTTCACCAGGGATATGGTGAGGAAAGTGTTTGGAATCCGCTACGGGAACACGCCTATTGATCTTTCCAACACTAGAGGTGCAACAATTGACAAGATTCGGGAATTCTATCATGCTGGAAAGAAGAGGACAAAATTAGCTACTGCTATTGATATCCTGAAGAATTGCGCAGATACAGATGAGGAAACCATAATTTGCACATGGGATCTCGTTTCCCTGGCCATTGTTGTTGCTCCTAAAAGCTCGAATCATGTTAACTTGGAATATGTTGGTCTTATGGCTGACCCAACCAAAACTGATGAGTGTGCTTGGGATGAGAATTTATTGGGTCTAGCGATGCAATCTTTGAGCAATATTCAGAAGAAGAAGAAGCGAGCATTGGTTCTTCCAAAGGACTGTAGCAAATTTGAATTTTGGATAACTGGCTCTTTTGTGTTTCTTGGGGTAAGTTATCTCCCCTCTTATATGTTAGTATGTAGCGGTTTGCAGCATTTTGTGGTGCTTGCCTTACTTTGTATTTTTTCCTTCTTTATAGATTGGATATATGGACCATTTGGATTTCCTATCGGAGCGATCACAAGTTTGACAAGTCATTGCCTAGAGTATGCTCAGTCAAGTCCAATAACTTCGCCTTTGTTGTAGAAAATGATGTCGACAGGAAGATATTGGAGAACACTACTATTTTCGGGAGGCATGAGGTATTGCACTTTCCAAGTCCACAAGCATTAAAGTTTTCTCTTCTTCCGTTAATATGAGTTTTTGTGTCAAGTTCCTCCCATTTTCGGCAACGCCGTATGGTACTGGTATTATTGATGATGATTTGAACCAATCCCCTCCTTTTGAAGATGCTGATGTTAATCCTTCCGCGTCGCTAAACGAATGACTCAATTTACCTAGCAGCCAAGATTTGTAGGTATAAATTATGCTACATTACTGATTTTGTTTTGTTACTTCAGTGCAGAGTTTTTGCTAGCTTAGGTTTATTGCTCTGCTACCAGTTTCCAACCATATTATGTAGTTGTTTCAACATGTATTAAAATTGCTTTGCTACTTTAATGTTTTTTGTTTGCTACTTTAGTTCATAAATTTTGCTACTTTAGTTTTATTACTCTGCTACCACTTTCCAATCAGTTTATGTTGTTGTTTGAACATAAATTAAAAGTGCTCTGCTACATTACTGATTTTATTTTTGCTACTTTGGTACATAGATTTTGTTATCTTGGTTTTATTACCATGCTACCTTCAACGCGCTAGCCTAGGTGTTAGGGTACCGAGGCTGAGTCGCCGTCGACGTGGTAGCAGCGACGGGCGACAAAGCCTCGGTACCTTAACACCCTTTGAGGTTTTGTCGCCCGTACGCCGCGATAACCGAGCCGCTAGACTAGAGTTTATGCTTTATGTAGGTTGACGACTTAGGGTGGGGGTGTTGCGTAAGTTACCCCAAATTATCTATCCATATGCAAAAGAAGCTTTGTATAATTTTACTACACCACACATATCGAGGATTCGTGGCCCGTACGCCACGATAATGGCGATGAGCGATGAATCTGAACCACTAGACTTGGTTTCACTTTGTACTATTATATAACAATGCTTGAAGTACATCAATTTGTTAGCTTGGCTTATTAACATTCTTCTAATGTTTTCTAACAGGTTCCCGCTCATTTCAAGCACTTGTATGAGAAGCACAAGACAATTTTTGAAGCTAATGCTGATGGAACAATGAAGAACTTTTCTGCTGGTCTAAAACGCATGCAGGCTCAATACATGGCTACCCTTTTGGTTTATGTTGAATCATCAAGTAAAGAAGGAGCTGGCCCAAGTGTTGTTTTCCCAACCAATACCCGAGCACCTGATGATCTATTGCAGGATGATGATGATGATTCAGAAACAGAAGATGGTGAGAAGCTTTACACCACATCCGAGCCTAAGGATCATGGTGGTGATGTACTGTCAACACCCAGATTTTTAAGTTCAGATGCCTGTTATGCCGTACATCACAATCCCAGGATTACCATTTTCGCGAGACATCATCCATTACAAACCATGTTCAAGGTCTTACAAATAAAGGATCTCATGATCTAGTCTTAATACAATCAAAGCAGCGGAAAGTAAACGTAGTGGGGCTACATCTTCATGATCACAGGTAATGCTGACGATGGGAGATGATCCTAGTTGTCATAGACCTCCTGCTGTCCATCTTCCGGGTAATCCTCCTCATAGTCTGGCCATGGGAATAGCCAGGGACAAAGCCATGAGTACTCTTTAAGTACTCGCAAACTAACACTAACATAAGTAAGGTAAAAACTAGTAGGAATCTCAAGCTCTAGGTTTGTTTGCAAAAATCTAGGTTTATTTCATAAGGACTTTAAGAGTAAAGACCTAATTTAGTTCTCTACATCACTTAACGGGGAACTCAGATTTCATGTCCACAACTCTACTGTGCAAGTCCAAGTGATCTTTCAAGTCACAAGTCATTTTGAAAACATCTGACAACGGAAGTATGGCCACTCCAACTGTCCATAACCGCGGATGTCGCTATTCGAATAGTTTGAAACTCTGCAGAGATTGTACACATTCACCACAAAATTCGATACATTCGTCAGGGATAACCTAGAATCATCATACTTGGTATGCAGATAATCAATCTTAACCTTTCAATTCCACACCCTAGTATAGGCACCTCCCTATGAGTTTGGCCTCCCAGCCATGGCCATCTTCCATCCTGGGTACTGCATAGGTGGACATTCTTCACGAGGTATTCTCGGCTCAACCTCGTCCGCAAGGGAACCCATACTAAGACATATAAACTTCCAGTCAAGCCCAACCCAACTCAGGTATTGTGGTTGTACGGTAAAATTGGAATGGTATCGCATCTGAACCCAACCATCAGTTTTTATAAAAGTCGAGGCTCATACCTCATCAGTTTCATCATCAAACCATTGTGTTTCTCAACACATGTCAAAACATTTCAATAGAATGAATCATCATTCCAAGGTTTTCATAATCATCGTCACCAAGTATTCCCATCTAAAGTGATCAATATGCTTAGCACTAGCCACTAATGTTGAGGGTATTCACTATTTGAGGGTGCTAATCTGGTATAAGTATCCAAGATTAATCCTATGATCTCAATAGGATCCAGTCTATTTTCCACTAATCATAATTCATTAACTAAGTAAGAACTGTAGTAAAGGGAAAAGTAAAGCTTGGAGTAAAACTGGGAATTTGTAAAGTTGCATCTCAAAGATGTGTATATGGTATATGTACAAGTTAGCTTGCATAGCTAAACTTGAAAGGATAGCTTGCATAGTGGGCTTGCCTTGAGCAGAGCAGTTGTTGCAGTCGTTGAAGTTTTCCTCCTCCTCCTCGAAATACTCCTCTTCGTTGAATCCCGGGTCGGTACTAGCGTCTATAAATACATTCAATGTACATAATCACCAAACAACACTTCACTACTTATATTTAGCACACAAGGCTCACCCTAGATGATCTAGCATCATCTCAATCATTCCATGTTATAATGGCACATTTTTATTGATCTTATTTGAGAAAAGTAATTTCTACTCATTGAAATTGTTTACGATTTAATATTCTCCAACTAGAATATAGGTTCATATGGACCATGTCCTCACCATATATTCTCAAGCTTGGGAATGTGATTTAAAATGGTGGTCATATATTCCAAGATTTAATATTACTATTTATTAATATTAAAGTGACTAGAAATGCCTATATTGCACCCTTTAAAACTAATCCATATTTCATATTTGTAGAACCGAATCTTTTTACATATTCATGTAGAGTATAGCAAATGTGATTTTTGAGAGGTGGAATCATCTCAAAAGCATTTATAGTTTCTTTTAGAAAAATGTTTGAAGGGTCAAAAGTCTCTGTCTTGTTATTTTTGGTATAGGTGATCTATAATTCTAAATTGTTTGAATCTAACGGGAGTGATTAGATAATTTCAATACCTTTCCAAAAAAATCAGAATCATGCATTTTGGTTTAGTGAATTGAATTTTGAATCTACTGACAGAATCTGGTTTTAACTAAAATGGAAAAAAGGCTATTTGAATCAACGGGCTCTACGCAGGAAACGACATGGGCCGGCCCAACTGCATAGTGCTGGCGTAGCGAGCTGCTGACAGAATGGTCCCACGCGTTAGTGACTCAACTAAGCCGAAACGGTATCTTTCAATCTCAGCGCTACGATTAGACTAGGATCTAACGGCTGATGTTCATCGTCTTCGTCGAACGGCTCCGGCGAGATCCTAACCCTAATGCGGCGGTGGGGGTCGTGTGAGGCTCACCTAGGCTCCAGCTAAGGTCGGCGATGGGGATGAATGGGGTTGTCATCGACGGCGGCTCGAGGCGCGGTCAAGGCGGCTCCTGGGGTGGCTGCAATCAACAGCTTCCTTCCTCGACTACAGCGGCGGACTCCGGCCAAATTCCGGCGTTGTGGTGCTCGCCTTGCTCTAGGGAAGGGTTGGTGAGGTTCCTGGGTCAGTGGGGAGTGGAATGGTGTGGAGAATGAGGGCTGGGGTGGCCTCTATTTATACACCCAGGGTGGAGGCAGTGCGGCATGGTCTGGCTTCTCCGGCGACGTTGCTATAGGTCGCGTTCATCACGGGGGCATGGGTCGGTGCGGTGGACTATGGAGATCGTCACGCGAGTGACGGCACGGTAAGGGGTGGTCTCCATTGGTTGGGTTATGTCGGCGCTCTGTTCGGGTATGCTGGCGTTTGTGACTTGGTACGGTGGTCACGGGCCGCGAGGCAGCGAACGGTCACGTCTGCGAGGTCACTGGTGCTACGGCGATCGCGGGTACGGGCGGAGAGAGCGAGGCGCGGTGTGTGTGTGCAAGGCAGCTGCGACGCTCCGTCGTGCTCTCGGCATGGCCAGGGATTAAATGGGCGCAGCTGGTCTGGCTCCTTCTCGCCTCGCCTTTGGTCATGGGGTGGACAGGGGGGTGGCGGTGAGATCATGGCTACTTGCTAGACATCGTGGGAGAGGGCGGCGCAGCGTGCAACGAGTGGCTCGTTCTCGACCGGCATGGCCGGCTCGGTACGAGTGTGCCACTGGTGCAACGATGGAGAGGAGGCTCTCCACTGCACGGTCAAGTACTAAGGATGATCTTGGACATGTAGTGGAGTGGAAATGAGGTACAAGAGATGATCAATTGATTGATCACAAATAGTAGATAGTTGGTAGATGTACTGTGCTTGCCAGGTGTTCGACCAAATGGCCGCATGAATTCATCTTTTGAATTTTTGAAAGATTTTTGGTGAGTGATCTTGTTACTTGCTTAGTAATCTGTGATTGCTGGGATTTGTCCAGTGGAATTGATTTGAGTGGTTTTTGAAAAGTGGTGATCTATGCATATGAACTTGATTCAATTTTGCAATATCTCTCAAAGGGGTTTAAAGATAGTTTCTATCCTTTTGTAAAGTTTGCTTGGATTCACTTTGACTTGGTCTAGCAAGGGGTGAAAAGATTGGGAAATGTTTCTGTTAGAAATCCTTTACTAGAAACACTCAAAGTGGTCTAGTGGATAAGTTTGGCCAATATGACCATTTGCTTATATGTCTTATATTTGATTTTCTTTTCTTTTGATTCTATTGGTAATTGACCTAGATGGTATAGTATTCATCTTTAAACTAAACTTATCATTTGTAACAATCAAACATGACAATTTCAAGCATTCATACACTAAAGCAAATCACACATGCACTCACATTAGTTTTTAATAATAAAAGTTTTTGTTAACCCTAAACTGGGGTGATTAGACCTTGATAAGCTTGATTAATATTTTTGGGATGTTACAAACCTTCCCTCCTTACAGAATCTCGTCCCGAGATTCAGGAAAAACTAGGAACTAAAGAGATTGGTATACTCCGTCCTAATGTAATCTTCTCGTTCCTAGGAGGCTTCTTATTCGGTATGGTTACTCCACTGGATCTTGAGAAACTTGATACTTCTGGTTTGGGGGGTTTTAAATGCTTCTTCCAAGATACGGATGGGCACTTCATGATAAGTTAGATCATTGTCGATATCTATGGCTCTATGTTCGATGTTCTTGAACAATTCGGTCTTCTCCAGAACTTCTAAGCATTTGCGAAGTAACGAGATATGGAACACATTGTGCACTGCTGTCATCTCCTCGGGCAGATCCATTTGGTAGGATACTTCTCCTCAGCGATTCAAAATCTTGAAGGGTCCAATATATCTGGGGGCTAACTTTCCTTTCAGACTAAAACGTTGCATTCCCTTGAAGGGTGATACTTTGAGATACACAAAATCTCTGACATTGAAAGTCAGGTCTCAACGTCTTTTATCTACATAACTCTTCTGTCTGGATTGAGCGGTCTTGAGGTGCTCACGGACTTTGTGAACTTTCTCTTCGGCTTCTCGTAGGATGTCGGGTCCAAAGATCTGACTCTCTCCTACTTGCGACCAATTTAATGGGGTACGTCACTTCCTTCCATACAGAAATTCAAATGGGGTCATTTGCAAACTGGCTTGATAACTATTGTTGTAACATAATTCTACGAAAGGCAGACAATCTTCCCATTTAGATCCATATTCTAGCACACAAGCTCTAAACATATCTTCTAAGATCTGGTTGACTCTTTCAGTTTGTCCGTATGTTTGCGGGTGATAAGCTGTGCTGAAATTCAGTTTGGTTCCTAATCCTTCTTGGACTTTCTGCCAAAATCTTGAGGTAAACTGGGTTCCTCGATCCGATACTATGGTCTTGGGGGTTCCATGCAAATTGACTATCCTAGCGATATACAACTCTGCTAGCTTCGAACTTTGGTAGGTAGTCTGGATGGGTATGAAATGGGCTACCTTAGACAATCTATTGACTATGACCCAAATAGAGTCACTTCCCCTACTAGACGTAGGCAAACCGGTGATGAAATCCATTCCGACAGAATCCCATTTCCATTCGGGAATCTTCAATGGTTGCAAAAGTCCTGCTGCTCTCTGATGTTCCGCTTTGAATCTCTAACAGATATCACACTTGGCTATGTAGCTTCCGACTTCTCTCTTAATTTTGTGCCACCAAAATTGCTCCTTCCAATCCTGATACATCTTGGTTCCTCCCGGGTGGATAGAATAAAGAGTATCATGAGCTTCCTTCATAATGACTTGTTTCAACTCTGAATCAACCGGAACACGGATACTTCCTTTGTACCACAAAACTCCGTCTTCATCTTCGGTGAATCCGAGTACCTTCCCTGTTCCGATACGACGCTTGATTCCATCGATACTTGCATTTCCTTTCTGGGCCTCTTTTATCTGACTAATCAAAGTGGGTTGGAGTTCTATGCTAGCTAAGAATCCTTCGTTAACTAGCTCCATTCTGAAATTCTCCATCTCCTCATGCAGACTTGGCTGGGCTTCCTTAATCATGGTGTTTAATCTACACGGCAATCTGCTAAGAGCATCCGCTACCGCATTGGCTTTGCCGGGGTGATAGTGAATGTCAAGGTCATAATCCTTGATTAACTCAATCCATCTCCTTTGCCTCATATTAAATTCCTTCTGGGTGAAGATATACTTCAGACTCTTGTGATCCGAATAAATCTCATAGCGATTACCCATGAGGTAATGACGCCATGTCTTCAAGGCTAAAACTTTGGCTGCTAGCTCGAGGTCATGTGTGGGGTAGTTCTGCTCATGCTTCTTCAGTTGTCTGGATAGATAGGATATAACTTTGCTTTCTTGCATCAACACACATCCAAGACCAATCTTGGATGCGTCACAATACACATCAAAAGGCCTCTTAATATCGGGCATGATCAAAATTGGGGCTGAAATCAATCTCTTCTTGAGATCTTGAAAACTTGCTTCACATTTGTCAGTCCATTCAAACTTCTTATCTTTCTTCAGCAACTGGGTCATCGGTCTTGCGATGCTCGAAAATCCTTCAACAAACTTGTGGTAGTATCCGGCTAATCCAAGAAATGAGTGGACTTCTGTTTGGGTGGTTGTGGCTTTCCATTCTTCAACATCTTTGATCTTGGCGAGACCGACATCGACTCCTCCTGCCGACAGGATATGGCCTAAGAATCCTACTTCTCTTAACCAAAATTCACACTTGCTAAACTTGGCATATAACTAATGCTCCCTAAGGGTTTCAAGGATAGTTCTCAGATGTTGCTCATGGTCTTCTTCCGACTTGGAATAGATCAGAATGTCATCGATAAAAACAACGACAAACTTATCTAAGAAGTTAAAAATATATTATTCATGAGGTTCATGAAATAAGCGGGGGCATTGGTTAATCCAAAAGGCATGACATTGTACTCATACTATCCATATCTGGTGGTGAAGGCAGTCTTTGGGATGTCTGTTGCACGAATCTTCAATTGATGATAACCAGTTCTAAGATCAATCTTAGAAAACACACTGGCACCAGTCAGTTGATCAAACAAGTCTTCTATCTTTGGCAAAGGGTATCTGTTCTTGATGGTGACATCATTCAGCTTTCGATAATCCATACAAAGACGGTTGGCACCATCCTTCTTATCAACAAACAAAACAGGTGATCTCCATGGCGATGCACTTGGTTAAATCAGTCCTTTTCCCAACATATCATCAAGTTGCTTCTTTAGCTCCACTAGTTCAGATGGGTTCATACTATAGGGTCTCTGAGCTATGGGTCCGATTCCAGGGATTAGTTCAATGATAAACTCGATATCCCGATCTGGGGGCATACCGGGCAATTCATCTGGGAACACGTTGGGGTATTCACAGACTACTCTGACTTGGTCAATGGTGGTCTTGGCTAGACTCTTGGTGCACTTGAATTCACGGGGCAAGGTCTCAGATACATGTTTTACTGATACTCCGGTGCTACTGGTCATGGTTATAGCTTTCTTAGCACAGTCAATTAATCCTTGATGTTTCAACATCCAATCCATCCCTAGCACTACTTCCAAATCTTTGGTTCCAAGTACTATTAGATTGGCATAAAAATCTATCCCATGTATTCTGATAGGTACGGCCTTGCAAACTTTTCTAGCTTTGGTGGTCGAACCAGGGATTTGAACTATCATGACATGCTTCAAATTTGTTGGTTGAATCTTACTAGTGCATGCAAATTCTTCTGTACAAACGAGTGTGATGCTCCAGAATCAAACAACACTCGGGCTAATACTGAGTTAATAGAAAACATACCTAGCACGACATCTGGCGCTTCCTGGGCTTCCTCAACATTCATGTGGAACAGACGGCCATTACGGTTGTGCGGGTTTCCTGGGGCGAATCTTTTTCCAAGCTGGACACGGCATTGTTGTTGGGCAGGGGCATTCACATTGGTTTCTACGGCAAGCTTCTTGGGGCACCCGTTGGAGTAGTGACCCGTGACTCCGCATTCAAAACAAGTTATCATTGACTTGTCTTTCCCTACGATAGGCACAGCATTGCTTCCAGTCCTTGGGGCAGTATTGTTGTTGTTGTTGGACTTTGGCGATGCACGGTTGAAGTTATTGGAGTGGTCGGGGTTGTTGTTGTGGTTTCCTCTGAGCCTTGAGTTTCCTCCTCCACGGTTGGGATAGTTTGGACGGTTCATTGGGGGTCTGTTGTTGTTTCTGGGTGCATATCCTACAGACAGGTTGGGGCGATACTTCGGGGTATGGTGGGGTCCTGGTTGGTGCATCATTCTACGTTTGCGGTTCTCATTGGCCTGGTTGATCTTGCCTTCCATCTGGATTGCAGAATCCACTAAGGCTTCAAGGTCATCAAAGGGAATATTGACTAGCACTATCTGCATCTCATCATGCAGACCATTTAGGAATCTTTCTTTCTTATTGACTTCATTATCAATCTCATCAGGTGCATACCTAGCTAGTGACAGAAATTTGTCATGGTACTCAACTACGGTCATCTTTCCTTGCTTCAAGTCTCGGAATTCATCCCTCATCCTCTTGATCAAACCCGGGGGCACATGGGTCCTGCTGAACTAGAGTTTGAACTCCTCCCAAGTCATCATTTGACCTCCGTTCATCGTACGGGTACTATTCCACCATGATCTGGCATAGCCGGACAGCTAGTGGGTGGCAAACAACACCTTCTCATTAGCATCAACTCCTGCAACTTCCAGATTGTTTTACATGGTCTATAGCCAATCATCAGCATCTAGAGGCTCCTCAGACTTGCTAAACATGGGTGGGTTGGTATTCTGGAAGTTCTTAAGTTTGGATCCATGGTGATCTTGGTTTCCATGGCCTTGATTATTGGGGGCCATCTGGGCTATCTATTGAAGAGTGGCTAAGTTGGCTTGGCGTTCACCTCTACCAGCTTCACGGTCAGAAACTAGCATTTGCAAAATCTGCAGCATTGGGTCCTGAGATGAACTACTGCCTCTGGGATTTCCACAAGTCATCTAAAGATTTGAGATAGATCGTGAGACAAGAAGGAAATTTCTAGGGTTCATGGGTTTTGTTTCAAACTTTAAGCTTTGAGTATAACTCAGGTTTTGAAAACTAACAACTTCTTTTCACTCAATCATTCATAGCACACAATACAAACACACACCACAACATAACTAGAAAATAGATGGTTTTAAGAACCATTCTATGAAGCTACGATACAGTGGGACCGGGTACAACTCACACCTACGATAGTGCTCAGGTGCGACTAATCATCATCAATGAAGTCAGCATCATCCTCATCAGTGTTGTCCTCCATGGCTTTGTCCTCCAGGTAGTCATTGTCATTGTTGAGGTAAGGGTGAATATCCCCACGAATGTCTTCACCTTCCTCCTCATGTTGTTCCTCCAGCTCGATCTCCTAGTCATAGATAGTCTCCTCCAAGGTGGCTATCTTCTGACAAAGGCGGGAGATGATGCGATCCTTTTTGTCACATTGTTGACGAAGTGACTTGCGTTCCTTGGCGAGAATGGTGAGGGTTTGCTTCCTCTCAACAGCTTCAGCATTGCTCTGGTTGACGTGATCACGAGCATTGTCCAACTCCTTCTGTGTCTCATGGAGCATGAATTCCATGTGATCCACGTAGTGCTTCAACTCTGGATGGGCTGGCATGGATAGAGATTGTCCTATAGAGTCACGTCTGGCATAGTGAGCAAAACGGGTGCCGATGATCTGGTTGATGTTTTGGGCACACAAGCGAGCAAGAGCTTCTTGCATAGCCCTGGCTAATCCTCCTAGCCAGTTGTTCTCTCGAATGCTGAACTGAATCTTGTCAGAAAGAGGTGGCTCCATTTTGCCTCTCAGGTCGGCAATAATCAACCATCATAGCTCTCCTCCAATGTGGTCGTTGATCTGTGCTCCGAAGAACTCCGGGTGCGGGCGTCCAAGATACTCTGAAAGCAAGTCTAGATCCCTCTCAAAGATAAGATGTCCTCCTTTGCCCAATTGGTAAAACTTGGTGTATTTGACCTCCATCTATAAGAAATTAAGAAGAGTAAGTTAGTGGAGTGTTTCAAGTGTGTCAAATTTTATGTAGAATTGTAAGAGTTTTGAGTAACAAGGGATCTCTTTTTGAAAGAATCTCAGGGATAAGAATGAGAATAGGTTTTTGTAAATACTTACTTTCTTTGTTTTGAAGCTAGGTTTTTCAGGCATCCATTCTAACTAGGGGCCAGGATGGCTCTGATACCAGCTTGTCAACACCCGGATTTTTAAGTCCAGATGCCTGTTATGCCGTACATCGCAATCCAAGGATTACCATTTTTGCGAGACATAATAGAAGTGGTACCACAGTACCTCATCCATTACAAACCATATTCAAGGTCTTACAAATAAAGGATCTCATGATCCAGTCTTAATACAATCAAAGCAGCAGAAAGTAAACGTAGTGGGGCTTCATCTTCATGATCACAGGCAATGCTGATGATGTGAGATGATCCTAGTTGTCATAGACCTCCTCTGTCCACCTTCCGGGTAATCCTCCTCATAGTCTGGCCATGGGAATAGCCAGGGACAAAGCCATGAGTACTCTTTAAGTACTCGCAAACTAACACTAACATAAGTAAGGTAAAAGCTAGTAGGAATCTCAAGCTCTAGTTTTGTTTGCAAAAAGCCAGGTTTATTTCATAAGGACTTTAAGAGTAAAGACCTAATTTAGTTCTCTACATCACTTAAGGGGGAACTCAGATTTCATGTCCACAACTCTGCTGTGCAAGTCCAAGTGATCTTTCAAGTCACAAGTCATTTTGAAAACATCTGACAACAGAACAGTATGGCCATTCCAATTGTCCATAACCGCGGATGTGGCTATTCAAATAGTTTGACACTATGTAGAGATTGTACACTTTCACCACAAAATTCAATACATCCGTCAGGGATAACCCTGAATCATCATACTTGGTATGCGGATAATCAATCTTAAACTTTCAATTACACACCCTAGTATAGGCACCTCCCCTATGAGTTTGGCCTCCCAGCCATGGCCATCTGCCATCCTAGGTACTGCATAGGTGGACATTCATCACGAGGTAGCCTCAGCTCAACCTCATCCGCAAGGGAACCCATACTAAGACATATAAACTTCCAATCAAACCCTTCCCAACTCAGGTATTGTGGTTGTACGGTAAAATTGGAATGGTATCGCATCTGAACCGAACCATCAGTTTTTATCAAAGTCGAGGCTCATACCTCATCAGTTTCATCATAAAACCATTGTGTTTCTCAAGACATGTCAAAACATTTCAATAGAATGAATCATCATTCCAAGGTTTTCATAATCATCTTCACCAAGTTTCCCATCTAAAGTGATCAAATTTTATGCTTAGCACTAGCCACTAATGTTGAGGGTATTCACTATTTGAGGGTGCTAATCTGGTATAAGTATCCAAGATTAATCCTATGATCTCGATAGGATCCAGTCTATTTTCCACTAATCATAATTCATTAACTAAGTAAGAACTATAGTAAAGGGAAAAGTAAAGCTTGGAGTAAAACTGGGAATTGGTAAAGTTGCATCTCAAAGATGTGTATATGGTATATGTACAAGTTATCTTGCATAGCTAAACTTGCAAGGATAGCTTCCATAGTGGGCTTGCCTTGAGCAGAGCAGTTGTTGCAGTCGTTGAAGCTTTCCTCCTCCTCCTCGAAGTACTCCTCTTTGTTGAATCCTGGGTCGGTACTAGCGTCTATAAATACATTCAATGTACACAATCACCAAACAAAACTTCACTACTTCTATTTAGCACACCAGGCTCATCCTAGGTGATCTAGCATCATCTCAATCATTCCATGTTATAATGGCACATTTTTATTGATCTTATTTGAGAAAAGTAATTTCTACTCACTGAAATTGTTTAAGATTTAATATTCTCCAACTAGAATATAGGTTCATATGGACCATGTCCTCACCATATATTCTCAAGCTAGGGAATGTGATTTAAAATGGTGATCATATATTCCAAGATTTAATATTACTATTTATTAATATCAAAGTGACTAGAAATGCCTATATAGAACTCCTTTAGTATTAAGCCATGTTTCATATTTGTACAACCAAATCTTTTTACATATTCATGTAGAGCATGGCAATGTGATTTTTGAGAGGCGGAATCATCTAGAAAGCATTTATAGTTTATTTTAGAAAACAAATTAAAGGGTCAAAAGTCTTTGTCTTGTTATTTTTGGTATAGGTGATCTATAATTCTAAATGGTTTGCATCCAACGGGAGTGATTAGATAATTTCAATACCTTTCCAACAAAATTGGAATCATGCATTTTGGTTCAGTGAATCTCTTTGCATTGAATTTTGAATCTACTGACAGAATCTGGTTTTAACTAAAATGGAAAAGGTCTATTTGAATCAACAGGCTCTGCGCGGGAAACGACATGGGCCAGCCCAACTGCACAGTGCTGGCGCAATGGGGTGCTGACAGAACGGTCCCATGTGTTAGTGACTCAACTAAGCCGAAACGGTATCTTTCAATCTCAAAGATACGATTAGACTAGGATCTAATGCCTGATGTTCATCGTCTACGTCGAACGGCTCCGGTGAGATTCTAACCCTAACGCGGCGGTGGGGGTCGTGTGAGGCTCACCTGGGCTCCAGCTAAGGTTGGTGATGGGGTCGAATGGGGTTGTCGTCGACGGCGGTTCGAGGCGTGGTCACGGCGGCTCCTAGGGTGGCCGCAATCAATGACTTCCTTCCTCGACTGCAGCGGTAGACTCCGACCAAATTCCAGCGTCGTGGTGCTCGCCTTGCTCCGGGGAAGGGTCGGTGACGTTCCTGGGTGAGTGGGGAGTGGAATGGTGTGGAGAATGAGGGCTGGGTGGCCTCTATTTATACACCCAGGGTGGAGGCAGTGCGGCATGGTCTGGCTTCTCCAGTGACGTTGCTACAGGTCGCGTTCGTCATGGCAGAGGGAATGGGTCAGTGCGGTGGACTATGGCGATCGTCACGCGAGTGACGACACGTAAAGGGGCGGTCTCCATTGGTCAGGTTACGTCGACGCTCTGTTCAGGTATGCGGGTGTTTGTCACTTGGTACGGTGGTCACGAGGCGCGAAGCGACGAACAGTCATGTCTGGGAGGTCACTGGTGCTAGAGCGATCGCGGGTACGGGCGGAGAGAGCGAGGCACGGTATGTGCGTGCGAGGCAGCTGCGGCTCTCCGTCGTGCTCTCAGCATGGCCAGGGATTAAATGGGCGCGGCTGGTCTGGCTCCTTCTCGCCTCGCCGTTGGTCAAGGGGTGGACAGGGGGTGTCAATGAGATCATGGCTACTTGCTGGACATCGTGGGAGAGGGTGGTGCGGCGCGCAACGAGTGGTTTGTGCTCGACCGGCATGGCCGGCTCGGTACGGGCGTGCCACTGGTGCAACGATGGAGAGGAGGCTCTCCACTGCACCGCCAAGTACTAAGGATGATCATGGACATGTAGTGGAGTGGAAATGAGGTACAAGAGATGATCAATTGATTGATCACAAATAGTAGATAGTTGGTAGATGTAATGTGCTTGCCAGGTGTTCGACCAAATGGCCGCATGAATTCATCTTTTGAATTTTTGAAAGATTTTTGGTGAGTGATCTTGTTACTTGCTTAGTAATCTATGATTGCTGGGATTTGTCCAGTGGAATTGATTTGAGTGGTTTTTGAAAAGTGGTGATCTATGCATATGAACTTGATTCAATTTTGCAATATCTCTCAAAGGGGTTTAAAGATAGTTTCTATCCTTTTGTAAAGTTTGCTTGGATTCACTTTGACTTGGTCTAGCAAGGGGTGAAAAGATTGGGAAATGTTTCTGTTAGAAATCCTTTACTAGAAACACTCAAAGGAAGAGCTCACACCTCCAAAGTTGAAAAAGATGAAGGTCTCTCAAGATGTCGATCAAACTTACTCCACATTTGTGATGCATGGTCGGAAATTCAAGAGCCATCCAAATGATAGGGTGCCATAAGTTTTCTATTCTTTTTTGAACATTCTTCGGTAGATAATTTTGTTGCTACATTTGTATTAAACTATTTTTACTACTTCATAGAAAAGTTCCTGTTTTTGCTACTCTCAAGTAATGTTTTTGCTACCTTGCATCTAACTAGTTGCTATATGTGTATGCATGTTTTGCTACTTATGAGATTGCATTTTTGCTACTGTTTTGCATTGAAACCTTTGCTGCTGGAACTACCTACTACTTTAATTTATTTTTTTGCTACTTTACATTCACCTGTCTACTACTTTGCAGTTAACTGTATGCTATTGTGCATCGAAGTTGTCTGTTTTTCCTTTTTGGCAGGCCACATTTTGTGGAGATTGGGCGGTACTATACTTGCTACAAAACTTTGCAAACATCTCTTCGGCCACGACAACAACTCGATAGTGAGGTGGTGAATGTGTGGATTGGGAAATTCAACCACGAGTCAGATATTATTTGCAAGAAAAGTACACGGCAGAAGAGGAAGTACACTTTTACGCAGCACATTGTGGTGAGTAAGATGTAAAGTAAAAAGTAGCATTTTTTATTTATTTTTTACTTGATCAACATGCATTACAACTGTTCTGCTACATTACTGTTAATTTGTTGCTACTTTAGTCCATATATTTTGCTACCATAGTTGTATTCAATTGCTATGAGTTTATCATCCATCCTTATGAAGCTGTTTAAATATGTATATTAATTGTGTTCTGCTACATTACTTTTGTTTTAGTGCTACTTTAATTCAGATATTTTGCTACCTTAGTTTTATTCATTTGCAAAGCACTTTTCATCCACTTTTACTATTACTTTATTGCTACATAACTACACATATGTTTCTACATTAGTTATCTTTCTTTGCTTCCCTATTTTTTGAACATTATGGTGACTAATAGATTGAGTAGCAATTTTTACTTGCTTTTGTTGTTGCCTCATCTGACATCTTTTCTTCTTCCACACAAAACAGGAGAATCTAGTTGTTGATCCAAACATATTCAATGCAAAAGCATGTATGGATGAATTGAAGCAGGAGAATGAAAAGTACAAGATTTTCAAATGTGACCTTGTGAGTTGACATCCTCTTCCTATCTTGTTCACATTTGCTTCATGTCTTCAAGTTTTTGCTATATGCTACCATACATTATGCTAAATATTTGCATGTTACAATGTAGCTATACTTTCCTATTGTACAACTCAACCATTGCGCAGTTCTTTGTATCAACCTAGTAGAAAGCATATGCACATTTTTATTCAACGAAAGGTGCGAAGGATGCTGGTTTGTTGGATGAAAGTGCACGCAATCTGGTTAGTACTCCTGCAGTAGTTTGTTTTCAGGTTATTGGATACTTTATTGTTGGGCCTTTTATTGTGCAAATTAGTAACCAGACATTGTGTTTGCTTTTTTTTCTATTCGCAAACTTTGTTGTTCTTGTGAAACAATCAAACCTAGCAAATAATATCAACTTTGACACATTCCTACTAACCAATCCTGATCACCCGCAGCAGACTACAACGTAAGATTTACGTCCTTTCTTCGTGTTTCTCTATTTTCAATCCTTATCCTGGTCACTAGCAACAAACATATGCTACATTAATGCTTTATTATTGCTACCAAAGTTTTAATATTATGCTACCTTAGGTTCCTACAATTGCTACATATGTTCCTGCTTGCTTTTGCTAATCTATGTGTTTCTTTTTTAGCAGATATGATTGTGGATTCTTCTACATCCTCTACATGGATAACTTTAGTGACAAGGTCATGGTGGAGTTCGACAACAATGCTATACCAGACCTAAGGAAGGTTCTTGTAGCAGATCTGATCGAGGCGAGACAAAACAAAGGAAACATTCAACAGGTAATGCAGATGAGTTGGTAAAGAAGCATAGCTAGGGAGGGACTATTAGGGCATGTGTGAGGCAATTAGTTGAAACTTTATTTTGTGATCTATGTGTACTTATTTTGCACCTGTAAGGTTGAAACTATTGTAACCGTGGATGTGCTCACAAATCATAATGTTGGATGGATAACAGCTACATGTTTGTAACGGTGCGCTACATTTGAATTTATAAAAGCTTGATGATTGTTATGTTGTTATTATCTGCTAAAGCTGCAATAGTGTGATTGTTTTGCTAAATAGAAGTATTGTTTATGCTACATACATGCAGCAGAAATGCTACAAATGAATATTACTACAGACATGCTATAAATTTTTATGTGTCAAGACATGTGTTAATTTGCTACATTTGTCTAAACAAATTGCTACATGCATGTACATGGTATGCTACCCAAGTGTCCAAGAGTTGCTACAGGATTCATTTCTGAATAAGATTTCTTTGTAGCAATTTTAAGTCTTGAGGTATGTAAACAACATTTATGCTACCACATTAGAAACTCTATGTTCCAAATGCTGAACACTCTTGCTACCATTATAAAATACACCAACAACTGATGATACCCAAGTGTCTAGAATTGTTATATTCAAGAAGAACATATGCTACCCAATTATAGAAATTTCTGCAGCATTAATTCAGACAATAAGATCGTCATTGGTATCAGTTTTAGCTTTTCCTACATATGAAAAACAATAATGCTACCACATGAGATACTCTATGCTCCAAGTGGTCAATACTTTTGCTACCATCAAGATTCTGGCATATCACAAATTTCATATCTTGCATCCGGATGATGCTACATGTACACTGTATCTATGCTACATAGTAACAATAGGAGTTCTACACCTTCTTGTACATGTTTCTGCATCGCTATAGTTTCAACTATAGTTTCCATGTAGAAGCATTGTTTCACGGTGTGACCCTCTTCATGGCAGTATGGACATTTTTCGCTTTCTTGGCTTCCTGTTGGTTTTTGGTGTTGCGTCAGTTTTCTTCTTCTTTGGCTCTTGAGATTTTTCCTTATCTTGGCATTTGCTCCATCACGAAGCTTAATCAATGGTTTCTTTCACTTGAACTTCTCAGTTGGTCACCCTTTGGGCTTTACCCTCGCAGGGTTCTTCAGCGTGCTACTAGGAGCATCATTACCTTATTCTTCTTGATGTTGATTGTTTACATCATATTGTGGAGGAATACCTAGCTGTGGTTGAAGATTTTCTAGCCCTCCTTCTTTCTGCTCTCCTTCTTGCTCCCCTCCTTGATGTGTAGCATTATATGTGTTCCTCATGGTAGCAACAAGCTGCCTCGTCTCATCAATCATCTTGGAAACAACAAACATATGTTTCATCACTAAAGGAGGCATTTGAAGCAAGCTCATTCATCTTTCTGCACAAAGCATTGTACTTGAAAGTATTGGTTCCTGGAATCCCAAAAAGGGGATGCTATTTGTCCTAGGATCAGTTGCAGGCATTGTTGCTACAGCAGACCACCTTCATAGCATGTATCTATCTGGAATTTGCTACACATTCAAATGCACCATCACCTGGACTATATGCGGGCATATAAGGCCACACATCTCAAATGTGTTGCATCCGCACTTGTAGCACTCATCACCAAGCATAACTTGCACCTGATAGGTTTTGACACCATAATCGATATTTGGAATAAGATCAAAACACATGCCTTCACCCTCTACCTGCACCGGATAAAACCTTGTTGACCTCTCAATCATCTTCTGGAACCTTGCAAAGATCTCCCTAGTGTAGAACTCCAACCCATGTTTTTCAATGTTGTAACTGCAAAAATTGATGTTTTCTGAAAGCACTGTTAGAGTGGTGCTACATCAGGTGTTACATTATGCTACAATAGTTGTACAAACATGCTACAATAGGTATAAACAAATGCTACTAAAACAGCAATCCGCAATGTAAAAACTCACCTTCCCCAAAGTGGAGTTGTTGTTGTATCCATGGTGAATGTTGCATTATATTCTCGGTCTAGCATCAGGTTTTGGCACAATTCATATTGCTGCACAAAGTTCCAAACTGAGTCACTTGGGCGAATTAAAGTTTTGAAGTACGAGTTCAGATCTTCTTGTTGTGCTTGTAATGGGAAAGAATCTTTGTCTAAAGTAGACAGGTGATGAGTGCATATTTGCATCATATTTTATATTATTATTTTGCATTGTAGATGTAGGATCTTGGTATTTTATGGCGCTCGCGTGCACATTTTATGTCTGTTTTCACCAGGATCAGGACAGATGATGGATACAATGGACACAATTCTTGGAGCAGTTGTACTGAGGAGAAAAGGAGTCAAAAACAACGTAAATCATTTGGAAAATATCAATAATACTAGAAGAAAACCCGAAGTGAACAAAGCACATGGACGGTTTAACGACCAACTATATGGCGGGAATAAATTATCTGACCGTATAGTTCCCGCCGTATAGTTGGCGCCACCACCGCCTCCTCAAATAGTTTCACCCCGTGCAACTGGATCAGAGAGACAACATACAGAACAACCAGAAATCACCGAAACCTCATCTCTGGAAGGCATCTGGAGGGGGAACTCGTCCACCGGGATCCATCTTTGCCCTGCGCAGATCTAGGAGGCTAAGGCATCAATCTTCATCATCAAACATTGCATCACCACCATCTCCATCCATCCCATCTACATCGTGTCTAAGACCTTGTTGTAATTTCCGTACTCGTTGTGGAATTATACAAGTACTATTCATCTATGATAGATTCCATTGTTATTGCCATGATGTTGATTGCCTCCATGTCTGAGTAGATCTTTAGTTCTTGGGGAGATGGAGAAACCCTAGTATGAGACTGAAATAAGATAAAGTTTATTATGATATTCATCGATGTGACCATGTGTTAGATTGTCTTCATCTTGATGTTGGGAGAAGTCGACCTCTCAATATTTTCCTCTTATGGGGACTTGATGGAGGGAACTACTTGTTAGTAGACGGAGGTGTGTTAGCACTTACAGTGACTATAAAGCTGTTGGCACTCCTTACGTATCAACTTGGGAACCGAGGAAATTCACGGAACACTATCTATGCCATGGGATACGTCCTACGGGATTAAGTCCCTTAATAGTGCAGTAATTCGATTGATGTCGATTGCTGACTGTTGTGGTTATGAGGATGATGTGAGCAGCGGTTGCTGCCTATTTGTCCAAATACGGAGTTCCTCCCACACATACATAGTTGAGAATGTTCATGATAATAATCTTTACCTTAGCTCTTTATAATGCTTGTGGTGTATCCGCTACTCCCTGAGAATGCCTTTTTCCAACTGCAGTTCCAATCTCTCTTACATACACGATACTTATTTTCTGTGTTTATTTGTTTACTTTACTTATTGTTGCTCTTATACCAAAAACCCAAAAACACCTATTTACGCAATACTCGTATTTTATCTTGTCACTTAGAACTTTACTTAGCATTTCTATTGCAGTATTTAATTCAAGAGTTATTAGACTTCAGTCTCCTGCTCCCTGTGGGATCGATATCTTTATTGCAAAACTAGCTACAAACGATCTGTGCACTTGGAGTCATCAAGCTATTTTCTGGCGCTGTTGCGGGGAGCTAAGCGTTGTAGGTCTTTTAGTTTTTGCTTATTAATTTTTGTCTTGCTAAGTTTTGTTTTGAGTTACAGGTTTCCACCAACATGATGGAGTTAGAACATATGACTAGTGCTAACGCACTCAGCCACTTTGGGAAGCCCTATGATATTTCTAAAAGAGACAACTCCAACGAGAAGACAAGGGGGTTTGAAATAAATCCTCTATTACTTGGTATTCTACACGAGAAGAAATTTACTGGGGATGAAGAAGATCCTGATCCATATGAGCATATTGCATGTTTCAAAGATATATGTGGCACTTTTCAATTGACGGGTGATACGTCCATTTTGCATCACTATTCTATGTCATAATTCACTGGTATTCATTGATATATTTCGTATTGAGAGGTGATACTTATGTTATTTCATCTGTTTTGCATGGTTGATGACTTTTGGAGCATGGACCGCTCTAGTCAGGATTCTGATGGAAAAGATGCTATTTGGAGGCAAAATTCACGAAGATCAGAAAATCCGGGAAAATATACAGAAAATCCTATTTTTCCAGAAGACGAAAGAAGCCAGAAGGGGGGCTGGAGATGGGCCACAAGGGGCCCACACCACCCCCTGGCGCGGGCCAGCCTAGGCCGCACCACCAGGTGGTGTGTGGTGGCGCGGCCGCCCAAGTCCAGCCTTGGCACTCCCCTCTAGCGTATATTATCCTCCCGAAACCCAAAGACTCGGGGAGCAACCATTGAAAGATTCCGCCGCCTCTGCGGGGTGGAAAACACCGAGAGAGAAAGATCTCTCTGGTAGACAGATTTCTGCCAGGGGAATTCCTTCCCGGAGAGGGGAGATCGTCGCCATCAACACCACCATCAAGCTGGACTTCATCGGGGTCATCATCATCATCATCACCACCATCATCACCATCAGCACCCTCATCACCATCTCCATGTTGCTGTAACAATTGGGTTGAATCTTGCATTAGTTCTTAGGGGAAACTTTCCCGGTGTTGATTACTCTTTGTAGTTCATGCTATTGAGTGAACCATTGAATTATTGTTTATGTTTAGATTGTTATACATCATTATTACATCTCTGATCATGATCCATATGATGTCTTGTGAGTAGTTCGTTTTGTTCTTGAGGACATGGGAGAAGTCATGTTGTTAGTAGTGGAATTGTGTTGACAAAGATTCAATGGTTTGATATTTAAGTTGTGGTGTACTTCTTCTAGTGGTGTCATGTGTCCTCGAGAACGTTTGGTCAGTCTTAAGTAATACAACCGGCTTTCCCTTTGCTGCATAAAGTATTGGGCCACTTGCTGCATTTATTCCTACTGTCTTTTATTTACTCGTACTTTGTTTACTTGCTTTATCAAAAACCCCTAAAAATCCGTTTGCTAAGTATTTGTAGAGAATCCCTGATCCATACCACTAGCCAACACCTTCTGCTCCTCGTTGGGTTCGACACTCTTACTTATCAAAAATACCGTGATACACCCCCTATCCTTGTGGGTCATCAAGACTATTTTCTGGCGCCGTTGCCAGGGAGTGAAGCGCTATTGGAGAGTGGAACTGGTAAAGGAAACTTCTACTGTGAGTATTGTTTACTTCTGCTAGTTGCTTTATTTTCGTTATGGATAATTCACTGAGTTTCTTATTTGGTAATGCTACTACCACTGTTAAGGTAGTAGATAAGCCACCACCTGCTGAGAATGATGCTTTTAAAATACCTACAAGAATTGTTGATCGTGTTATGGATAACTACTATGTTGGGGATGGAACTGTCCATCCTAGTGATCATTTACTCTTTATACACAAATTATGCGGGTTGTTCAAGTGTGCAGGTATTACTATAGATCAAGTTAAGAAGAAGGTATTCTCATTATCGCTGAAAGGAAGAGCTGAGGAATGGTATAAGCTGCTGAAGAATGGTCAAGCTCTGGAATGGGAGGAAATAGTGCCTCTCTTTTATTCAAAGTTTTATCCTCCTAGTGAGATTCATAAAGATCGAAATCAAATATACAACTTTTGGCCTCTTGATGGAGAGAGTACAACTCAAGCTTGGGGGAGATTGAAGTTACTAATGCTCAAATGTCCCATTCATGAGCTCCCCAACAATATTATTATCAATAACTGTTATGCAAGGCTTTTTCTTCATGATAAGGATTTATTGGATGCTTCTTGCGCTGGATCATTCACTCGCATGGAAGAGAAGCTAAATGGGATCTTCTGGACCGTATTCAAGATAATGTTGAAGCATGGGAGAATGACAAAGGTAGAAAGTCAGGTATAAATTATGATTATGAATGCATTGAATCTTTTATGAGAACTGATGACTTTCAAAATATTAAAAATGCTTATGGTCTAGACTCTCAATCTATTGCTTCTTATTTTAAGGCTTTTGCTTCCTACATTGAAGTGCCTAAAAAGAAGTGGAATAAGTATCATGAACCTTATAAAGATATTGCTAAGAGTGTTCCTGCAAGAAATACTGAAGTTTATACTGCTAATCATGTTTTACCTGAACCTTACATTGAGAAAATGCATTTCCCAGTTAAGATAAAGGAACATTCTATGATAGCTAGTATGCTTGATGAAAGTGCAAATAAAGCTATTGAACCTGATAAACAAATGGTTGATGAACCTATAATAGCAAATGTGAAAGACTTTGTTACTAAATATGAAAAAGAGGGACACACTATCCTTTGTAAGGATACCTCTAATATTGTTTCACAAAGTAGTGTTATGAGAGCTAGTATTCCGGTGTTTTCTGTTAGAATAAGTGATCATTGTTACAATGGTCCTTGTGACAGTTATATTGTTAATTTTATGCATGATACGGAAAGTTACTATGAGAGAGGGAAAGGTGTTCTTATGCATCTTAATAATATCAAGTTTCCTTGTTTTATGCTGAAAGTTTTTATGTTGCACTTCTTTTGCCATCTTATGCTTGTAGCCTCTGGTTTCAACAACTTGTTTGTTTACAAAATTCCCTTGCATAGAAAGTGTGTTAGACTTAAACGTGTGTATTTTTGCTTCTTAATGCTCCCTTTCACTTCAATTCATATTCCTATGTGAGCATCTTCAAAATTATCATGCCCATCTTAATGGCTATAAAGAAAGAGCTTTTTGGGAGACAACCCAATTTGTTTTTGCTTTCAGTTTGTTTTTCTTTCTTTGAGTCTTGGAAGTTATTACTTTGGTAATAACCGCTTGTTATCCGTTTTGTTTGGTTTTTGTGTCAAGATCAACCTCTAATGAGAGAGAAGTAAGATTTGGGGAAGTTGTTGTCCCGAAATAGATTTTTGTGCTTCACCGTAAAAATTCGTGAGAGATCTCTGTATGTCGGATTGAGCTGTAAATTTTTGTGCTTCTGCCCCAGGTGGTTATTTAACTTTCTTTAGTTTTGAAATTTTTTATTTGAGCAACATAAGATTTTCTAAAAAATTAATCTTTACCTGCTGGTATGTTTTGACAGATTTTGCCACTCTTGCATTTGCTTCTTTAATCAATTTCCTTTTTGAATTATTTTTGGGTTTTTGGAAGGAGTTGCTACAGTATCGTATGTTTTGATGGTTTTCAGTTGAAGTTGGATTCAAAATGGTTTTATCACTTCACTTATACTAATGTTGCTAATGAGAACTTTGTGAAGTTTTGTGTGAAAGAAATTTCCAGGAAGTGGAGATAATGGTGTAATAAGGAAGAGAAAGGTTTTACGACTCAAGTAGTAAGTGTATGAAGATGAAGATATTGATGTTATTTAAGTGGTGACTCTTGAAGAATCTACTAGATACCAAATTCAGAGACCTGCAGAGTCCGTTTCCAAATAGGTAACAGCTCTGGTAAGGAAAGTTCCGCGAAAATACAATCCAACTATATTTTTGCAGTTTTCAGTCAATAAGGAAAGCTACGAAGCAAAAGAGGGACGGAAACGGAGACAGGTGGCTCACACCACCCTGTGGCGCGGGCCCACCCTGGCCGCACCACCAGGTGGTGAGTCCACCCCGGACTCCGCCTCCGACTCGTTTTCTCCCATTACCTTCCTTTTGATATGAAACTTTGTAATATATAATCCCCCGGATCCCCCGAGGTTCGTATATCGTGTTTTCGTCATGTTTTTGTTTCGATCTGTTTCTGCCAGGACATACTCTTTGAAGGTTTAGAAGCATAATGGTGTCCGCCAAGGATAAAGGGAAGGAGCCTATGGAGGAAGACCTCCAAGACCCCGGGCAGGAGAAGGAGATCAAGAGTGAAGATGAAGAGGAGCAAGGCCAACATCTACACACCGACACTACCATTGCAAGCATTGGAGTGGTAACAAAACCCGCCAGGGTTAGAAGGACTGCACGGATGCAGACTGGGGGGAAAGCTCCTCGTCACTGCTTGGCTCCACGGTCACTTCCTCCACGCATCAAGAATCCTTTCCATACCCTTATACATGAGCATCAATACCAGAATATGCCCCAAGAGAAATTACCCTCCAATTGGTATTTGCCTCATTCTAGCCATGCAGGAAAACAAGACTTCAAGGAGAAAGAGTGCGGAAAGAATAGCAAGAGCTGGAATTCTCAACCCGACATGATCATGAGCCACATTGAGCAAAACTCACAGCTGATTCGTAATCTCACCTTCGAGATCGAGGACTTGGGGAAACTGATCAAAGAGCTCATCAAGAGGATACCACCACCGAAGGAGTAATTCGTCATCGGGTTTGGCATCCCCTTGGTTTGTTCCAAGCTTGGGGGAGTGCCGCGGTATCACATCACTATCTTCTATCTTTTTACCTTATTAGTAGAGTCATATCATGAATGGAGAAGTTATTATGTAGGATGGTTTGCATTATGGAAGTGTCTCCTCTCTCGTTAGATATGTATCCCTTGGTGTGAGTTGCCGTTATGGAATATTAATGAGAAGTTCTATCATTCACTCTTTTGCATAGCTTATATTAGTTTTCAATTCGTGGTTATATGATCGATCTTGTTGTTAGTATTGGTATCACTTTGGGATCATTGAGTTAATTTAGTTGGTTTTGGCAAACCTGGCTCGGTCAGTAGCAACACGATTTTGAGAGTTGAATGAAAAAGATAAAAGTACTCTAAAGAAATATAATTTCATCATCTTTCTTTCTTGATTTGCTCATAATTATAGTATTCTCTAGTTAAGATCTTTTGTGCTTCCAAGGAAGATTGCATGTTTGTCTTTATCGCTTGTATGTTTGTTTGTTTCCTTCAACTCTTGTACTTGCTACCCAGCCTTGCTAGCCAAAAACCTGTACTGAGAGGGATTTCTTCTCGTGCATCCAATCCTTAAAACCAAAACCTCTGCCATTTGTGTCCACCATACCTACCTAGTAGCACTATCGCAATTCCAAGTAAATTCTTGTTTAATCTACATCCCAAATTAAACTTGTTATGTGAAAAGTAGTGATTAAAGCTCTCACGAACTTGATGGCACACTTTACTTTCTTGCACTTAATAAACTTGAACCATTGTGCTCACCTATGTTGCGTATATGCTTGCGCCTTGTAAGTTGTAAATTAGCAGAACCATGCTGTCATGGGGAACGCTTTCAACATTGCACTGGTACTTTGTACCAAGTTGATATCATGTTCTTTTGTCTATGGATGTCGTCGGTGTGAAATGAAAGGGGAGCTTGTAAGTCCATGGAGTTATGCATGTGTGTTAGAGAAACGTCTGGGCTGCTGGTCTAATCCATGCTAACATGGTGGAAACCTGCAGCGTAACCATAACGAGTATCTATGAAGCATTCTTCTTATAAAAAAGAGTCCGATATTGGAAAAAAAGAGAAAAAAAGATATTATGAAAAGAGGAAAGAGAGAAAAAAAGCACCATATTCCCATGGTAAATAAGAAGATTGCTGAGATGCTTGTTGTCTGCTTGCCTTGTCATTTTGATATGGGGATTCTTCCGTATCATCGGGCAAGGGGTACCCCGTTGGCGGTTCTCTATGATACACATATGCTTACGATGACAAGAACTTACCGGTGACTAAACTTGAGTAGCATGAGGAGCGGCCCTCGTATTCAAGGGACATGAGATTCTCAATTTACAACTTGTCAATGCATATCCTCATATTTGATCACTTTAACCTTAATCACCTAAAGATGCCTATGATAGGAACAATGAGAGCTGAAAGCTCGTAAGTATCATAATTTTTGGGAGCTCTTTATGAAACTTGCAATCCCTTCTTCCCTCTTTGAAGGGCCTTTCTTTTACTTTTTAGTTGAGTCAGTAAACCTACTCCCTTCTACCTTAGCAAGTATTTTGAGTTGTTGTGTTTCATTCATTCATATGATGATTTATTCAATCATGTTTCTTATGTTCTTTGTTTTGCACTTTGCTCTTATCTTGGTGTTTACTACTTTGAAAGCTATCATTGAAAACCAATTATTTGTGAACTCCAGCAAATTATCAACTATTCTTCGACCAAGAGGTAAGTTTGCCATTACCAATTATGCTTTACTTCATGTACCTTTATTGTGTTTCCTTTACCTATTACAAGTTGAGTTATATAATAGTGAGTTGTCTTCTATTATGATCTATGTATTTGATGAATGTGATGCTTCTTGTTTGTATTCTTTTATCGACTCTTCACTCCATAAACCCGAGGCCATGTTTATTGAGCTCAGTTTTGCCTGGGGACAAGTGAAGTCTAAGCTTGGGGGAGTTGATACGTCCATTTTGCATCACTATTCTATGTCATAATTCACTGTTATTCATTGATATATTTTGTATTAAGAGGTGATACTTATGTTATTTCATCTTTTTTTGCATGGTTGATGACTTTTCGAGCATGGACCGCTGCAGTCAGGATTTTGATGGAAAAGGTGTTGTTTGGAGGTAAAATTCGCGAAGATCAGAAAATCCGGGAAAATATACAGAAAATCCTATTTTTCCAGAAGACGGAGAAAGCCAGAAGGGGGGCTGGAGATGGGCCACAGGGGGCCCACACCACCCCCTGGCGCGGGTCAGCCTAGGCCGCGCCACCAGGTGGTGTGGCCGCCCTGGTCCACCCCTGGCACTCCCCTCTAGCGTATATTATCCTCCTGAAACCCTAAGACTTGGGGAGCAACCACAGAAAGATTTCGCCGCCTCTACGGGGCGGAAAACACCAAGAGAGAAAGATCTCTCCGGCAGACAGATTTCTGCCGGGGGAATTCCTTCCCGGAGAGGGGAGATCGTCGCCATCAACACCACCATCAAGCTAGACTTCATCGGGATCATCATCATCATCACCACCCCCATCATCACCATCAACACCCTCATCACCATCTCCATATTTCTATAACATTGGGTTGAATCTTGCATTAGTTCTTAGGGGAAACTTTCCCGGTGTTGATTACTCTTTGTAGTTGATGCTATTGAGTGAACCACTAAATTATTGTTTATGTTCAGATTGTTATACATCATTATTCCATCTTTGATCATGATCCATATGATGTCTTGTGAGTATTTCGTTTTGTTCTTGAGGACATGGGAGAAGTCATGTTGTTAGTAGTGGAATTGTGTTGAGAAAGATTAAATGGTTTGATATTTAAGTTGTGGTGTACTTCTTCTAGTGGTGTCATGTGAACGTCAACTACATGACACTTCACCTATATGGTCCTAGGGGAATGCATTGTGTATTTGGCTACTAATCGTAGGGGTTGCCGGAGTGACAGAAACCTGAACCCCCGTTAGGAAACCATTGCACAAGGGACGTAAGGGTCTTAGAGTTTAAAGATGTGGTTAGGTTTCTACCTTAATTACTTTCTTGTACTTACGGATGTTTCCAAGGGATATAATCACAAGTATGTATTAGTCCTAGGAAGGTCGGTACATTAGCACAGGTTTACCCACACAACACTTAGCAAGCTAAAGAAGATTAATCAACAATATGAAGCGAAAGCACTTGACAGTCTTCCCATGTGTCCTCGAGAACGTTTGGTCATCTTAAGTAATACAACCAGCTTGTCCATTGCTGCATAAAGGATTGGGCCACTAGCTGCATTTATTCCTACCGTCTTTTATTTTCTCGTACTTTGTTTACTTGCTTTATCAAAAACCCCTAAAAATCCGTTTGCTAAGTATTTGCAGAGAATTCCTGATCCATACCACTAGCCAGCACCTTCTGCTCCTCGTTGGGTTCGACACTCTTACTTATCGAAAATACTACGATACACCCCCTATACTTGTGGGTCATCAACGGGATATACCGCTAATGAGGTAAGGGTTAAACTTTTTAGTCAGACTTTGACTAGTTCAGCTCTCTCATGGTATATATCTTACCCCTAGAAGCCACTACTACTTGGGATAATTTAGCCTATGAATTTCTAGAAAAATATTACCGATCATCAAAATCTTTTGGAATCAGGCGTCTTATAATGACTTGGAGGAACCGTCCTAATGAAGGACTAGTAAGAGCTTATATCATATTTAAAGATTTACTTAATTTGTGTCCTCATCATGATTTCCCTTAATGGTATTTATTGCATATCTTTTATGGCGGTTTAATTGAACCTAATAAAATTTAACTAGACTCTTTCACGGAAGGAGCCTTTATGAATCTTCCTATAACAAAAGCTTGGGAATTACTCAATAGAACTCGCGATCATAGAGTTTCATGGAATTTTGGTCTAGGAAGCGAAGGAGGCATAGAAATAGATCATGATTGTATTCATGACTATAATAAAAAGGGCCATCTTAAAGAATTATATAAGGAACTTTATTTTGATTCGGATCTTGTGTTGCAAGTTGTTAAAGCTTTTACAGAACACATCAAAGCTCTAAAAGAGGGTTTGGTTAAGTACAATCCACCACCCGAACCTAAAAATAAGAAAGAAGTTAAAGCAACACTGGCCTCCCTAGAACCAACATATGAGATACCTTTCCCTAACACTGGACAAAAGCATATTTTTGATTATGAGCAGGTTAAAGCGGTATAGGAGAAGAAGGAAGAGGAAAGTATGCCAGAAGTTGTGGAACATATGGAAGAAAGCAAAGATGAAGAGATAACCAAGGAAGCAATTATGGCTATGTATGCTCATTTCTTGGGGTCCATTGCTGCCCTCCAGTTTTCTGACGTTGATTACTCCCTGCTCCGGGTTGATCTTGATTTACAGCAGCAACTTGTTGCAAACTGTACCGGTAATCCGGTCTGTCATCTCTTCTTTGACCCCGGTAATCATTCCTCCAGGATGATCCGGCTCCATCTCGCTGGTAGTACTCCTCGTTTGACTCGCTCGACATTAGCCTAGGTTGAGTCGGATCACCCAAGGCATACGAATCAGCGATCCGGATTGTCTCTGCCAGTGTAGTTGGCATATCCCTTTAAAACCTTTGCCACAACATGCTTGCATATATGCACCCTTGTGCAAACCATGCTATGGCCTGTGACTCAATCACGCCCTCACATGAATTTCGCACTGTGCACCACCAGGTTAGGAACTCCCGGTCTGTCTCATTCGGTTTATGCTTGCACATTGCTAGGGTCTGTGGCCTATTCAGCCTCTGATACGTACTCGAGAAGTTAATGACAAACATCTCCTCAAAATCAATCCAATAGTTGATACTTCCAGGTGGCAAGTTATTTAGCCATACCCTAGCTGGCCCCTCCAGCATTTGGGGTACGTATCTCACAGCCCATCTCAAGTTGCCTGTAGCAATTTTCACCGTTGTCGCATAGTTAATCAACCAATCCTCCGGCTTTGTGCTGTCGTCATATGTCTTGGTGCCTCTAGGTAACTGGAAATTAGGTACCGGAGGCTCCTTCATGATCCGGGGTCCAAAACACGCTGGACCCGGAGGACCTTGACACTCAATCTGCTCCGACCTGTAAAGCCGATCCAGTTTTAACCTGGCATCGTCAGGCATCAAATTCCCGCTTCCCAATCTCGACCCTATCACGTGATAGTCCGGCCTGGGATACCCAACGTTTACCATTTCCAAATCACCATCATTGTATCTATCTTGCTCCTATGGAGCTACTCTCTGTTGGATACCTTGGCCGGCACTTCGCTCTTGTCGTGGTATATTCTGCTGCTGCGGTTGCCCTGCACCCGCCGAGTTACGTTGTCCGGCATTGCCATTCACAGCGTTTCCCTGACCGGCATTGCCTTGGTTGTGTTTATCTTGGCCAGCTTCACCTCGGCTCACACTTCTTCGATCCTCATTTCTCTGTACTTATTTTCCTTTCCCTGCCCTTGCCGGGTCATACGGGACTATTTGTTTGTTCCTCCTGGCCGAGGTTACTACCTCTTCTCTCCTTGGACCACCATGTGGAGATGACGCAGCCCCAGCTGATTTTTCCGGGTTACCCACTGCCGAATGAACGAGCTTGGAGGCCCCCGCTCTCTCTGGGTTAGCCCTGAGCAGTTCTTCATTTTGTCTGTTCGCGATCCGAATCAACTCATTGACCCTATCTTGTTGTCTTTCCCGGGCTTCACCCGTCAAACCCTCTAACTCGGACGCAGCCGCATCTGCTGCTCTGAGGTTCTTTGCTGGGCTACAATACTTCGGCAGCCCCACGGACAGACAGTTCTCTGATTCCTCGATCCTAGTAACACCCTCTTTGTTCATTTCACTAATGAGGTTTCTCCCCTTCACTTTTACAGCATCTACTTTATTTGCCTTTGCGTACTCACGCAGTGTCATGTTCAACGACTGCTGGGCTGCGGCTATCTTTTTCGCACCCTCTAGTATTTTCTGCCTAGTCTCCTCTAGCTCGGCATGTGCCTGGGCCGGATCTACTACTGCTGCTACTAGATTTGCCAAGCTATCCATCGCCTGCTGCAGCACATTCTCTGGCCTCTCTAGTGGAGGACCCCTACTTTTCCTTGGTGCCTTTGGTGTTACCTCCGGATCTGGTGTTGGATCCTTGCTCGCGCCAGCGTCAGGCGCAGTCATCATCACCTCGGCGCGGTCAGGGGAGCGAGTGATACGCGCCCCACGAGCCGCGCTAAGGGGTGGCTCGCCTCCCTCAACAACGTGACGTGGATGAACGCACGACACATCGACAGCGACGTAGATCTTGTGCGCGCCGAGCTTGATGAAGAGGCTGTTGCACGGAAGAGGACGCTTTTTGAAGCAGCCAGCGTTGTCGCTGACGAAGTCCAGCGCTCCAAAGCGCTGAACAAGCCTAGAGACGATGCGTTCACCGGTGCCGATGAAGCTTCTTGTCTGGATTTTCACCCCTTCTAGCGTCGCTAGCCCCACAGTGGGCGCCAACTGTCGTGGTGGTGTCACGGCAGATGCCATGGATAGGCTAAAGGTGGGGACTAAATGCACTAAGGAATCTAGGGAGGGATAGTGTGGTGATTCCACACACAGTTGCTTTGTATTCAACGAGATTCCAAAGTTACAAGTGCTCCTTGAGCTATATTGGGGAGAGGAGGAAGAAGGAACTCTCTTACTCTCACCACTGGCTAGCTCTCAGGAAACTAGAATCAAACAAGTAAAGACCAACCCTTTCTACAGAGGCCCTAGCCCTCCTGATATAGGGGTGGCTAGGTCTCCAATTAGGGCATACGTGGAGGCATATTCCAGGGAATATGCCTCTTCCCAAAATAGTAAGCCGACCGGGTCACTTTTACCCAACGTCATCCCCACAGAGGCTACGTGAGCCTCTGCGGCGCCCGCCTCATCCGACACAGGCGTCGTCACCTTTGTCTGCCACGCCTCGGTGGTCCTGGCCTCTGTCCGCTTCGCTCACGCTCTGCGTACAGTGGTCACCCTTTGACCAGCGAGATACCTTCCTTCTCTTGCAAGCTTGATATAACTCAGATCGTGCCTGGTTAATCCGGCCACACCTGTACCTGCATATAAGTTAGATATATCCTGCCGACTTATGTCATAAGTCGGCTGAGACCCAGTTAGGTGGACATCCCCTGGTCCGGATTACCCCGTGATTCAGCCTGCCTTGAGGTGACTCGGCCAGCACTTGCTTTGACCTTGCCGTACCTCGGCTAAATCGGCCTTTATACCCCGGCGTGACCCTACCCGGGGTATCCCCCCAACATCCGTGGTTGCTGACTCGCGAGTCCCGGCGGTGAGGTAACCCCTTGTCCTCCTGCCGGTTTCCGGGTGATGTTCCTAGCGTTCATCATCCGCGGTCTCTAACTGCCCCTGCATCCTTTCTTCAGGGGCCTTCTTTGTTTCTATGGGCTCCAGCTACACCAGCTGTCCCCCAACTCCATCCTCCATTTAGCTTGCTACATTACTCTTTATGAGTGCTGGCTCGGAATCGAGCCACACTTTGGTCTCTTCAAACGTCTCTTCAAGCTGAAACGCCAGTCGGCGTCTAGCTCCGTAGTCTATGATATAGGCGGTTGCGGTATCCACGTCGACTCCTCCATCACGTACTTCGACATCAAACTCATGGCGTCCGTCCAAGGGTGGAGGGACAAGTGGTTCTACGTCCGCGACCAGAAGGCTGATGGAGACCACTATGGACTCACGCCCTTCGATCCTGCGACGCCATGCAAGAGGAGGCGCTCCTAGAAGAATGTAGTGATGCCCGGCGAGTCCGTGGAGATAGATGTGCTATACGAGCGCGTCTGCGACCTCGAGAGTCGCATGGGTAAAGAAGAGGGAGGCTGCACCCTCATTCGCACGTGGCTGCGCCACCGCGTCTAGCCCCTGCAGGCCAGAGTCCACCCTATGTTCCAGTGGGCTGGCGTGGACGATGTCACTTGCGTATCTGCCGATGGCATTTCCGCGAGTGAGGTAGATAAAAGGGTGCGACTGGTCACCAAGTACACCGCCAAGGATGTGCTCCCTAGTGAACCAATCGTACCTCCATTCGATGCTGCTAATCCTCCTCGTGAGGTACGGTTGTGCTACGAAGTAGCTTTGTTTGTCGAATGCTTCTCTTTTCTTGACTTGTGCTAACTTGTTTCGTGTACGCAGGATTGGAGGGTGTCACCCTGTATGCCCCCTCTTCCTAAGGGGGTTATCCCACGTGAAGCCTTGGAAGAGGACGAGTCGAAATCGATCGTCCCCTTTCAGGGGGAGGAGGAAGCCCCCAAGTCGAGTGGTCCGGACACTCGCAAGCGTTCGCGCAGCAAGGATTCGGATGCCTCATCTCCTTCGACTCCGGAAGGCGCGGCAATTGGTGCAGAGTCACCAATACCTGCCGTTCATGTGAGCGTTGTGGCGTCATCTTCCCGCAAGAAGATGCGGCTGCCGAAGGAGTCGTTGTCAGAGTCGGGGGATCAAACCTTCGATTTTGACAAGTTTGATTGGTAAGTATACGAGTCTTCTTTTTGTTTCTTCTTTGGAGTTGCATTATTTTGATGTTCGTTTTGCTCTACAGTCAGTCGGCATTGTCGTCTTCTGGCGATGTCCAATTTTTGAAGGAATCTGGAGTCGCGACCTCCAAGGCCAAGAAAGTGGCTGAGCGCACTCCTTCTCCTCCATTGGCGGCCCACTCCGGGCATAATTCATCAAGTTCTCCACACGAGGTGGAGCACCAGATGGTTATCCGGACGACTGCGTGTCAATCGACTTCGGAGTCATTGGAGGATCATGTATGTGTAGTGTTGCTTCTTCTGATTTTTGTAGTCGAATTTTATCATGCATACCATCTGCTAATCCTTTACTGTTTCTCCCGTCGCAGCTCATTGTGAAGGAAGCCGCTCGCCTGGCAGAGCAGGTGCTTGCGATGGGTCGCCAGCATGCAATGCTGGACAATCGCCATCGTGTGGTTGAAAGTGAGTGTTTTTGCTTCTTCTTCGTCATATTTGTGATATATTTGACTGACGGTCTGTCTTTGTTTGTGTCACAGCTGAGCATAATTCACTCCTTCGCGACGCCGCTTCCCTGGAAAAGGCGCTCGCCGTGGCGGTGAAGAGTCACGATGAGGCAATCGCAACACGTGACGAATCGCAGAAACACAAAGAGGATCTGCGCGCCTCCATCGTAGCTAGGGAGTAGTTGTTCGAAGAACAACTTTTCTCGATTGCCAAGGCTCTCTCAGGTATTTCCTTGTCTTGATTTTCATCGTGTCCCTCCTTACGAATTTGTTGTTGCGATGACTTTTGTGCCAATGCTTGATTCTTGTGTAGATGCCAGCGGTCTGAGCTTCGATGCCCAGGCACTCCGTCGTGATGATGCCTTAGCAGGTGCCGTCTCGGCAGTCGAAGATCGCGGTGCTGCCGTTCAAGGGACGCTCGCCAAGGCCAAGGGCGTGCTTAGTCGCCTCCGTGAGGAGCTAGCTCCCAAGGCTGAGTTGATCGAAAATGTAGATGATCTGGTGGAGTCCCTTGCTGGAGGCATTCCAGTAGGCTTCAAGAACTCACTCCGTGCGGCTGGCGCTTCGATGTCACTCACGAAGGTTCAAGCCCATGGAGTCGAGGTTGATCCTGTTGCGGTCTCCAGGGCAATGCCTATCGGCGCGGATGGCCACCAGGTAGTCTTTGCTCCTTTCGCAACTGCCTGTGGAAAGTACGGGCCGCAGCTAATCAACACAGTTGCGAAGTACTCTGAGGAACTACAACGAGCCAAGAAGGCGGTGAAGGCTGTGGCGTCAGGGGCCGGCAGGAAGTCTGTGGCGTCTGATACTTCCACAGACTCGATGAGGCCCCCCAAACCGAAGTCTAAGTCGAGGGAGCCAATTACTCCTCAGTAGTCATATCTGTAATAATTAATAGCCTGTCTTTTGTCTGGAA
The DNA here is from genome assembly GCA_910589775.1 of Avena eriantha. Taxonomy (NCBI): domain Eukaryota; kingdom Viridiplantae; phylum Streptophyta; class Magnoliopsida; order Poales; family Poaceae; genus Avena; species Avena eriantha. The sequence goes on along the minus strand of OU342746.1, from coordinate 151,537,444 downwards.
CATGCCGTTGGCGAGTGTATCTGTTGATACACTATTATGCTTGAATGCACTCGAGTCTTTTGTTCATGTATTGCTTTAGTCTTCTTATTATCTCTTGCTTGGCTTGTGATAGGGCACATCGAGTGGTCCTTCGAGTGAAACTCGGAATATGCCATCCCTTGATGATACTTTAGCACAGTCGCACTCAAGGGTGGATTAGTTGTCTCTGCTCTCGCGACTCCGTGACCGCGTTAAGAAGTTGGAGCGTGAACTGCCCGTGCTCTGTGGTAATGCAGATGTATGGAAGTCGAAGGCGGAAAAGGCCACTACCCGAGAGCAATATCTGCTAGGGGAGGTGACGCAGCTGGGCGACCAATTCAAGTGTTAGCTTTCTGCTTCCTTGTCTTTTCTTGTATCCACTCGTGGTAGTTCATTGCCTTCATACTTTTGCCTTTTGCCTGATGTAGTTGTTAATGCACGCCATCCGCAAGACGGGACAGGATTGCCATTCGTATGAATGATCTGATCAAGAGCAGCTTCAGGCGAGTGGCTATTTCTAGGTGGATCATGATCGTGCGATCGCACTTATGACCCTGCAGGATCGTGCTTCGCGAGTGCTTCACTTCCTAAAGAAGTCGCAATCGTCCTTGAGGAATATTTATTAGACGATGTTCCCGTTGGACGTTGTTCCATCGATCCTGCTGGCTCTTCTTGCTAAATTTCAAGACTTGAGAGTAGTCCACGAGTGTGTACGACAATAGTTAGTGGCTGGTGCCAAGGTTGCTCTGTCGCTGGTGTGACTGCACAGGCCTGATGTGGATGTTGCAGCGATTGTTGCCGGACCGCTAGTGCCGCCAGCAGGTTCGACCTGGAACATGATTCCTCACTACCAGGCGGTGGATCGCCCAGCAGAGGATATCATCGACTTCTTCGAGGAGCATACAAACATTCCTTTGTTGCAGCAGTAGTATAGTTGTTATCCTGCACATAGTTACACCAGTCTTGTAAAGTTCATATATATGTTGTGTATAAGTGATTGATATTGATGTATATAAAGAGTTTGTTAACTCGTATGTTTTGCGAGTGCGTTGCACTATGCAATTCCTTTTCGTTAACCTGACTTGAGATTATCTCAGCACCTTGCCAACCTGTCAGGTGTGTTGCAACTGGGTTGGTTTTTGTCAAGGGTTCGATTAGTACATCAGCTACTCAGGATATCGCGTTAGTTCGTAGAACAGATGTGTATAGGGTGGCGCAGCCCCCGAGTGGATAATTTGCAAGAAATAAAAGGAACACAGAGTTTTAGGGCACTTAGCTTTATTTATTCTCAGGATAGTACGGGGTACAATGTGTGGCTAAGTAGCCTTGACTGAGTAGCCTTATTTGCAATGTAAAAATAAGAAACGACTAAGGGTAGAAGCGCCGCAGCTGCGCGACGTTCCAGGGGTTGGAGTATGCGACTCCTGTCTCGAAATCTTTAAGGCGATAGGCGCCACCTGGGATTACTTATGTAATCACGTATGGTCCCTCCCAGGGGGACTCGAGCTTGAGATGCCCTTGTTGTTTCAGTCGCAGGACCAGGTCTCCTTCGACGAAGGATCTAGGGCGTAGCCTTCTGCTGTGGTAGTTGCGCAGATTCTGCTGGTAGATCGTTGATCTTTCCGTGGCGATTTCCTGTGCCTCATCAAGGAGGTCGACGGAATCTTCGAGTGCAAGAGTTGACTCCTGCTCACTGTAAGCGACTACTCGCGGTGCTTTGTATCGTACCTCCGCGGGTAGCACCGCTTCAGCACCGTGCACCATGAAGAACAGGGTGTACCCCGTGGCACTGTTTGGAGTTGTGTGCAGGCTCCAGAGTACAGATTGCAGCTCGTCTGGCCAGCAGCCTGCGGCTTGTTCGAGTGGCCTGAGGAGTCGCTTCTTGATGCCGCCGCAGACGAGCCCGTTGGCTTTTTCGACCTGACCGTTGGTCTATGGATGTGCTACGGAGGCATAGCTTATGTTGATTCCCAGATTCTCGCAGAATTCTTGAAACTCCTTGGATGTGAAGTTCGTCCCGTTGTCCATGATGATGTTGTGTGGTACTCCAAAGCGATAGACAATGGACTCGAAGAACTTGATTGCGCTGTATCCTGACTGGTTAGTCACCGGCATGGCTTCTATCCACTTGGTGAATTTGTCGACTGCGACCAAGAGGTAGACGTAGCCTCCTCGTGAGGACTTTGGGAGCTTGCCAACCATGTTGAGTCCCCATTGCACGAAGGGCCAGGCCAATGGAATTGGCCAAAGCTCCGCGCCAGGTGCGTGTGGCTTGTCCGCGAATCGCTGGCAAGAGTTGCATTTTTGTACGATGTCCTTGACATCACGCATGGTCGTAGGCCAGGAGAATCCAGCTCGTAGAGCTTTGGCGACGAGGGCTCGACTGCCAGCGTGGTGCCCGCAAGTTCCCTCATGGATGTCGAGGAGAACAGCTCTTCCATCGGCATTGGAGACGCATCGTTGAAGTACTCATGTGATGTTGTGCTTCTATAGTTCGCCGTTGATAACAGCGAATGCCTTGGGTCGCCGTGCAATGTGTCGTGCGTCAGTCGGATCGTCCGGCAGCCTCTTGCTGAGAAGGTATGTGATGTACGGTTGAGTCCAAGATGGCTCGATTATCATGACGCTCATCGGTCCTTCGAGTCCTGTGCCAAGCTCCAAGTCGTCGAGTGCCATTGGCTCATTGGGCGGCGCAGCCCCCGAGTCTATTGTTACGCTTGTTTTCTTCTCTGCGGCCTTTGGCTTGATGGAGCATTCACAGATGCGCTCGAGAAATACCCCAGGTGGTATGGGGGCACAGGTAGAGCTCATGTTGGCGAGTACGTCCGCCTCTTCATTGCTTTCGCGGCCTATGTGCCGCAGCTCGCAACCGTCAAAGTCCCCTTTGAGTGTGTCGTAGAGGTCGCGGTAGGCGATCATATTGTCGTTCAATGCGTCGCACTCGTGCATTGTCTGGTTGACGACCAGCTTGGAGTCGCCGTATATTATGAGCCTCTTGGCGCCACAGGCTTTTGCCATCCTCATCTCGTGTAGTAGGGCCTCGTATTCAACTTCATTGTTGGAGGCGGTGAACTGCATTCGCAGAATATATTTCAGCTTGTCTCCCTAGGGCGATGTCAGTATGACACCTGCGCCAGCTCCATCCTTTCGCTTGGATCCGTCAAAGTGCATTGTCCAGAGGTAGGACATATCTGGTTTTTTAGGGAGCTGGTTCTCCATCCAGTGCACGAGGAAGTCAGGGAGAACTTGCGACTTGATTGCGTCGCGTTTTTCATATGTAATGTCTCGTGGAGACAGTTCGATCCCCCAAAGCGCTACCCGTCAGGTGGCGTCAGGATTGTTGAGGATATGCCCAAGCGAGGCGTCGTTGACCACCACGATTGGGTGTTCCTAGAAGTAGTGGTGCAGTCGCCGGGCTGTCATGAAGATGCCATAGGCCAGCTTCTGGTAGTGCGGGTACCGCTGCTTTGTTGGCGTGAGTACCTCGCTGAGGTAGTAGACTGGGCGTTGTACTCCGTGGACCTTGTTTTCCTCGGCTCATTCTACCACGAGCACTGTGCTGACCACCTAGTTGGTGGTGGAGATGTATAGCAACAGTGGCTCCCTTTCGCGTGGGGTCACCAGTACTGGCGAGGTGGACAGTAGGCGCTTGAGGTCTTCGAATGCTTCCTATGCCTCGTTGGTCCACTCGAACTTGTCAGCTTTGCGGAGAAGTTGGTAGAAGGGCAATGCCTTTTCGCCCATTCGACTGATGAATCGACTGAGCGTTGCGATTCGTCCAGCCAGCTGCTGGACACCTCTTATATTCTTCGGCTTCTCCATGGCCAGTATGGCTTTTATTTTCTTCGGGTTCGCCTCGATCCTTCTCGCGGAGATGAGATACCCGAGTAGTTACCCAGATGGTACGCTGAAGGTGCACTTGTCCGGATTAAGCATGATCCGGTGGCGGTCAAGGTTGGCGAAGGTTTCGCGTAAATCGTCGATTAGTGAAGCTTCCTCTTTGGTTTTGATTACGATGTCATCAACATAGACTTGGATGTTGCGACCAAGTTGGTTCTTGAGGCAAGCCTGCATGCATCGCTGGTAGGTGGCTCCTGCGTTCTTTAGCCCGAAGGGCATCGTGTTATAGCAGAACACACCAAAAGGCGTTGTAAACGCCGTTTTCTCTTGATCTTCCTCCTTCATTCGAATCTGATTGTAGCCTGAGTAGGCGTCGAGGAAGAAGAGGCGCTCACATCCCGCGGTGGAGTCGATGATCTGGTCGATTCGTGGCAGCGGGAAGTGGTCCTTCGGGCAGTGCTTATTCAGAGAGGTGAAATCCACGCACATCCGTAGGATATCCGTGTCCTTCTTTGGTACTAGCACCGTGTTGGCGAGCCAAGTGCTTTCCTTGATCTCGCGTATGAATTTGGTGTCGAGGATTCTGTTGATCTCCATTCCTACTACTTTTGCTCTTGGCTCAGACAGTCGCCTAATTGTTTGTTTAACTAGCCTTGCATCTGGGTTGACGTTGAGTGCATGCTCGGCGAATTCCCTGGGAACTCCTGGCATGTCCGCTGGACACCAGGCGAAGATTTCCTAGTGCTCATGGAGGAATTCGACGAGCGCGAGTTCCTATGCGGGACTCAAGTTGTTGGCGATGAGGGTCGTCTTGGCGGGATCCGATGGGTGGACCTGAACTTTCTTCGTGTGCACCGATGAGTCGAAGGATAGGTCGAGTGAACTTGGCCAGCTCAGGGGAGGCAGACTATTGTCTATCGACTCCTTTAGTTTTGCGAGTTCTTCCTACATGCCGAAGGACTGGGAGATTCTGTTGAACTCCATGTCACAACTGTCGGACCTCTCGAAGCTCCCGTTGATTGTGATGACGCCATTAGGTCCTGGCATTTTCATCTGCAGATAGGTGTAGTCTGGCACTGCCATGAACCTAGCGAATGCGACACGTCCGAGGATGCAGTGGTACTGTGAGGGCCAGTCGACGACTTCAAAGTCGATGCGTTCACGCCAAAAGTTTTTCGGCGTGCCAAAGATGATGTCGAGGTTGATTTTGTCAAGGGGGTATACGCCCTTGCCTGGGACGATGTCGTGGAATGTTGTGTCCGAGGCCTCTAGGCAGGTCAGAGGGATCCTCATTGCTCGGAAGGTACTCATGAACATAAGGTTGATGCCATTTCCGCCGTCCATGAAGTTGCGGCTCATGTTGAAACCTCCAATTTGTGCCTCGAGTACGAGGGGATAGTGGCCTGGACGAGGTACTTCACGCGGATGGTCGTGCTTGTCGAAGGTGATGCAGGAGTCGCTTCCACTGAGGTACTCAATGGTGGATGGTGGTGAGTTTGTCGCCAGATTCACTTGGCGAGTGATGGCCTTTTGCACCCGATTAGAGGAGCGGCCCTTTTGGATCATCATGGTACCCATGGCCCGTGGGTACGGCTCGCCTCCGTGGTGCTGGTCCGACGCAGCTGCGTTTGGCGGAGGTCCTAGTGGTGGTGGGGGAGGCCCATGTGCCACAGCGCCTGGGGCGGCTCCATAGCCCCTGTTGACCGCATCGTGATTCATCCGAGCCAGGCCCTCATGGAGTTTGAGGAACTCGCGGTAGTCTTTGAGGAGGTGGCTGGATTTCTTTTTGCCGTCATGCTTGTCGATGTAGAAGTGCACGGTGCATGGCCCGGACAGCTTGTCTTCAATGGATGATGTGGGTGCCTCGTTGCGAGTGCGGCGCTGCCATACCTGCGTGGTTTTCCCAGAGTTGCGGTGTCCACCGCTACGGTAGCCGCTGTTGCGGTTGTCGTCGCGTCTGTCTGCATAGCCGGTTGCGACCATGTTGACGTCGTCACGGTCATCGTAGATGCGCATTCGACGTTTGCTTCGGCGGTCGCGTCTACATTCGAGTTCTGCTTCATCGTTGTTGTGAACGCGATTCTTTACCGAATCTTCTCCATCTGCCCACCGATTCGCGATTTCCATCAGGTGGTCAATGGTTTTGGGCTTCGAGCGGCCTAGCTCCTCCCTAAGCTCTATGCGGCGAATGCCGCCGTTGAATGCTTTGATTGCACGATCCTCCGAGATATTTTCTGTGGAGTTCTTGATGATGGACCACCTCTAGATGTACGAGCGTAGCGATTCGCCCGACCTCTGCTGGCAGCACCTCATCTCCTCGATTGATGTGGGCCTTTTGTAGGTGCCCTTGAAGTTGCGCACAAAGCTGTAGACCAGCTCTTCCCAACTACGAATGGATCCACGTGGGAGGTTGTTGAGCCATGCCCGGGCGACGCCCTGTAGCTATAGCTGCAGGCATTGCATGGCCATGCTTCGACTCCCGTTGTGCAGCCTGACAGAGGAGATATGGTCCTCTAACCAGATTTTCGGGTCCTGCAAACCGTCGAACTTTGGGTTCTCTGATGGGAGCTTAAACCCCTTGGGCATTCGCTTTTGCCCGATGGCCCTGCTGAAGCATCTAGCGCCACAGAGCTCCACATCTTCGTCTTCTGAGTCAGTCGATCGGGCACGTCACGCCCTTGACTTGTCGATTTTGCGTTCCATGATGTCATCACACACATCGTAGTCGTGGTCGTGTCACCGGGAGCGGCGGCGTCGAGACAGATCGTGACTATCATCGCTGGATGAGGGCGAGGAATAGCGTTTTGTCAGAGCCTTGCCTTTCTTCGGATCTGGTGTCGGCTCTTTGTCGAGAGCGGCCTCGATTAACCCCAAGCCTGCGATCATAGATCAGTGCATGGCAGCTCGAGGATCTCTAGGATATGGCTGGTTGTTGAGGAGGTACATGGTGGCCGCCGTTACCGCAACTTGCGGCATTTTTGGGAGCACGTTGCCACGTGTATCCACCGTCATGGAGCTGAAGTCGAAGACCTTTGCGGCTTCTACACGTTCTTGTTCAGTGAGGTGGGCTAGTCGAGATCGCCTCTTGTTAGCGATGTACTCGTTGCCCTTGGAGGAGGATCCTCCGTGGGAGGAGAGCCTAGCTCGTCGGAGGCTTGATTCGTCTACTGCCTTTTTACGAGCCTCGAGTTGCGCGATTGTTTGCAGTTGGCGTTTGTATTCTTCTTCCAGGAGCCAATGGTAGCCCATCAGCAATTCTTGCGGGGAGCCGAAAGGCAGAGGGTGGCCTCGTAGGGCTTCTCGGCAGCGGGCCCACTCGAGATCGTTGAGCATGATCACAACGCGTTCACCAGTTTGCTTGTTTATCATAGTTGGAGGTTTGACTGCCCCTCCGTTGTTGACGGGGGCGCCGTTAGTGGGGCTGCCGTTTGGTGGTCCGCCATTGGGTGGTCCGCCATTAGGTATGCCACCATTTGGCGAGTCGGATCCATTGCCACCGTTGCCCGTGTTGTCGCGATTGGCGGAGGAGTCACCCGTGTTGATGACGGTGCACATGAAGTGGTTGGGGAAGCTGCTGCTTCCGCAACTTTCTGATCCGGAGCCGTAGGCTCCATCTTCAGTTGCTAGATCGCCTAGATCGGATTCGCGACTGATGTCGCTGTCCGTATTCTCGACTGTTGTTGAGGCATTGAGCTCACTAAGGGTGCCGATCGGCGGAGGGAACCACGATGCTAGAGCAATCGATGGTATTGTTAGTTGGTCAGGCATGCGAAGCGTGCCCATCTGACCAACTTGGAAGCGGAAGCTCCCGATCGCCAGGCTAATTCCGTCGCCCACGGATTCGAAACCCGGGCGAGTGGCCGGCGTGTAGACGGTGAAGTCGAACGTGACGAAGAGTTGGTGAATCTCCGCTGTTGTGGAGTTGTAGATCGCAGTTGATGGGGCCGAAGAAGCCGCAACGTCAGCACTCCGAATTCCCACAGACGGCGCCAATTGACGAGGGTTTAACTCATCAATGCCCATTGTTATGAACTTGGGTTTTGGAGAAGGAGGGAGCGCTGGAAGCATCAATCGGCTAGCAAACAAGCACATAGGGACTCGAAGATTTACCCAGGTTCAGGCCTCGTAGAGGTCCCTACTCCTGCTTGTCTGCTCGTGGAATTATTAGAGGAATCGAAGATTACAACGGTGCGCAGATGCAATCTGGCGAGGGTTGTGGAAACTAGGGTTGCGTGTGTCCTCCTCGCTGCCCCTCCTAGCCTTTATATAGATAGGCTAGGTCTCAGGTAGTAGGTCGAGTCGGTTATAGGTTAGGGTTTTCTCTTTCAAATTTCTATCTTTAGCTTCTTCTTTTTTGCAAGCAATCGAGAGTCCGTAGGTTAGTTGAGTTGGGCCTTGACAACGTCGTGGGCTTCTGTTGTATTCAGGCCATATATACCAAACTCGAGTACCTGTAGGGTATACCCATGTCACTAAGGCATCGATCTTCATCATCAACCGCTGCATCACCACCATCTCCATCCATCCCATCTACATCTTGTCTATGATCTTGTTGTAATTTCTGTACTCGTTGTGGATTTATACAAGTACTATTTTCATCTATGATAGATTCCATTGTTATTGTCGTGATGTTGATTGCCTCCATGTCTGAGTAGATCTTTAGTTCTTGGGGAGATGGAGAAACCCTAGTATGAGATTGAAATAAGATAAAGTTTATTATGATATTCATCGTTGTGACTATGTGTTAGATTGTCTTTATCTTATGTTGGGAGAAGTTGACCTCTCAATATTTGCCTCTTTTGGGGACTTGATGAGGGAACTACTTGTTGGTAGACAGAGGTGTGTTAGCACTTCATTCCTTACGTATCAACTTGGGAACCGAGGATACTCACGGAACACTATCCATGCCATGGGATATGACCTATGGGATTAAGTCCCTTAATAGCATAGTAATTCGATTGCTGTCGATTGTTGACTGATGTGGTTGTGAGGATGAGCAGTGGTTGCAATATCTTTCAATATCTTTATTTCGTAATTCGATTAGTCTCCTGCTCCCTATGGGATCAATATCTTTATTTTGAAACTAGCTACAAACGATTTGTGCACTTGCAGTCATCAACAGACGCCCATGTGTTTCTAGTCTTCCTATTCTGCAAATGCATGTTCTCAGCCATATAAAAAGTTTCCAACATATGCTGCCAGCTGATCTCAAATTCTACTACGGTCTCCATGCTATAAATGCATGAGTAGAACGCTGCAGCAAAAGCACTACCTTCTTTCAAGTGAGGACCAAGCTTTGTTCTCGCTAATCACAACACATGGAAGATGTAGCATCTATGAGTTGAATCGGGAAATATGTTTGAAATTGTTGTTGCCATCGCTTGGTCCTGATCAGTCATGATATGGTCTGGAGTCAAACGATTCATTTCTTCCTTGATTTTGCCAAATACCCAGCTAAATGTGTCAATTGTTTCATCGGGTAGTAGAGTAGATCCCAACACAACCGTGTGTGTGGTTGTTGATGCCCACAAGTGGAGCAAAGGGCATGTTGTATTTGTTTGTACAAAATGTAGTGTCAAAAAACACCGAGTCCTTGTACTTGGGGTATAAAGGCCCTTGTCCTGCCATCCACCCAAAAGAGAGCTCTCACCGTGTTGTATTTATCCACTTGCTTATCAAAGAAGAATGTTTGGCTTTCTGCTTCTTTCCTTTCAAAGTACTCAATAGTCATGCTCATATCTCGCTGTGAGACTTCCTCACCTAGCATAGTTTTTATGTTGGACACATCACGAAAAACCAAGGCACCTTGGGTCGCCACCATGCACACTTCTGAGGCAGCCCATCATCTGTGATGTGGTTATGTTCTGGTTGTGCAAAGTTTGTATGAACTGAAAGTCCTCCTCACTAATCTTCCTATGAGACCGGTAGTACCGTCTTCTCCCAATTTGCTTCACCATCTTGTGTGAGTGCTCTCTGTTGAAGAACGTGGTAGTCCAAATCTCATTTCTCTTCCCCGACAAGCATTCTAGCTTTACAATCATGCCACATCACCTTGTTCTTCTGCCTCAAATCTGTCACATCCATCTTGAGGCCAACTTGTTTGCTACGTGAATTTTGCGCACTAAAATTGCTCATGTCTATGCTACCACCTTCTCCCATTTCAGCAACACCAGAAGTATCCTTAGTAGCTTCTTTTGCTTCATCATCTGGTTTTTCAGCATGGACACACTCAAAAATTCTGCTAAGAATTACATCCTTTGACGCACCTCTCGTTGTGCTATACTTGGTGGTTCCAATGCGTGTGCCAAAACCAAGCTTGAAAGCATAGTCATTGTTTACCTGATTTGCTACTTCGAGGTCGTCAAATGTCATACCAACATAAGGAACAAGAGGCTGCGAGAAAATCTCTTCACCAACTTCTTCAACAAAAAAAGAAGCATTGCCACTTATTGCACTTTCTGCTACTGTAGCAAATTGTTGACTAGAGTTTCCTGTAGCATCATATCCTTCAAAAGCAAATTGTGTTATACCAAATCCTTCAGCAGCATATCCTTCAACACTGTATACTTCAGCAGGCTGGTTGAGGTCGAATCCTCTAAGTATGCTATCAGCAACAAACCCCTGCAATTTAAATAGCAAAAGTTGAGGTCGAAGTATTTGCTACAAGAAAATATGATGAAGCTTTAAACCATAATTTCTACAACCTAGTAACATGAAGCAATATTAGTTGTTGCAGACTATTGCTACAATATTGTACAATATAGTACATGTTAGTACTGCAGAGTTTTTGCTGCGGTACATTTGCTACACATGTTCTTCAAGCAATAAACGCAACATTAAAAGTAGTTTGATTCATGCTGCAGACTTTTGCTAACATGATTTAGTATAACACATGATTCAGTATTCAGTACTTGTTCTATTGATTTTGCTGCAGACATTTGCTATAATATACAGTTTTCTACTACCTAGTACCACCATCTGATGCAATAATGGTGTGAAACCCTAGCATTGAAGATTAGGGAGAGAGGGAGGGCTCACCAACGGAGCTGGTTGTTCAAGCTCTGGATCTTGATTAAAAAACACTGGGGGATTCGCGTGTTGTCCTTGATTCGGTTGCAGCAACGGCCTCCTAGCAGCTGCGCTCGCTGGATCGGAGCCATGGCGCCGCCGTGTTGCAGGGTTCGATCTGCCGCTTGAAGCGACGATTGACGGAGGTTTGAGGTGGTGAGGATGGCCAGAAGGTGGGTATAGTATTGAGGAGCGAAGATGGCTCATGTCCGGCGTCGCGAGAGGAGATCGATGCCGCGTCGCCCTCCATCGTCCTCACAACGACGCCCTCCTTGCTACTGGCCCGCGATCTGTTTTGTTCGTGAGTTTTGCTACAACAAATTGGTATTTGCTACCATGTAGCAAAAGCGGGACAGAGTACTAGTACGGCCGAGATCGGACGGTTTGATCGGACGGCTCCGGACCCAAGGATCGCGGGATCTATCCCAGAGACGCGTAGCACGGCCCAGCTACTAACTAATGGGCCTTTCCAATTCCAAGAACGAAGGGAGCGAGTTCTATAATTGCTAGGCCCAGTGTGAGCATACCCGACGCTTAGCCTAGCCCAAACGAAAGACATGAGTAGACGACAGGTATGCGCGTGAAAAACGAAGACGGCGACGGAATCCTCCGATCAGCCGTCTCCGTCCGTCCGTCCGTCGACCGACAAAGAGATGGAGGCCACCACCGCCGCCGGCGACGCGAGGGGAGCGGGAGGATCCGGGCGGTGGGCCGTGGGCGCGGTGTGCGGGGGGCTGGTCTACTACCACTGCGCGGTACGGCAGGCGAGCGCGGTGTCCCTCGCCGCCGACGTGCTCCTCGTCCTCCTCTGCTCCCTCTCCATCCTCGGCCTCCTCTTCCGCCACCTGCACATCTCGTGAGTGTCCCCGTTCTCCTTCCCGCCCGCCCACGGTTCGTCTTCTCTTTGCCTCCGCTCCGCTTTAACTGCAGTCTGCAGCGGCATCGTGTTCCTGGGGTTCCTTTTCCTGCTGCGTGCTGACTATGGTGCTGGTGATCTGGTGTCCCTTCCAGGACTCTTGAGTTCCCTGTTTGTGGTTGTAGTATAGTGGGAAATGCTTTCGGAGTATGGGTCTAAACTGGTGATGATACATTGATGAGGGTGGCTGTAAACTGGCCACTGCTATCTGATTATTTGCCCAAGATGCCACACCTTTAGATCATGATTATATGTTTCCTCGATTCTTTGCATAGGGATTTAGTACTGGCTCAGACTCCAAATCATGGCATTTTGTGTTGAGAAGTAAAAGGGGGTGGGTAGGGAAGCAAAGTGAAGCGATTTAAACTAAAATATGTAGATCCCAGTTTTTGTAATTTTGGGAAGGGTTGTTCGTATAAAGTATGAAATATCATAGGGCCACCAGAACCAGTGATCAATCTGCTTCTTGATGGAAATGGGCTTGAAATGCACAGTTTCCCTGCGTGTGTGGTATGTTCAGCTGACTTATGCTGGGGAGAGGTCGACGTCAGTCTGGAGTGAAGAAGACACGGACTAAAAGACATGAATAGTGCGCTAGTGTTTGCTTGCGACATTGTACCATACAACACCGTCAGACAGTCTTGAGTTTTGAGATACTTATTCACCACTTCTACTTGACGTCTTGATTCTAGATAAATTGCTTTTGTTAACTTCGAGTGTACTTGTGGAATTGCATAAAGAGTGGTCCGAATTTTCTAAATGGCAGAAATATGGCTACACCCTTCAGCTTATGTTCTTGGCATACTTTCCAGAGGGCAGTGTAGAAGAATGTGGCTATGATCCATCCCGGCTTCATATGATTCAGTTTCCTGATTTATGTTTTGCCAAAAAGGAAACTGTCCTGTCTCTTAGTACTTTAAATTCACCATTAATATGTTCATACCAAACCAATGCAGCATAAGTGGCAAGTTTGGAATAATTTGTGCAAGGATTAATTTCATATCACTTTAATTTGTGAGATACTAGTTTCCATGCAACAATATTCCCTAATTCTCCATTCAGTAAGCTCGTCCACATCTTCTGAGCCATCATGTAGCAAGTATGGAATAGTTTGTGCATTTTCCGAGTCCTACCTTTTCTCTATTACTTGTTCACTAATGAGTTGATCAATAGTCGTGAACAAAACATATCCACCGTCAAGTACGTACTGTGTAGTTGGCAATTTGTTCACACTAGCCACACAGATAGGCAAAGCATTATTTTGGAAAAAAGTATTTTATCTATTTATGTTGATAATGATCATGTTATCGCTATATTTGTTTTTGTACATCTTACTTATCTGGATTTTTTCTATAATGGATCTTCATTATCTGGTTGATGATAGCAATCACATTGTTGAGTTAGTGATGACTGCTGTTATGCATCTTTGTGATGATTATTCTCACTTGTTCCAGAGTACCTCATTTTGCTTCCAAATGGTTCTGCGTGTAGGGTGCCTGTGGATCCTTTGGAGTGGCAGATTTCTCAAGAGATGGCAAATAGTATAGTCGCATCCTTGGCTAACACGGTTGGAGCTGCAGAGTCTGTATTGAGAGTGGCTGCAACTGGACATGACAAGAAACTCTTGTTCAAGGTAATCTCAAAACTATGACTTGAGATGTTCTCTCTGAGGAACTATTGAGGCAGAGAGATAATGATCTTCTCCGAGTTTCCGTGTTAATAGCTCTTTCTTGTTAATATCTGGTAGTGTTTCTTTGTGGACATTACAATGTTTGCACATTTTCAAACCTTCTCTTAATACAAAGGACCGGGAGAAAAGAGATCAAATTTTCTTTCTCTCATTCTAATGCAGCTTCCGATGCTTGACCTGTCAGCTATCTGCTATAGGACTTCCATACATGTTGCTTAGCTGACGGAGATCTTCATCCTTGCATTGCAGGTGGTTGTTACTCTGTATTTTCTAGCAGCTCTGGGAAGAGCCGTCTCAGGCGCTGCTGTTGCTTATGCTGGTAATTTCAACACACTGCTTAAAATTTCATGTTTATGCTTTACTACAGATTTGGATTAACACCTTCTGCATCCCATTCTGTTGCCATTGCCTGCAGCTCTGTGCATCTTCTGTCTCTACATGTTTGCGCAAAGCACCGACCTGTTCGATCAGCTCCCTTCTTGGGTTCCCACCGGAAGAGACTCTCTAGGCGGTGCCCAGGATACCATATGACCCCGTGTTTACATGTTCTGGTGATCCGCTTTTACTCTTTGAAACTCTGTATATGGCCCTGGAGGCCGATAGCTTGGACCGTAGCCAGTTTCCTGAGGGTGGGAGTCACTAGTCAGGCCACTCCCTGGCGCCTATCCTGTAGTCGCTGACTAATCAGGCTGCAGGCAGCCAGACGGTGGTGTGTTACGCCTTGTCATGGCAGTGAGAGTATAATAGGATCTACGGCCCATCTGACTGGTTGCCCTGGATGTGTTGCAGTTGTACCTGATGGCTGATGCTGAGTAAACTGTGGTGCTACCACTGTGTATGATATTCAGTAACTGTGGCGTAATGTCCAACTGTGATACTTCTAATCATTGTGTGCAAACGCGGCACAAGCCCATGCTTAACGTAAGACATTCACTCATTTTGTAGCGTATCTAATCCACTTTGAAATATCTAAAATTAGGGTGTCAAGTGGGATCTCACCAAAATCCCACTTCTAGTTCAGTTGTTAAAATCTAGTGTTATTTTTTGCTCAAAATTTGAACAAGATTTTAGCAAATAAACTAAATGTGGGATTTTGGTGGGATCCCAATTTACACCCTATCTAAAATGTCTTGCATTAGTAAACGGAGGGAGTACTTGTAATCTCCGGACCTCACGTTTATAAATCACAAGCCGGTATAACCTGAATCTCGGGAGGACGTACTACTGTGGAGAGGCCGCCCACAAGCAGGCTTGCATGGTACCGGCCGACCATCCACCCCAAAATTTATGGTTATAGCTGCGAGTATACCGTACACAAGTGAGTATGTACGCCAGTGACATACAAAGGTACATCGGAGCTATTCCATCTAAAATAAATAGAAATATATTGCAACGTCATTACAGCAAGATCCAAATTATATAAATAGTAGTAATGATATTTTAGGATTATATCCTCATACATCACTCAACAAATCAACAAACGGAAGCGGAAATACAGATCCGAATACGGATTAAGAGTCAAATCGGCATAAGATGTTACAGAAATAAGCACATTCCCGCCCACAGATCTCAGAGATCTCCATCCCCAGAATCTCTACGCAAGAGGATCGTTGCCTCCATCATTCGGCTCATCGACATAGTAGCCTCCATATGAATGTACCTGACAACCTCATCAATATTTATGGTGTGAGACCCTAGAGCACTCAGAAAGTCTTTATACATCTAAATGGAACAACCTGGAGGTGACGCAATTGCAGTGAAAGATAAATATCTAAACAGTTATATAGAGACATGTTAAAACATCCGTCCAACCAGATATAGACGGACGCTCGTTAATTAGAACTAACGGTTATGTAAGCAACATAAGTAAACATCGTGTAACACCCCAGATTTCTAAACACCGGGTAGTGCTACCACGCCTATGTCAATTCTATCAAACTAAAGAAAACTGTAGTTTTGGGCAGCACTTTCTTTGTTTTGAAGAACAACCATTACAAGTATAGCAAAAATAACAGTTCAGACATCACCATAAGTTAAATAAGAATCCAGACATCTCATGTAGTGCATAACAATTTCCTGACACAAGAATTAAAACTTAGAGCAGCCAAAGGCTCACAAACATCGTGCAAACGACTCCAATAGTACATCATTCTGCTAATAAGAATAATCTAAGCGATAAGCGGACAATGTTCTAATTGTTTGTAGAGTTGATGTGTGTGGCCAAGTGCTAGTGAACTACTCCCTCCCATGCATGTCGTTACGCGGAATATCTGAAAACCAAATAAAACACAAGAATGAGTACAAACATACTCAGCAAGTACAGTAGGAACCATAAGGAATGAACATCATTAGAACTTCACTCAGAAACACGGAATTCAATCTGAACCATGGAACACCGCTGGCACGGAATTTACCAGCTATAGGTTTTGGCGGTGCTAACTCAGAATTTACCAGCTTGTCAGCTCAGACTTACCGGCATGCCGCAGTGTTGGTTCGGAATTTACCAACCCGCAACCCATGAAGTATAGAAGAAAAATATCGAGTCAAAAGAAGTATAAAATAAGAACCAGCTGCCCCGAAACACAACCAATGGCACAATCAATCATAAATAAGTAAGACTAGATGGATAAGCGCGCTTCCCTGCGCCGCCTATAGTGCATTCTAACACTTGGTGGCATAGTTAACTTGCAAATATTTTCTGATATACTTTTTTTTGGGTTTTTTAGTGTCTGTGGTAAAGAAATACGCCGATAGGTAATAGCTGGTTGTAGTCGAGTAGTCTCAAAGAAACAAAACTATGGCCGTTCTTTAAGTAATTATTTATAAACTATATATTTGATGCAAACATTATTTTTGTCAGCTAATGTTACTCTATCTAGCAAATTGAGTCAATTAATTTGGATCGGAGGGGGTATACCCTGGTCAACAAAATAATAATGCTGAACCAAGAGACAAATGGAATAGCATAATAAAAATATTGTAGCAAGACAAATATAGAAATGTTCTCTAGCTAGCTCTGCTCTACTCCAGTACAACTTCGTCGGCTCCACCATCTTTCTCTTTGTGATATGCCCATACTTTTTTGACTTGCAAAATCTACTATCTCACTCTGTCTCAAGTATGTACATTGAAATGCCCTATTGTTTGCATATGGAAATCTGTTTTTAGCCCAAAAACATGTCTAGAACACCGGTAAACCATCTGACCATACAATCTTTTTACTTTCGGCAGAGCACAACAATGCATCATGAGGCATATACTCGTTCTTCTCATCATGAGAGAGAAGGATTCTTTGCTGGTTTTCCGACAGTAAACATGCGCAAGAAGACATCATATGACTAAAAAAGGCTTCTATAGGTGGCAAGACCGCTCCTAACATGACATCTCATTGTCTAGGTTGTAGCAAACTATAAGATCATGTTAAAAAATATAATTAGAAAAACATGTGAAAATTCCAAAATAACACAAGCATATAGCTCACCCGTTGCAATAGATTCCATAGTAGGCATGGTGAGCACAAGGTCGTCCAACATCTACCTTGGATTTATTAGTTCCATGTACGCCAAAATAAGCCGGTGCCTTCAGGTTAAAACTCCAGCACTTGAAAAATAGATATCGTATCGAGTAACACAACATGGTGATATCAACAACATATTTTTTCCAATACATGCAAAAGGCACGACAAGGATGGCACAAACTGAAAATCAGCCACATCACCAAAATTCAAAGACACGAACATCCACACAAAAAAGGCACCCAAACCAACAAACACAACATGCATATCAACTTCATGAAACGGGAAGCACAACGCTCCAATCTGTAACCACCCAATGAAGGCAAGGCACAACCAACGGGGACAAAGGACAACCTCCAAATACCAACTCTAAAAAGGAGCATTAGCTTTAGAAAAGACGATGTCGATAATGACAAAAAAATAGTTAAACCTATAAAGAACATGACAACACCATCTCCTAATAGCATATCGTATTTCCACAGAAATTAGAATGACATGCCGCTGCACATTTTATTGAAAAAAACACTTCCTTGCACTACTGACCAAAAAAAATCATGTCAAGACAAAAACTTACCAACAATTCAACATCTCAAAGGTCATGCTAGTAGCAGAGCTTGTCATCAAGCAGTCGGTACATGCTTTGCAAGGGTGACCGTGGGCATAAACGAAATAGAGAAGTTTAGAAACAAAAGTTGTGGGACTACTTCAGGTTCACCTAAGGAAAGATCCAAATTTATTTAGCTAAATATAGTATCTAATGGACCTACAATTTCTAACTATCAAACATAAGGACCCCTCGGTCTTAACTCATGTATACCTATGAAGAAATAAATTGTAACCATCATGAACACTACTCAGATTACACAAGTTTCTTGCAGGTTTTGACATAGATCACGAAACATGGAAGGGACATTTTTTGTATCTAATGCATCTTATTGCTTGCTAATCAATAGTACCTCTACAACTCAGTACAGCAGGGAAATGACATCCAAAATATAGCCAGAGAGGCATATACTACAATCTATAGACACCATGAACACTAATCCACACTACACATGTTTCTTGTAGGTACCAATTTGACATAGAGCACAATCATAAATTACGAACACGGAAGGAACATATTTTGTGTAAAATTATTGCTCGCTAATCAACAGTAATGATATAAAAAATATAGCCAGAGGGGTACATACTTACATAGGCTAATTAATTTGGCACTTTTTTAATTGAATGTGAGTATTTATACACTTCCATTCAAGTTAAACAACTACATGACCCTTGTATTTGAACGGGTCATCAAAATTAAATCATAGTATATCATAGGCATATAGATTCAGTTCTTTTGCCACAATATTGTTTCATGTATGAACTATTAAGAAGCTCGAATAAAAGTTGTGGGCATAATTTGAACCACGAGACACCAACAACAAAAATCACTAAGGTATTTCACTAAATATCATACTTTCAATTGTCTGATTGCCATATGCTTCTAGATAGAGCTTGATTGTACTGAGAAGGTATAGATACAATTGCATCTATACTCAGTGCTCACATACCTAATCTTCTTCTAAACATATTTGAATTTGGAATTTTCATTTAGGGTCATCTACAAACCATGCTCTGAGCACCAACTCGGATCATAGCATGGTACTTTAAGGTTGTGCGAGCTAGCAGATTCCTAAATCAACTGGAGTCAGCTCTGAAATTTTTACACGTGCTATATTATGTCCAAAGGGGATAACTATATTATGTGGGTAAATGTCACAATAGACATCCATGCATCAAGCACATTATGGGTGTGATAATGTATGTAAAATTGTAAACTATAGACCTAACACCTAGATAAAAGAAATATTGTGCGTCAAGTTCACACCCGGAAGCTCTTGATCATACTGAACAAAAAGACATATGCAGCCACCATTGATGTAAAGAAGCGTTCAATGAAAAATTTGCAAGGAAGAGAAACGAGACAAAAGTGGGTGGTGTCAATATCTTCAGCAAGCAAAAGTAGGACATAACTAAGCATACTTAGAATGAACAATTGGCATGTCAATTACGCGTACATTCCAACCACCCTCGAGATTTGACAAAGTGACGATCTGTTTCCAACAAATCAGAACGGTATTCAAACAATTCAGAACCTTGGAATCAGAACTACTATCAAGAAATGAATAGTCCAAACTACCATTGTAAAGGCCCTAAAAAATTGATAGTGATTTATCATAACAAAATGCAGAGCACACTACCTCAAAGTAAGAAGAGAGCCATCTCTTGTCGTCTGTCATAGCATAAGAAAAGGGTCTTGTGTCTCTGATAAAACTCTGTGAAAAATAATAACGATTTATGATCGTAAGAAAACCAAAAGGCTTTGCTTTAAAGAAACTAAACATATTTAAATTACGTAGTATCTCTTTGACAAAAATAACATAAGATAGTGTTCAGTTGGATACCCAACACAACAAAGTTATTGCATTTTACTATAATCACGTTTTAAAAGGTAAAATTTGTTACCTGCTTCTTGGAGAAGTTATAGTTTTCATCATAAATCGTCAGACTGATAGGTGGATGGGTGAACAAATGGATATCACATTGACCATTTGATCAAACAATTCTTGAGTTGTCAATTAGAAGAGCCTCTACGCACATGGAATCACTGAGACTAAACAAAAAATGGATGAGTGGTATCCGCCATACCTTGACACGTGAAAGCAATCCCTGATCGGAGGCTTGTCGTTGGGCGAGTGGTGAAGCTAGGGGCGGCAGCTCGTCTTTCAGATTTAACAAATAACCGATGGAATATAATTCAATGTAAGGCAACATAATAAAGTACACATGTTAAAAGGAAAAATAAGTATGACACTCTTCAGGCCAAGCGATTCAAACAATTTGCTTCACCCTTTTTATGAGTATCGGCGTTATTCATATTACTCCCTCCGTTTCTTAATATAAGGTGTATAGTTTTTGTGAAAAATTCCATAATATAAGGTGTATAGAGAATTTTAGGATTTGTTCCAATTATTTAGGAGGCAATTATTTCGATCAGGAGAGAGAGGATACCTAGATTTTATATGTTTTCTCTATATCACGTCAATCACTTAGAGTATTCACGTCCGAAAGCAACGAAATTTGCCCTCCCAACATGTGCGCTAATATTCGTGCAATAAAACTATACACCTTATATTAAGAAATGGAGGGAGTACAATGTATGTAAAATAAAAAAGAAGCTAGCAGAACCTTTTCCTGATGGCGGAATTTTGAATCTGTCTCTTAATCCAGACCGTGGTTGTCTTCTGGTTGCCCATCCCAAACAAATTTTCAAACAACTTTGAAGCCATTGGAAGAACCTCCATAGGAACGGGGGTCATGGAATTGCCATGTTTCTCGTGGACATTATATCGAGAAGGGTTCCGACTTCAGACAATCATCATATCAATAAACGTGAGATGAACTGCCGAACTGACTCGATTCCTCAATTGATCTGCTACTCCCATCCAACCAGACTTCAAAAATAGAAATTCATACTTCAGAGCTTCAGAGCAAGTGCCGAACTAACCTGGCTAGCTCGATGATCCATCCCTAATGTAGTGATGTTCCTCCCAAGCCACTACGTTGAATCAGCCTGGACGCCTGCCGCCTGGTCGATGGAACACGAGCGTGAAGGACATTTTGATCACGATCTTGATCAGGAGATTGATCGACTGGGGAGGGCGACGGGAGCGCCTCCCCCTCTCCAACCTAACCCTCCTCTCTCCATCCTCTTCCCCATCGCCGCCGCTGGTAGGGCCGTCGGGCGCAGCCGGTGGCACCGACACTTGCGTTTCCCTGCATGCTCGGAGGCGGGGTCGGGGCCCCCATCTTCGCAGTGGCGGTGGTCCAAGGGAGGCGGATATTGGAGCGCTAGTTCCTGGGGTGGGCGCCATCACAAGGGAGAAGAAGGTGGGGCAGGGAAGAATCGGGGAGGCGAGAGAGCAGCAGCGCTGGGTGGCGGCCGCTGACCAAAAACCCTAGAAGACAAGAAGCTCGCGGGAGAAGAGAAATGAGGAGCATGGGGGTTGGTCTTTCCGGTGATGACAAGCAGTGGCCCGCATGTCGGTCTCAGAAATAAGCGATGGCATCAGATCAACCCAGTGTTTCTGCGCTAAAATCGCACGGCCGTAATCCACGCGCACGGCAGATGGCTCGAGAGGGCTGCCTTTTGCTCAGGCTTAAGTCTATAGATAATTCATCATGCACTTGCCTCTAACCAAAAGAGTGGTGTAACATGTTGTCGCCAAAGTTCCTCGATTAACCACCACGGACACCACATGAACAAACCATCTCATACTCAATACACTACTAAGTTTGATGCGGCACAATTTAAATAATCAAGGGACACGTTCAGGCACTTGCTCCCTAGTCTCAACACTGAACAACTAGCTAGTATTTCCCGTCCAGGAATTAGAAAGTTTCCTGGCACAAAGTAACTCTGCCATGTACAAGTATAGTTAAAAGAACCGCTACTGCTTCTAAATCTGAAGCCATATTTATCGTTTGCTGTAGGTGATTGACCAGTAGCTTTCTTGGATGCACCGACCAAATGAATTAACCTCTTCCAAGCATGAGACCAGTTCTGATTAGTAAGACAAAGTACATAACCTCTTCCAAGCATGAATTAACCTATTTTTTCTTGACCTCAGGTGTGTATTTAAATTACCACATAGATGAACCACCGGCCGGAAATCAATAGTCCTGATAGCACTATACTCTCACATCGTACTGATTACCTTTCCACTTAAGCCGATGGGTCGTCCCTAGTTAATACTCCAGCTTAGTGCATCTACTAGTACTAACTTCGGATCAAGAATACACTCTGATGTACATGGGTAGCTTACAGTGGCTGGTTGCAAAATACCTTCTATGGATCAGAACAACATCGCATTTGCTACCTCCGGAAAAGACTTCGTACCTGAGAACTATAATCCCTCGACGACGGCAGCGCCAACAGAGGGGAGATGACAACCAGGAACGAACAATTCAGAGCGGCAACCAGCAGCTTCTCCGGCTATGGCGGCAGGAAAAGACTCGAACCCTAGGAGGCGGTGGCGGCGCAAGAGCCCTAAGCTGCAGAGACTAGAATTCACTGGGCGAACGTGTGTTCCTTTCCAAGAGCAAGGCCTGGTGGTCTTTTTCTTTTTATTTATCCTTGCTTTAGACTTACTAGCACAAATGCCCGTGTTTTGCTGTTTAAATTTCACTACTAAAAGTCATTTTTCTTCATAGTTTAAAATCCAAAACACCCTATTCATAATTAACAGATAAACATTGGATATGGAGTAGTAGATATGTGTGTGTGTGTGTCTGTCTTTGTCTTGTTTTTTCTCAACTCCTTTGAAAATGAAACATCAAGTTGCAAATAACAGAAGAAAAATAATTAAGAAAGATGGCGTCAATTGAAAGACCCAAACATATTAATTTTGCTCTAGGGAACTAAGCATAGGAAAGTACTCGGAGAATTATAGCGATCGTTGAGAATAAGGACACAATTTATAGAACTAATTTCACTGAGCATTCAGAACTAAGCAGACAACAATTCTTAAAATTTGCCCGTCTGTAATATAGAGGTGCATAGTGCGACGTTGACGGTGGAATATATTATTTTAGTTCAATTTCATATATTCCGAAAGTTGAACAATACAAATTTTCCGTGGTCTGAACCATGACTATGCATCCATCCAACATAAGTGGGATTTTTTTATTTAAGATTCTGAGAAATATAAGTGGGAATGAATGGGAGTATTGGAAGCCCGAGGTACATTATGTTGCTGCCCCGTAAGTCCATGTGTATGAAGAAAAACAGTCCACGAGAAGAACTCCAAAAGCATTGATATATCGTTTAGACCCACCGCATTGATCTTAGGCCATAATCTCACTGGAACCCACCCCTCTCGAGATATTTTCTCCATCTACCTTACCCTCTTCTTCTTCCAGGGAAACTGTCTCGAGCTTCTCCTTTCCACTCAATGTTTGTCCAATTTCATCATCAATTGCAGCAACAAATCTAGGAATCTTGAAATTCGAAGCCCAAATCCGCCAATACATCCACTCTCGCGGTCGTTTTTTGCTTGTATCTTTGTATCACTTGGAATCCCATGAAGGCCAAGAGGAAGACGGTGAAAAGCAGTCTACGTTCAGTCTGAAAATCACTCACCGTCACCCAAGCCTCACGCGGCCATGCCCGCGTGCGCCCTGACCTCCTCGGCCTGAGGCGTCGTGGCCGTTCCCGCCTGCGCCCTGGCCTATCCGACCTCCAATAGGGCAGGCGGCCAGCCCCACTGGTCGGGAGAGAATGGGCTCCGGCAGTTGGAGTTGGTATGGGCAGCTAGCAGAGAGGGAGAGGCCAGAGATGGGGGAAACGGGATATCTCCGTCGACTCTTCCACTACCGAGCTCAAGCACGAGCGTCTCCTCCCTCCTCCTTTGAGCTCCCTTTCCTTGCCCAGCTCGTGTCTTACAGCGCTGGGAGGTGGTCGAGATGCGTCCGACCAAGGCACGCGACCACTTTGCTCCCCTTTCTTCAATTATTTTCTCTGGGGAGGGGATTGGCCTTCAGCCGGCTGTGGACGATGGGGTCTGCGCGGAGAAGGCTTAGGATCCCGCCGACGGCTGAGGATGGAGCAGGTGCATAGAGAGGTGGGTGCTGTCGTCGGCACGCGATCCTCTCTAGTCGTGGAGGTGGGATAGGACGGGGCGTGAACGATGTAAGGAGAGAGAAGGACTCGGCCCCGGACAGCGAACCTCCGGCTGGGCCGCGCTGCTCGAGCCCTCTCCCGCCCTCCACCTCCGTCTAGCAGCTGGGCACATCAGAGGTGGATGTGGAGGGGATTGGGGGCGGTCGGTCCGTGCGAGCGAGAAAAATAAAATAACGTTTCGGTGGCAAGGTGCGTAATATGGGTTTTTGTGGGAGGACAAAATCGTCCAAACAAAAGGCTGGTTGACAGAAACATTCCGTTCTTATTATTAGGTATAATTCTGGTCATGAGAGTTGGTCTTTTAGTTTTATTTTCACATTTCTGAAATTTATCCATCGGGTAGAATTAAACTCTCTCCAAAATTTATTCGACCACCAATTCAGATAAATAGGTAGTCGTTTCGATCAACTCCAGAGGACAAAATCAACCAAGCTCTCCGATTTTGCAAAGGTATAATGGCCCCAAAAGGTCAACTTTTGGGTCAATACTCAAAAAAATGAATCACTGGTAGGAGGAACTAGACACTTTTATATATAGTAGAAGCGGGCCGGCGTGAGAATTCCGGCAATTCGTCCCTGACAGGGATCGAACTCCGGTCGTTGGAATGCGCCAACTGCGACCCAACCACTAGGCTACTGCCCCGTTCTCAACTTTTGGATCAATATTCACAGGTGGTGTTAAAATTTCTCTTTAAAATTCAGGGGTATTACATTCTCCATCGCTTAGCAGAATTCGTCCTCGAATTTTAATTTCTTCATACTTAGATACCGCATAGCTTAACCCAATGCTTTAATCAAGTACCACTTCATCAACTCCACTATTTTGAAATGATGATCTTCACTTCTCTACTTACAAACCTGAACTACAACTTCACGCTCAATCTCTTTCAGCGTCCCAAATAAACTTGGGGAAGCAAAACTTGCATCATAGATTAGACAGGAATAATTGTTCTTGGTTCACCGTGCAACCCGATCCTCATAAATTACCTGACCCTCATGAACTTTCCTTCCACACATTTATTGTAATAGGCATTTGATCACAGGTCGTCGATAACCATGCTAACTATCGGTAACACTCATGGAGGGCCTACTATGGCATATTTGTAAGATACCCTGAAAACATCGGGCTAGGTTATCGTCACCACAAATCATGCACTTGGTAGCGGTTGCCTTTTCTAAAGGTGAAACGTCATACCATGCTATGGTCTAGTCTGAACACCGCCATATCTCTACTACCTAAAGGTAACATGCACACATGGATTCACCACTCGAGCGCAACAAGAGTGAATAATAAGAGTAGTCGGTATGGTGATCAGCCCATCCTGCACCCAAACTATTTATTTGTACATGAATAGGTGAATCGCACAACCTAACATCCAAGTCATGTTCGCTCGCATTGCGGAAGGATTTCATGGACACAGACAATGATCCGTGGGTTGAATCCCAGTTAATCTACCCACAAAGCACAATAAAACTATACTATTGTTACTCCAAAGCGCCATAGGTTGCGATCGAGAGAAACCTCCTTAATAACTCATCCTCAGCACTCATGGGATCTAATGTTGTCCCAAAAAACCAAAAAAACAGACAGATAGATCGGCTAAACACGGGAAATAAAATGTCCAAGGTGTGATTGTGCTAGAAACGAAGTATATAGGGAAACGTCTATACCTATGACCCCATTTGAGTGACCACCGGAAGTTGGTGGCATGGTGTAGATTACTGGTCTTGTCAAAATAGAAGAATCCCCAATGGGCTGCTGCATTGGAGGTATGATGGGTGGAGATGGTAGCGGAAGAGGAGAATATGAAGCTGGAAGTGGAGTTGACTACCAGTAATAGCCAATTGGCAGAGGTGGGAACTGATGCGGGACTGCCATCTACGTTTTGGCGCCATAAATATATAACGTATTATCAATAATTAGCAAACAAAAACAAATAACATCAAATCATCTCCATCCTTACTCAAATGGATAAGATAAACAAGCAAAATAAAATCAACAGAAACGCAAATGAGAAGCATGTCCCATGAACCCCATCCTATAATGCATCGGTGTGACAATTTTTTTATTTGGATGGTCCTCCATGAAGTTTTAGTTGTTTATAAACATTAAAGAAAATTTTGTTCGATAAGATCCTAACTTACTACACCAGAAATTTGAAGCCTAGACTCTAATACTGTAACACACCATATTTCTAAACACCAGGTAGTGCTACCACGCCTATGTCAATTCTACCAAACTAAAGAAAACTGTAGTTTTGGGCAGCACTTCCTTTGTTTTGAAGAACAACCATTACAAGTATAGCAAGAATAACAGTTTAGACATCACCTTCATATACATAAGAATCCAGACATCTCACATAGTGCATAACGATTTCGTGACACAAGAATTAAAACTTAGAACAGCCAAAGGCTCACTGCTGATAAGAATAATCTAAGCGATAAGCGGACAATGTTCTAATTGTTTGTAGAGTTGATGTGTATTGCCAAGTGCTAGTGAACTACTCCCTCCCATGCATGTCATTACACGGAATACCTGAAAACCAAATGAAACGCAAGAATGAGTACATAAATACTCAGCAAGTATAGTAAAAACCATAAGAAATGAACATCATTAGAACTTCACTCAGAAACACGGAATTCGATCTGAATCGTGGAATACCGTTGGCTTGGAATTTACCAGCTATTGGTTTTAGCAGTGCTAGCTCAGAATTTACCAGCTTGTCAGCTCGGACTTACCGGCCTGCCGCAATGTTGGTTCGGAATTTACCAACCCGCAACCCATGAAGTATAGAAGAAAAATATCGAGTCAAAAGAAGTACAAAATAAGAACCGGGCACCTCGAAACACAACCAATGGCACAGTCAATCATAAAGAAATAAGGTTCATCATGCACTTACCTCTAACCAAAAGAGTGGCGTAACAGGTGGCCACCAAAGTTCCTCGATTAACCACCACAGACATCGTCTGAACAAACCATCTCAGACTCAATACACTACTATGTTTTTTTTTCGAGAACGCGTAGGAGGTCTGCGTGTCATTATATTAAGTGGACCGAAAAGAGAGTACCCAATACAAGTAAAGACCGACGTGCCAATGTGCCGAGGGTCAACACAACACTCACACCACCCGGCGCCCAATTTGAGCCCGGCCGTCCAACGGAGCTTAACACTTATCCTACACCTCTAGCCGATCCACTTCTACACGCTAGCCAATCCTTGAATTCGCCAGTGAGCCTCGAGGCGACCGTGGAAGCGTCGCTCGCGCGATGGTCGAACACCCGGGCGTTCTGCTCCATCCAGATACCCCGGAGGACCAGCAGTAGAAGCGAGTTCACCTGTCTGCGTGAAGTGGCCTCCACCCTAGAGGATGAGGCCGGCCACCAGTCTGCAAGGATGGACACGACGGAGGGGATAAGGCGCTGCAACCCTTCCTACCTAAGCACCCGAAACCACACGGTACGCGCAAAGGAACATTGCAGCAGGAGGTGGTTCAAGGTGTCCCCATGCAGCTCGCACATGGGGCACGTCCCCTGATTAGGCAAGCCGCACCGTTGTAGACGGTCCGCCGTCCAGCAGCGTCCTCGCACCTCCAGTCACCCAAAAAACTTGAACTTCACCGGTGCAAAGGAAGCCCACACGTTGCTGGCCGCAGGTAGGGCTGTGCGGCCCGCGAAGCACGCGGCGTAGGTAGATCGTGTCGAGAACCTGCCGTCCGCCGTGAGCTTCCACACAAAACTGTCGTCCCTATCCGGTCGCCGCTCGGCAGCCTGCACGCGGGCCCACAGTCAGAAGAATTGCACCACAGCGTCCACTGTCAGCAAGCCCACAATGTCGCGGACCCAGGCATTGTCGGCGCACCCCTCCATGACAGTCCGAAGCCGCACCGCACCGGGCCGTACAAGTGCGAGGATGGCCGGGGCAACCGCGGTGACATCCACCCCTTGCAACCACGGGTCCTGCCAGAACAGGACCTTGGCACCATCCCCCAGCTCAACACGCACCGCCGCATTGAAGAGAGCGCGGGCATCGTTGGACACTTGCAGGTCGAGACTGAGCCAGGGCTTGCAAGAGCTAGTACGTTGGAACCACAACCACCTGGTGCGCAGC
Source organism: Avena eriantha (assembly GCA_910589775.1). Taxonomy (NCBI): domain Eukaryota; kingdom Viridiplantae; phylum Streptophyta; class Magnoliopsida; order Poales; family Poaceae; genus Avena; species Avena eriantha. The sequence goes on along the minus strand of OU342746.1, from coordinate 151,509,566 downwards.
AAGGCGTTGAGCCATCGTAGGTTATGAAAACCAAGGCCACCAAGGGACTTCGGTTGGCACACCGCTTGCCAAGCCACGAGGCAGCTCCCTCCTCTCGCATCCTGCCGCCCCACCCACAGAAAACCACGCCGCAGGTTATCAAACAGCTTGAGAACCCATGGCTCCAAGTCTAGCGCCATGAACTGGTAAATGACGGAGGCTGTCATAACCGCTTGCACGTAGACCACCCTACCCTCCCACGTCAATTGCTGCACCTTCCAGAACGGAAGCTTGTTCGCCAGCTTGTCGACCAGTGGCTGCACGTCCCCTTTCCGTAGCTTGGTGAGAGAAAGTGGAAGCCCAAGATACTTGCAAGGGAACTGCCCAAGGGGACAAGCGAGAACAGGCGCGATGGCCTCAATCAACTGTGGCGAGCATCTGATGGGAATAGCCACACTCTTTGTCAGGTTGACAACCAAGCCCGAGGACGCTCCAAAGCAGGCAAGGATGCCATGCACGACTTGGAGCTCCTCACATGTTGGCTTGGCCAAAACCACCACGTCGTCCGCATACAGCGAAACGCAATGGCGGATGCCCAGCTGCTTCAGGTCCGAGAGAAGGCCATTCTCCTCTGCCGTGCGGAACATAGTGGAGACCACATTCATCACTATGACGAAAAGTAGCGGCGACATGGGGTCCCCCTGCCGCAGTCCCCGCCCGTGCGCGAAAGAGGGACCCGGGCTACCATTAACCAGGACGCTAGTGGTCACCGAGGCTAGGAGAAGAATGATCAACCCAATCATCCGCGGCCCAAAGCCCCGCTGCCTCAACACGCTGATAAGGAAAGGCCAGGAGACGCTGTCAAAGGCCCTCGCCACATCAAGCTTAAGCAGCAATGACGACACCTTGGCGCGAAACAGCGCGCGGGCGGATTGCTGCACGAGCACAAAATTGTCGTGAATGCATCGCCCACGCACGAAGGCGCTCTAGTTATCCTCCACCAACAACGGCAACTTTGGCGCAATCCTGAGGGCGAGGATCTTAGCAAGCAGCTTGGAGAAGCTGTGCACAAGACTGATTGGCCTAAAATCCTTGAGATCGACGGCTCCGTCTCTCTTCGGAAGCAGCGTGATCAAGGCACCATTGAGTCTCCCAAAATTCTGTCCACCACCCATGAAAATGGCCTGAAGGGCGGCAAGGACATCAGGCTTGATGATGTCCCAACAAGACTGGTAGAAATCCCAGGAGAAACCATCAGGCCCCGACGATTTGTTGGACGGCATGCCCCTGATCGCAGACCACACTTCCTCAGCCGAAAAAGCACCCTCAAGTCCAGAGAGATCCACAGCAGCCAACCCAGCGGCTTCAAGGGAAATATCATGCTCCCTAGCCTGACCTTGGCCAAGCAGTTCCACGAAAAAATCCGTGGCTAACGTCTCCATCTCAGATTGAGCGGAGGCCACCAGATCACCATGACGCAACCTCACGATGTGGTTCCGGCGACGACGAGAGGAAGCCAGGATTCGGAAGATCTGCGCCTTGGAGTCGCAATCCTTGAGGCCCACGACATGTGCCCTCTGACGCGCAATAGTGCGGTCCAAAGATGCGAGGCCCAGAACCCGCGCTTTAAGGCTGCGGTGCAGCCACGCCTCATGGGCCACGAGCTGCCTATTGTCCTGCGCCCTACCTAGTTGGAGGATGACCTCATTAGCCAACCGCATCTGGTCCTTGATCGAACCAACTCGTCGCTGGTTCCAACTCTGAAGGCCGCATGCAAGGCCTCGCAACATGGCGTCCAGGCGCTGCAGCGCGTCGCCAGCCACCACTTGGGAGCTCCACAGCCTTTTCACCTCGTCCATGAAGCCGTCCATTTTGATCCACACACGCTCAAAGCGGAAACGTCGCTTTGCGAAAAACTGAACGCTCATGGACATAAGGATCGGGCAATGGTCTGAGAGTGACGAGGAGCATGCAGTGAGCGACGCATCCGGGAACAAGCCATCCCACTCCATGGAGCCAAACCACCTGTCGATCCTTTCCAGGGTCGGATCCTGGCGTTCGTTGGACCACGTGAATCGCCGACCCACCAGGTTAGCCTCTTTGAGCTCTAGGTCATTAATGGCACGACGAAACCGAGCCATAGACCGACGATTCAACCTGCCGTTGTTCTTATCCCGGGCTTCTAGAATTAAGTTGAAATCACCGGTAACCGCCCATGGCCCAACCAAGTTGGCTCTGAGCATGCGCAACTCCCCCAAGAAGCCTGGTTTCACGGTCTCCAGCGTGGGCCCACACACAGCCATGTGCCACCACGAGTACCCCTTACGCGAGGCAAGCTGAACCGACACCGAGAATTGGTCGACACGGGTGGCCAGCACCTGGTCCTCCAACGATTGCCACGCGACAACCACACCTCCTCAAAAAAGACCTGACAAAGGGATCGAAGGGAAAAACATCACCACCCGTCCCCCGCATCGCCCTCCTCTGGCGACACGGGGGAACCCCACGCGCCACTGCCGCTACCCCCCTCTCCCCTACTCTCCCCGCGCCGCCGCCGCCACCGGAGGGGGGCGCCGGCGAAGCCTTCGCGCACCCCAGGGATGGTGGCGGCAGGGCGTTTTTCCTCTCCTCGCGGGCGCATCCGTGTTCAAGGCGGCGCTTTGTCATGGCGGCGGGGCGAGCTCAGAGCTGGCGGAGTTCGCCGGGGCGGAGGGGCTGGAGCGTGGAGGCGGGCGGGTGGTTGCGGTCGGCCTAGGAGATGCTGCGTGGTGTGGGGCTCTAGGGGGTCAGAGGCGTGTGTTGGGCTCGGTCTGGGCTCCGATCTGGGCCTAGGCGGGCCGCCAGGTTGGGAGGCGTTGGGGGTGCTGGTCGTGGCCTCTGCTGGCGGTGGTTCTCGGCCGGAGTTGTCGGGGCTGCGGCCCCGAGGAGGTGCAGCGGGAAGGATGGTGGGAGTTGCGGTGCTGCGGTTGGATCCGGGCTGGATCTTGGGCTGAGGGCTGATGGTGGTCCGGTTTTGTGCATGTTGCAGGAAGGCTCGTGTCTGATCCTGGCTAAGGCCTTGTTCTCGGCAGCTGGCCGGCCGGCAGTTGTCCGAGGCCAGCGATGGCGACGGCTATGGGCGCCGCTCCCTTCTTGAAGGCATCGCCGAGGTGATGCACTGCCTTTCCTGTTGTGGAGGCTCCGGGGAAATCCCTAGATACGTCGTGATCGGTCGATGGCGTCGCAGTTGCGTCGTCTTCCTCTTGGGGGCATCGATTTGGAGCTCGCTCAGGACGGAGGGACCAGCGGATGATGGTGGTATTAGCGTTGCGAGTTGTGCGGTGACGATGACATCGGCGAGCGGATTGGAGTCGCGGCAGGTCCTTCGTCACCGGCTATCCGTGCGTTTTTTGGGCTTCTTTGCGGCGTCCAGCCATGTTGGTGAAGTCGGAGCTGCGATCGCGGGGCGGCTTGTGGCAACGATGCCACTTGATGGGTTGTGCTGGTGCTTGGAGTTCTAGCTGGTGCGTGGATTTCGTTAGTGCAAGGAGTGCAACTTTCTCCTCGGAAGGTCATCGTTGAAGTCGGAGCTACTTCCTCCTCGACGTGCTTTGGGGTTGACTGTTTGGCATGGACCGGCATGGGCTCTGATGTCGTTTGTGGTGAGTGTCTCGTTTGTGGTTGTCAAAGTTGAAGTCGGAGTCGCTGGCTCGTGGAGGAGTGATGACGATGACGATCGATGACGTCCTCAACAATGGTCTCTCTCGATGGCGTGTGTGCTTCGTGTGGGTAGCCAGGTTGGCCGGTGTACACAATGTGGTTGTGTTTCTTGACGACACATTGATGCTTTATAGCGGTTTTTGGCCGGTTCCCCGTTAGTGAGCCGGTCGATTCTCTTCTATTTTTTTAATAAAATGAGACAAATTGCCCGTTTTGTTAAAAAAAAAAAAAACCACACCCTCCTGCAGTACCAACAGCCGGCAAATACTCGAACCCGTCAAAGCGGGTGCCAAGCGTCTCGTTGATGTCAAAGGAGGTTACAAGGTGGAGTTTAGACTCCATGAGGCAAACAACAGATGCCATAGAATCTTCTACCACACGCTTCACTACCGAACGCCTAGAGGGATTGTTCAGGCCTCTAGGATTCCACGACAAAATGTTCAAATTGGAGCACTCCATTGGAAAAGGCCCACAGGGAAACCACCACCACGACGCGTCTAGACGACGAGCGTGTCCACGGGAGCGAGCCCAGCCTCTCCAACGGCAGGGCAATCGAGCCCGAAGAGCGCCGCCAAAGCGGCCACCTGCTCCGGTCCAAGCGGCGAGGCAAAAATGGCGGCGTATTCCTCCAGCTGCTCCACGGACAAGCGGGCCTCATCATGGCAGATGCCCTGCTTCTTCATCAGAAGCCGCTGCGCCATCTTGATGGTGGAGACAGAGATGCCCTTGGTCTTAACCGCGATACGCCTGCTGCGCCGCCATTTTTGCTCATGCCACTCGACTTCTCCATCATGCATTTGCTCCCTAGTCACAGCACTGAACAACTAGCTAGTATTTCCTATCCACGAATTACAAAGTTTCCTGGTGCAAAGTAACTCTGACATGTACAAGTATAGTTAAAGGACCCGCAAAAAAAAGGGGTACCCATAAAAAAAAGTATAGTTAAAAGAACCGCTACTTCTCGTTTGCTTTAGGTGATTGACCAGTAGCTTTCTCGGATGCACCGACCAAATGAATTAACCTCTTCCAAGCACGAGACCAGTTCTGATCAGTAAGACAAGGTGTTGAAATATAGGGTGGGCTCTAGGTCCATCTAATAATTTCTGAAAAATTCCTAAGGGCCCATTCATGCTTGGCAGGGCAAGTGGGAGGAAGTTTAGTCCCACATTGCTAGTGGAGAGACATGAGCACCAACATATAAGGTGAGCTCTTCTACCATTTGCATGTGGTGTGAGAAGAAGAAGAGGAGCTCCACACACGCGCGCTCCTCCTCCGACGCACGCCACGCCACGCCACGCCAAATTCTTTCCGTTGAACCGTCCTGGCATGTGCCTATATATGGAGAAGGTCGTCCTCTCCGGGAGACACAGAACAGAACCATCTGCCTCCGCCTCTTGTCGTTCCTCTCACTGCTGCTGCCTCCGGTGATCCCACCCCGTCCGCTGCGTACACGGCTGACGGGTGAGCAGGCCTCCGAAACCACACCCTCTCGAGATCCTGTACGGGAGAGGGGCGATTAGGTTTTTGGGGAGCGACTGCTCGCTAATCTTCGACTGCTTCCACTACATCAACGTTTTCTTCATCGCCATGGCTACCATTGGTGATCCGGCCGCCACTGAGAACAGGACAGCCGACGAAGCTACCGCGACTGCTGCCGCTTCGGCCAATTGGCCTACTGGAGGGTACTACATGCTTATCCCTCTTCTGCTAATTCCGATGTGCATAGTACTAGTGATTTCTGTAGATGTCTCTACGATTTGCCTAGTACTGCATAGTTACATAATCAAGTATCAGCGTGTCCACATCATGTTCATGATTTATTCCTGGATTAATATAATCGGAAAAATGCCTAGATTCCTAACAATCCAAAAACCTAATATGTGTAGGCATTTTTCGATTCAAGGTTTTGCTGCTGCACTGAAACCTGCCCCGTTTATGGGGACGTACTTTAAGCGTTGGCAGACCAAAACCACCTTATGGCTCACGGCGATGAACGTGTTCTGGGTCGCCGGTGTCACTCCCACTGGAACGATTGCTCCTGATCAGGAGAAGGCGTTTACGGAGGCCACCGTCGTCTTTGTTGGAGCCGTTCTGAGCGTGATTGGAGATAAGTTGGTTGATGCATATTTACATGTGCGGGTCGCCAAGGACTTGTGGGAGGCACTCGAATCCAAATTCGGTGCAACTGATGCTAGGAGCGAGATGTATATTATTGAGCAGTTCCACGATTACAAAATGGTTGAAAACCGTTCTGTATTGGAACAGGCTCATGAAATACAATGCATCGCAAAGGAGCTTGAGCTCCTGAAGTGCGAGTTACCGGGCAAATTTGTCGCGGGATGCATAATCGCTAAGCTTCCTAATTCCTGGAGGAACTTTGCCACCACTCTGAAACATCAGAGGCGTGAATTCTCAGTAGAGGATGTCATCGGCCATCTGAGTGTTGAGCAGAATTCCAGGGCAAAGGACTCGCATGGAAAAGGAGAAGGCATCTCAGTTGCCAATGTGGTACAGAAGAACTTCAACTCCAACAAGTCCAAAGGGAAGATGGGTGTCCAACAGAATACCGACTTCAAGAAGAAGGGTAACAAGACCTTCAAGAAGGATAAGAAGAAGAGTGGCTGTTTCACTTGTGGTTCGGAGGAACACTGGGCTAACAAGTGCCTACACAAGTTCAAGAAGCCAGGGCAGGACTCTAAGACTGCCAACATGATCGTGAGCAACAATGAAAGTGGAGCATCTGGGTACGGTAATCTATTTACTGTATTTTCAGTTAGCTAGTCTACCGATTGGTGGACTGACACAAGTGCAAATATTCATGTGTGTGCTGACATCTCATTGTTTTCTTCTTATCAGGTCATAGGGAAAGGCTCCGTACTGATGGGGAACGGCGCGACTGCTTCTGTTCATGGTGTTGGCACGGTCGATCTGAAGTTTACTTCGGGAAGGATCGTGCAGCTCAAGAATGTGCAGCATGTCCCCGCCATCAAGAAGAACCTCGTTAGTGGCTCCCTTCTCTGCAGAGAAGGTTTTAAGTTGGTCTTTGAGTCTAATAAAGTAGTTGTTACGAAATATGGACTGTTTGTTGGAAAAGGTTATGAATGCGGAGGTCTGTTCCGCTTTTCCCTTGCGGATTTTTGTAATAAAGTCGTGAACAATATTTATTCGAATGTTAATGAAACAGAAGTTTGGCATTCACGTCTTTGTCACATTGGTTTCGGTTCTATGACGCGGTTGGCAAAACTGAATTTAATCCCGAGTTTCACTTTAGCCAAAGGTTCTAAGTGCCATTCGTGTGTGCAAGCAAAACAACCTCGCAAGCCCCATAAAGCTGTGGAGGAGAGACACTTGGCACCGTTAGAACTCATACATTCTGATCTGTGTGAAATGAATGGTGTGTTGACTAAAGCTGGAAAAAGATACTTCATGACACTAATAGATGATTCCACTAGATTTTGTTGTGTATATCTGTTAAACACTAAAAGTGAGGCTCTACACTACTTTAAAATCTATAAAGCAGAAGTTGAGAATCAACTTGAAAAGAAGATTAAACGAATCCGGTCAGATCGTGGTGGAGAGTATTTCTCTAATGAGTTTGACTCTTTTTGTGCGGAACACGGTATTATTCATGAGAGGACGCCTCCCTATTCACCTCAGTCAAATGGGGTTGCCGAACGGAAAAACGTACTCTAACAAATTTGGTTAACGCCATGTTAGATACATCGGGTTTATCCAAGGCATGGTGGGGGGAGGCTATATTGACATCATGTCATGTCCTGAATAAAGTTCCGACAAAAGATAATGAGATTACTCCCTATGAGCAATGGGAGAAGAGAAGAACAACACTCTCATACTTACGCACATGGGGTTGTTTGGCGAAAGTCAATGTGCCAATCCCCAAAAAGCGTAAGCTTGGACCAAAGACTGTGGATTGTGTTAATTTGGGTTACACTAAGAAAAGCGTCGGCTATAGATTTCTAGTAGTGAAATCTGAGGTACCTGACGTGGAGGTCGGTACAATTATAGAGTCTTAAGATGCTACATTCTTTGAGGATATTTTTCCTATGAGAGATATGCCAAGCACTTCTAGACAGGAATCAAAAGAGACTCCTGAGCCTGCCATTCCAATGGAATATTATGAAGAAACACCTGATGAAAATCTTGAGGAGGACAACGAGGAAACCCACGGTAGGGGCAAGAGACAAAGGACTGCAAAGTCCTTTGGTGATGATTTTCTCGTATACCTCGTGGATGATACTCCCACTTCCATTTCGGAAGCCTATGCATCTCCAGATGCTGACTACTGGAAAGAAGCGGTCCGTAGTGAGATGGATTCCATCATAGCTAACGGAACATGGGAAATCACTGATCGTCCCTATGGCTGTAAACCATTGGGATGTAAGTGGGTGTTTAAAAGGAAACTTAGGCCGGATGGTACTATTGAAAAGTACAAGGCTAGACTTGTGGCTAAGGGTTATTCCCAGAAAGAAGAGGAAGATTTCTTCGATACTTATTCACCTGTGGCCAGACTGACCACCATTCGAGTGTTACTCTCATTGGCGGCCTCGCATGGTCTTCTTGTCCACCAGATGGATGTTAAGACGGCTTTTCTGAACGGAGAGCTAGACGAGGAAATCTATATGCAACAGCCCGATGGCTTTGTGATAGATGGTCAGGAAGGAAAAGTGTGTAAATTACTGAAATCTCTATATGGCCTGAAACAAGCACCTAAGCAATGGCATGAGAAGTTCAACATAACTTTAACATCTGCCGGCTTTGTTGCTAATGAAGCCGACAAATGTGTATATTATCGCTATGGTGGGGGCGAAGGAGTTATACTGTGCTTGTATGTCGACGACATACTGATACTTGGGACAAACCTCCAAGTCATCGAGGAGGTTAAGTCATTTCTATCTCAGAATTTTGAGATGAAGGATCTTGGTGTGGCTGATGTTATCTTAAACATTAAGCTGCTGAGAGATAATGAGGGTGGGATTACGCTTCTGCAATCCCATTATGTTGAAAAAGTTTTGAGTCGTTTTGGATATTCGGACTGCAAAACTTCTCCAACACCATATGATCCTAGTGTGCGAATCCGAAAGTTTGAAGGCACAAGTAAGGATCAGCTGAGATATTCTCAGATCATTGGTTCACTCATGTATCTAGCTAGCGCTACAAGGCCTGACATCACGTTTTCTGTGTGCAAACTGAGCCGGTTTGTTTCTAATCCGGGTGATGATCATTGGCGTGCTGTTGAAAGAATTATGCGTTATCTGAAAGGTACTATGAACTACGGACTTCACTATACCGGGCAACCGTCAGTACTTGAAGGGTATTGTGATGCGAATTGGATCTCTGATGCTGATGAGATGAAAGCCACAACGGGGTATGTGTTTACTCTTGGAGGTGGTGCTGTTTCCTGGAAGTCTTGCAAGCAAACGATCCTAACGAGATCGACAATGGAAGCAGAATTAACAGCATTAGACACATCTGGTGTCGAAGCAGGATGGCTTCGAGATCTTTTGATGGACCTGCCAGTGGTTGAAAAGCCAGTACCGGCTATTCTTATGAACTGTGACAATCAAACTGTAATTGTCAAGGTAAAAAGTTCAAAGAACAACAAGCAGTCCAACAAACACATAAGAATGAGATTAAAAGCTGTCAGAACTTTAAGAAACTCCGGAGTGATAGCATTGGATTATATCCAGTCGGCTAAGAATCTGGCAGATCCCTTTACTAAAGGGCCATCACGTGTTGTGATAGAAAATGCATCGAGGGAGATGGGAATGAGACTCACATGAGTTGCCATGGTAGTAACCCAACCTATGTGATCGGAGATCCCGTGAAGTAGGATCTGGGAAAACAAGCTAGTGGTTAACTGAGGAGAGTAGTTTACTAACCCACTCCGCTGGATATACAATACTCTCAGAAACTGTATGGCAGGTTGATTTTTGTCTTAATGTGTTCCAAAGCTTCTATAAGCAAGATGCTATCCTACAGAGCGATCTTTGGAGGAACACACCTATGTGAGCCCGACTGCTGGTCACAGTCTATGAGATTGGGGTGTTCTCTAGTAGCTCATGAATAGGCCAGGAGTATGACTAATATGCTCCACCCGAGGGGTCATCCTTCGGTAGCCTAGTACTGGTAAGACTTTTAGTGAAACTCCTTTACGCCAAACTGACAATTCAAGGCATAGTCCATTGCTCAGTTGTAAAGAAGTGTAGCTATTTGTTCTAGGTGGATGTTCAACCCTAACAGGTCTCCACTGAAAATACCGGTATATCAAAACAGTGTTGGGAACAGAGGACAATACCATGGGCCTTAGGGATCTGGTGGGGGATTGTTGAAATATAGGGTGGGCTCTAGGCCCATCTAACAATTTCTGAAAAATCTCTAAGGGCCCATTCATGCTTGGCAAGGCAAGTGGGAGGGAGTTTAGTCCCACATTGCTAGTGGAGAGACATGAGCACCAACATATAAGGTGAGCTCTTCTACCATTTGCATGTGGTGTGAGAAGAAGAAGAGGAGCTCCACACGCGCGCTCCTCCTCCGACGCACGCACGCCCGCCTCGCCACGCCACGCCACGCCACGCCACGCCACGCCACGCCACGCCACGCCACGCCACGCCACGCCACGCCACGCCACGCCACGACACGCGCGCGGGTTGCGGTGCGGTGCGGTGCGGGTTGCGGGAATCTCGCACAAACGGTTGTAACTGAAATGCTAATGAGGCTTAAACGTTTTGTCTTAAGTGCTGGGGTTAACGTTTTGTCTTAAGTGCTGGCGTTACTAGTACTTTATTACAGGCGTTTCAGTCTTTCATTGCGGGTATTTCTTTCCGTTGAACCGTCCTGGCATGTGCCTATATATGGAGAAGGTCGTCCTCTCCGGGAGACACAGAACAGAACCATCTGCCTCCGCCTCTTGTCGTTCCTCTCACTGCTGCTGCCTCCGGTGATCCCACCCCGTCCGCTGCGTACACGGCTGACGGGTGAGCAGGCCTCCGAAACCACACCCTCTCGAGATCCTGTACGGGAGAGGGGCGATTAGGTTTTTGGGGAGCGTCTCCTACGCGACTGCTCGCTAATCTTCGACTGCTTCCACTACATCAACGTTTTCTTCATCGCCATGGCTACCATTGGTGATCCGGCTGCCACTGAGAACAGGACAGCCGACGAAGCTACCGCTTCCGCTGCCGCTTCGGCCAATTGGCCTACTGGAGGGTACTACATGCTTATCCCTCTTCTGCTAATTCCGATGTGCATAGTACTAGTGATTTATGTAGATGTCTCTACGATTTGCCTAGTACTGCATAGTTACGTAATCAAGTATCAGCGTGTCCACATCATGTTCATGATTTATTTCTGGATTAATATAATCGGAAAAATGCCTAGATTCCTAACACAAGGTACGTAACCTTTTTTTCTTGACCTCAGGTGTGTATTTAAATTCGCACATGGATGGACCATCGGTCGGAAATCAATAGTCCTGATAGCACTATACCCTCACATCGTACTGATTACCTTTCCACTTAAGCCAATGGGTTGTCCCTAGTCAATACTCTAGCTCAGTGCATCTACTAGTACTAACTTCAGATCAAGAATACACTCTAATGTACATGGGTAGCTTACAATGGCTGGTTGCAAAATACCTTCTACGGATCGGAACGACATCGCATTTGCTACCTCCGGAAAAGACTTTGTACCTTAGAACTGGAATGCCTCGACGACAGAAGCACCAACAAAGGGAAGACGACAACCAGGAACGAACAATGCAGAGTGGCAACCAGCAGCTTCTCTGGCTACGGTGGCAGAAAAATACTTGAACCCTAGGAGGCAGTGGCGGAGATAGGATTTTTATATTGGATATTCGGAGTTAATTTTTTCTAGAAAACCATTATAACGTACGTAGGTTCACGATAGCAAAAACTAAACTATACATTTTTTATAGTAGTGACAACGTAAGAAAACTACATTAGAAGAACGAAGGAAATATATAAATTAAAAATCACTGGAGTGAGGATTTTTCAGATTTTCTCTTGATTTTGGCATGCAACCTCAACAGATACCGGTGTTGCCGTTGATGTCAAAGCTATATTCAGTTTCTTCGAAGCTCTGTCTCACGTAAATGTCAAGGAACTACAATTGTCCTCCTACTGCTTGTTTTCCATTTTTCAGGCCTGCAAGGCAAAAAATAACTAGTTAAGCATCACCTTCTTGTCAAAATTTGGGAAAATAAGAACAAATCAATATTGAAGCAGTCTTTCTGCACTCACGGTTAGAACTTAGAACCCTGAACTTCTGAATTGGTGATTCACGAATTATGGAACCTTCTGAATTGGTGATTCACGAATTATGGAACCTGATTTGGCCTGTGGGAGTGGAACTGTGGGGGAGAGGGATGCACTGCTTGTGATACGGTGCCGCAGCGCTATCGTTCTTGCCGGAGTACGGAACTATCAATAGTAGAAAAAGGGCCTTTGGTTCGGGCCATTAGTCCCGGCCGTGGCTGGGGCCGGGACTAATGGGCCGAACCGGAAGGCCAGAATCCTCCGAAATCACTTGTCCCGGCCCGTAAGAGACCTTTAGTCCCGATTTGAGTTACAAACCGGGACTAAAGGTCTGGTGACTGCTGCGGGGCCCCTGGCACACCTATTAGTCCCGGTTTGTATCTCAAACCGGAACCAATGGGCTGGCCCTATATATATGGCACATGCTCTCCTCTATTTTTTCATGGGGGAAGGTGTGGCAAATTTTGTGCTAGGTGTTTTTCTCTTATGCACTAGAGGTGCTCGATGAAATGCCTGTGAGAGCGATGCCACTTGAGTTTACACAAGACAAACATGATATGAGGTCCCCGAGCCACACTTAAGGTTTCTCCTCTTTGTTTCGAAGTGTCCTAAAAGGTTAGCAACTATTTTATCGTTTAGACCTCACGGTACTAATTTGAGCACCGTTTGATATATATGGTTGTATGATGCAGATGAGCCATCCATGGATGTACAGTGAACGACGCTCTGACGCTTACAGAGAAGGTGTGCATTCTTTTCGCCTTGTGGCCGAGGCGAACAAGCGGCGGGATGGTTTTATGTGTTGTCCATGTGTTGAATGCCGGAATGAGCATGCTCACACTTCCTCAAGAGTCATTCGGAACCACCTGCTTCGGTCCGGTTTCATGTCCGGCTATAATGTTTGGACCAAGCACGGAGAAAGAGGGGTTATGATGGAAGACGGCGATGAAGAAGAGAATGATTATGATAACTACCGATCTATGTTCCCTGAATACGCTGATACCGCAATGGAAAACAATGAAGAAGAAGGGGTGAAGAACGGGAACCAGGTGAGCCCCCTAATGATCTTGGTCGGGTCATTTCTGATGCAAAGCGAGACTGTGACACAGAAAAGGAGAGGTTGCAGTTCGAGCAGATGTTATAGGACCACAATAAATTGTTGTACCCAACTTGTGAAGATAGCCAGAAGAAGCTAGATAGCACACTGAAATTGCTGAAGTGAAAGGCAGAGACTGGTGTGACTGGCTCGGCATTCGAAAAGTTGCTGGTAATAATGAAGAAGCTGCTTCCAAGAAATAACGAATGGCCTTCCAGTACGTACGAAGCAAAGAAGCCTGTCTTCCATCTAGGATTAGACGTGCAGAAGATACATGCATGCCCTAATGACTGCATCCTCTACCGTGGTGAGAAGTACGAGAATATGGATAAATGCCCGGTATGCACTGCATTGCGGTATAAGATCAAAAAAGATGACCTGATGATGTTGAGGGCGAGCCACCCAAGAAGAGGGTTCCTGCCAAGGTGATGTGGTATGCTCCTATAATACCACGGTTGAAATGTTTGTTCAGAAACAAAGAGCATGCCAAGTTGTTGCGATGGCACATGGAAGATCGTAAGAAAGACGGGAAGTTGAGGTACCCTGCTGATGGTCGGCAGTGGAGAAAAATCGAGAGAGACTTCCTGGACTTTGCTGGTGACGCAAGGAACTTATGGTTTGGTCTAAGTACTGATGGCATGAATCCTTTTGGGATGCAGAACTGCAATAACAACATCTAGCCCGTGACTCTATGTATCTACAACCTTCCTCCTTGGTTGTGCATGAAGCGGAAGTTCATTATGATGCCAGTGCTCATTTAAGGCCCGAAGCAACCTGACAACACCATTGATGTATACCTAAGGCCATTAGTTGATGAACTTTTACAGTCGTGGGCCAAACCAGGTGTATGTGTGTGGGATGAGCACAAACAACAGGAATTTGACCTACAAGCGTTGCTGTTCATAACCATCAATGATTGGCCTGCTCTTAGTAATATTTCAGGACAGACGAACAAAGGATACAATGCATGCACACACTGTTTAGATGAGACTGAAAGTATATATCTGGATAAATGTAGGAAGAATGTGTACCCGTACAATCGTCATTTTCTTCCGCCCAGTCATCCCTTAAGGAAGAAAGGCAAGCATTTCAATGGCAAGGCAGAAATCCGGACGAAGCCTGTCCCCTGTACTGGTGCTGATGTATTTGATATGGTCAAGGATTTGGATGTAATCTTTGGAAAGGGTCCTGGAGGACAACCTGTTCCGGAAGACGCCGACGGATACGCACCCATGTGGAAGAAGAAATCTATATTTTGGGAGCTACCCTATTGGAAAGTGCATGAGGTCCGCTCTACAATCAACATGATGCACCTGACGAAGAATCTTTGCGTGAATATTCTAGGCTTCCTGGGCTTGTATGGGAAGTCAAAAGATACCCAGGCAGCACGGGAGGACCATCAACATCATAAAGGATGAGACGGCAAGCATCCATGGCAGTTTCAAGGGCTTGCCAGCTACGCTCTTACCAAAGAAGTGAAGGAAATCTTTTTTGAAGTCCTTTCAGTATCAAGGTCCCCTATGGCTTCTTGTCGAATATAAAGGGAATAGTAAATATGAAAGAGAATTTTTTTCAAAACCTAAAGTCTTAGGACTGCCACATGATTATGACGCAATTGCTTCCAGTTGCATTGAGCGGAATTCTACCAGAAAATGTTCGACTAGCCATTGTGAAGGTATGTGCATTCCTCAATGAAATTTCTCAGAAGGTAATCGATCAAGAAAGTGTATCAGGGTTACAAATTAATGTGGTCCAATGTCTGGTTAGCTTCGAGTTGTTGTGCCCGCCATCCTTCTTTAATATTATGATGCACCTCCTAGTTCACCTAGTCGAAGAGATTAGAATTCTCGGTCCTGTGTCTCTACACAATATGTTCCCCTTCGAGAGGTTCATGGGAGTCTTAAAGAAATATGTTCATAACCGTGCTAGGCCAGAAGGAAGCATCTCCAAGGGCTATGGAACAGAGGAGGTCATTGAGTTTTGTGTTGACTTTCTTCCTGACCTTAAGCTGATTGGTGTTCTTGAATCTCAGTATGAGGGGAGACTGACTAGAAAAGGCACACTAGGAAGGAAATCAATGGTATGTAGAGACAGTCATTCTTTCACTCAAGAAGACTCCATAGTTCTACACAATTCCACTATGGTGGCTAAGTATATCGAGAAACACAAGAATATTCTACGCTCTGAAAACCCGGGGAAGCTTGACTCCTTGATTAAAGGGGAACATGAGAAGAATTTCGGCAGTTGGTCGCAGACACATCTCATGATTAACACCACTATTGGAGATCAGTTGTACTCGTTGTCCAAGTTACCATCTTTGACTATATGTACTTTCCAAGGGTACGAGATAAATGAGAATACATTTTACACGATCGCCCAAGATAAAAAGAGCACCAACCAAAATAGTGGTGTCTGCTTTGATGCAACATATGACAATGGGCAGAAGGACACATATTATGGGTAAATAGAGGAGATATGGGAACTTGACTATGGACCTACTTTTAAGGTCTCTTTGTTTCGGTGCAAATGGGGCAAGCTGACAGGAGGCGGGGTACATGTAGACCAAAAATACAGCATGACAACAGTGGATCTCAACAATCTTGCGTACATGGATGAACCATTCGTCCTAGACAATGATGTGGATCAGGTTTTCTATGTGAAGGACATGTCTACCAAACCAAGAAAAAAGGAAAGATAAGCAAAAGAATACAGAATACGATGAGCCAAAGCGCCACACAGTTCTTTCAGGGAAAAGAAACATTGTGGGAGTGGATGACAAGACAGACATGTTAGAAGATTACAATAAGTTTCACGAAATTCCGCCATTCAAAGTGAAAACTAACACAAGCATCTTGTTAAATGATGAAGATTCTCCATGGATACGGTGCAGAAGAAAACCACAACACTAGATGTTGGTGATGTCTAATAATGTATTAAACCTTTTATGTAATAAATCTATGCAACATTGTTCTGAAGATAGAGGATGAGCCAAGTTTGGTATTTTTCCTTGCAACTATGTCACATAATATCTTTAGTCCCGGTTGAAGAAACCAACCGGGACTTAAAGGGTTGCGGTAGGCTGGAGCCGGCGCGAGCATGTTTATTCCCAGTTGAAGAAACCAACCGGGACTTAAGGGGCGAGTGTTGACACTATGATAGGGGTGAGTGTCGACACTATGTTGTGCTGCTTAATCTATAAATAGGCATCCCTGTGAAGTTATCAACTACAAACAAGATGGTGTGAAAGAGCGGGGACAACACTAGGGCTAGTTTGAGGGAGATGCTGGCGGAGCCCAGTACTCCGGCATCTCCAACAAACTGGCGATATATGTACTCCCTAATATGTGAAACACGATGGTGTGCGAGAGAAGGGACAACACTACGGCCAACTTCAGGGAGATGCCTAAGGGTCCAGTCCTTAGGCATCTCTCTGAAGCTGGCCATAGAGGCACTCCCTAATATGTGAAATTAGTTAGCTCCCCGGCATATTGATCTAGCTAGAGAAGTTATGAACTACAAGATGGTGTGTGAGAGCAGGGACAACACTACGGCTAAATTGAGGGAGATGCCGGCAGAGCCCAGTCCTCCGGCATCTCGAACAAGTTGGCCATAGATGTACTCCCTAATATGTGAAATTAGTTAGCTCCCCGACACAAGAATAGAACAACATCTTCATAGTTTGGGAAAGTTGTAGAGAGACCAACAGTAGTAGGAAACGATCCATTAGTCCCGATTTCTAACTGGGACTACGGAATCGGGACTAAAGGCCCCCTTTAGTCATACTCATATCTAGCCCTATAGTACACATCTTCAGGGTCGTCTTCGTCTTTGTCATCATCCTCGTCATCATCGTCGCTAGGCACACGCGGCTGGATCCTAAGCCTAGCCATGGCATATTCCAGGGGTACCTGCCACTCCGGCCTCGGATTCACGAAGCACGAGGGAGGGGGCTGCTGGATGACGACACCACGTAGCCCGTGACCTTCACCATCCCCACCCTTCTTGTGGCTCTGTGGAGAATCAAAGTGCGGGCACCGCAGGCGAGGATGATCTCCCAGGACAATGTAGCGCATCACACCGACGATAGTCCGGTTTGCCCACCACAGGCGGCGACTAGCCTCATTGTGGTTCAACGAGGGTGATCCGTCACCCTCGTACCTGACGAGCTCCCTTTCGTGCCGATTAGCGAAGAAGGCATTCTAGGAGTCGTAGTTATTGGGATCCCAATAGGGATCCATCCTCTACTCCGGCGTGAGCTCGAGGTAGAAGTGGTTCGTGATGGCCGCCAGACGGGCGGAACGTTGAGGCACATGAGAGACATGAACTCCTCCAGCGCTTAGCATCGAGTCGGCGGCAAGCCGGTAGCCTGGCGGGCATGGGTAGCTAGAGGCCCACAGCGCCTCAGTCTCCTCGAGGGTCAGAATTGCCCAGTATGTGGTGTCCATTGTTGTCACTAGGGAAGCTGTGGATGTGTGGATGGCCATGGAAACCGGCCTAGATATAGAGGGAAAAGGCGGGAAAATATTGCGGAAAGCAGAGGGAAATGGCGGGAAAGCATGACGTGTGGCTTGACGACTCTGAGAAGGGCGGGAAATATCTTAAGTCCCGGTTATTGGTTCCAACAGGGATTAAAGGCCACAAAAATATTATAAGTCCCGATTACTAGTTTTACTAGTTAGATCCTAGAACCCTAAACCCTAAACCCAAAACCTAAACCTGAAACCCTGACCGTAAACCCGAAACCCTAACCCTAAACCTAAACCCTATCCCTAAACCCTAAACCCTTAAACCCAAAACCCAAAACCCTAACCCTAAACCTAAACCCTAACCATAAACTCTTAAACCCTAAACCCGAAACCTGAAACCCTGCCCCTAACCCGGCCAAACCTAACCCTAAACCTGAAACCCTAACCCTAAACCAGAAACCCAAAACCCTAACCCTAAACCGGAACCCTTCCCCAAAATCCCCATCATTTTTAATAATATTGATATACTAGTTTAATTGTACTAGTTTAATATTGATATACTAGTTTAATTATATGCAATAAGGCGGGAAACAGAGTTTTCAGTCAATTTTTTTATAAAAAGGACCTTTAGTCCCAGGTCGTGTCACGATCCGGGACTAAAGGGGTTTGGTTGGCGTGCCCCTATGGGATGATGCCGAAAATCTTTAGTCCTAGGCCGTGGCACGATCAGGGACTAAAGGTCATACCTTTAGTCCTGATTTGTGGCACGAGCCGGGACTAAAGGTCCATCATCTTATATTACATGCCCCTTCACTCCCCCAAATCACCATCACTTCAGCAGGGGAAGCACGAGGACGACGATGCAAGACGTCGTCAGGCTGCCCGAAAGATTCTTAGGCTGCCACCACGCGCGTGTTGTCCCCCTCTCCGGCCGCCACCACCCCCAACCGCCGCCGTGCACGTGTTCCGCTCTCTGCGTGTCCAAGCCGTCCCCCTGATATCCGGCCGTCCGTGCCGCCGCCGTCACCTCCAACCGCCGCCGCGTTGTGTGTCGCCCCTCTCTGGCTGCGCCACTACCTCTAGCCGCCGCACATGTGTCCGTCCCCGGCCAAGTACCCTGCCCCTACCTTTCCCCATCCGGCATCAGCGGCGCGGCAACCGTACGTGCTTGCCGGCGCGCGGCGGCACCAGCCACTGTGGGCGAGCGGGCCGGGGAGGCAGTCGTCTACGCCGGTGGCGGCGCCGACCACTGCGGGCGAGCAGGCCGGGGCGGCGCCCCCCGGCCACTTCTATTTATTTTTTATTTTTTCTTAGTGCAGTATATATGTTATTATGACTATTTTTTTCTTAGTGTAGTATAGTATATAGTATATATGTTATTTGTTTTCTTAGCGTAGTATAGTATAAAGTATATATGTTATTATTTTTTCTTAGTGTAGTATAGTATATAGTGTATTATATAGTATATATGTTATTATTACTATTTTTTTCTTACATGTAATTATTAATATATAGTGTATAGTGTAATATATAGCATATTTTTAGTGTATGTATTTTTAGTGTAATATATAGTGTAATATAATATATAGTGTAATATATTTTCTAGTATAATATATAGTGTATATATTTATAGTGTATATATTTATAGTGTATATATTTATAGTGTATATATAATATATAGTGGTTCTTGCGGGCCCCCGGAGTTAGGGTTAGGGTGGTGGTGCTCGCGGGCGACCGGTGTTAGGGTTAGGGTGGTGGTGCTCGTGGGACCCTGGACTTTGGGTTAGGGTGGTAGTGCTCGCAGGCCCCTGGACTTAGGGTTAGGGTGGTGGTGCTCGCGGTCCCCCGGACTTAGGGTAAGGGTGGTAGTGCTCCCGCCCCTCGGACTTAGGGTTAGGGTGGTGGTGCTCGCGGGCCCCCGGACTTAGGGTTAGGGTGGTAGTGCTTGCGGTCCCCCGGACTTAGGATTAGGGTGGTGGTGCTCGCGGGCCCCCGGACTTAGGGTTAGGGTAGTGGTGCTCACTTGCCCCTGGACTTAGGGTTATGGTGGTAGTGCTCGCGGGCCCCCGGACTTAGGGTTAGGGTGGTGGTTCTCGCGGCCCCCGGACTTAGGGTTAGGGTGGTAGTGCTCACGGGCCCCCGGACTTAGGGTTAGGGTGTTGGTGCTCGCGGGCCCTCGTACTTAGGGTTAGGGTGGTGGTGCTCGCGGGACCCCGGACTTAGGGTTAGGGTGGTACTTCTCGCTGGCCCCCAGACTTAGGGTTAGGGTGGTGGTTCTCGTGGGCCCCCGGACTTAGGCTTAGGGTGGTAGTGCTCGCGGCCCCCGGTATTAGGGTTAGGGTGGTGGTGCTCGTGGGCTCCCGGACTTAGAGTTAGGGTGGTAGTGCTCGCGGGCCCCTGGACTTAGGGTTAGGGTGGTGGTGCTCGCAGACCCTCGGACATAGGGTTAGAGTGGTAGTGCTCGCGGGCCCCCAAACTTAGGGTTAGGGTGGTGGTGCTCGCGGTGTCCGGACTTAGGGTTAGGGTGGTAGTGCTCGCAGGCCCTGGGACTTAGGGTTAGGGTGGTGGTGCTCGCGGGCTCCTGGACTTAGGGTTAGGGTGGTAGTGCTCGCGATCCCCCGGACTTAGGGTTAGGGTGGTGGTGGTCGCGGGCCCCCGGACTTAGAGTGGTAGGGTGCACTAGAATTTTGCTATTGTTTAGTTTTATTGTAGCAAATTAGGTGTACATATTATTATTTAGTATTATTTTATATTATGTGCATTTTGTAGAAAACTATGGATCCACCTAGTCCAATCCATAGAGACATGGAACAAGAAGAAATTCTCGAGAATATGATCAACAACGCCCCCATGTTCATCCACTCGAATCTCCGTCGATATATCTGAACCCCTCTGGTGAGGGTGAGGAGGTTGACCGAAATGATCAGAGACAAGCCGATGGCTCTGATGATGGAGAAGCCGACGGCTCCGGTGAACCCTTATGTAACATCCCAAAACTTTAATCCAAGTGATGAAGATCAAATCTACCCAATTTAGGTTTAACAAAAACTTTTCCATTTAAAAATCTTTAAGCATTCATATGTGTGTGCATTTAAAATAGGAGTTGTTTTGAATTGCCATGTTTGAGTGATCTATTGATTGTATAATGATTCTAAGGTGAATTGCACATCACCTAGATCATCCCCAAGAAAATCCCAAAGAAAAATAAATCAAAAAGAATAAATAAGGAAAATGGTCAATTTTGCCATTCTAACCACCTAGCCTACTTTGGCTATTCCTAGCACTCAAATCCTAACAGAGACAATTGTGGTTCTTTGCACCCCTTGCTAGTACAAGTAGTGATGTGCCAAGGCCCACTTTGTGATCTCCCAAAAACATTCAAACTCTAATTTTAAATGACATTTGAAAATTGAATCTAGTGTATGTATCTAGATCACACTTTTTCAAAAACCACTCAAATGAACTCCATTTCAAAAACCCAAGCAACCACAGATGTTTAAGCATGTGACAATCCACTCCACCAAAATTCAGTTCAAAATTCCAAACTTTTATTCTTTCGGCCATTTTGTCAAACACTTGGTGGGCATAGATCAAACAAAACCATAAACACTAGTGTGAGCAGTGTTTTGGCCAAACCCGTCTCCCACATTGCCACCAAACCCTCTCCACTGCATCCCCTACCCCTTTCTAGCCCGGCCAAGCACTGTGCCCACGACCAAATGGTCATGGACATCAATGCTGAGCCCACTCGAGTACCTCACCGGCGACAGCGCGCCACAGTAGCCACCAGCCTCGCCGACCTTGCCCAACACGTCGCTCGTGGTCCACCTCTTCCTCCAGGCCAGCCCCAGCTCGAGACAGAGCGAGGAGCAGCCAGGAACCGCTGCGCCTAGAGCTTGTCTGCCATGCCGACGCCACCCGCAGAGCGTGCACGGTCCCCCGCTCAACCAGACCCCGCCTCACTCTCACCTCCCACCTACATGATCACCACCGCCCGAGGAAGCTAGAGGACACGCCTGTGTCCCCGACCGTGACCCGTAACCGCCAGCCACCGCAAAACTCGCCGTCGACAGAGACATCGTGCACGCCACGCCGCTCACGTCTCCCGACCGCATTTCACTACACGCGCACCGCCATGATGACCTCTGGGAACCGCCCACCATCCTAGTCCACTGCCCAAGCCCCTAGCCCGCTGTACCGTCGTCACCAGCGAGCACCGCCCATGCCTCACTGCCGCTTCGCCAGGCTATAAATAGAGCGCCTCCCAGCACCAATTTGTCACACCATTCTCCTCCACTCCCCCTCAGAACACTCCCAGAGCCCCACCGGAGCAAGCCGTAGCCCGCATCGCCGGAATTTCACCGGAGTCTGCCGTGGAAGGAGAAGGGAGCCATTGATCCAGGCCATCTCTAGGGATGCCGCCAGTACCAGGAGAACCGCCATCATCAACTTGTTCATTTGCCCGCCTTGCCGCACTAGCTGGAGCCCCGGTACGTCCCCATTGCACCCCCATCGACCGTGCTAGGGTTCAGTCTCACAGGCGACGTGTCCGTCGTCGATGACGACCGTGGACCGTTAGATCCAGTTCTAATCCTATGGCCATAGTTCGCCCATACCGCTTCGGCAACCACTGTCCCATTGACAGGTGGGGCCCTCACTTAAAACCAGCCCGGGCTCTATGTGGAGCAAACTGGGCCTGCCCATTTATTTCCCGCGCGACCCAGTGAATTCAAATATATGTTTTTCTATTTTAATTAAAACTTAATTATGTCCCTTAGTTTAAAAATCAATTCAGAGAGTTTTACAAATCAAAATTGAGTGATTCCAATTTTGTTGGAAAGATACTTTAAATCTCTATCCAAGACCGTTGGATTTAAATCATTTAGATTTAGAGATATCTCCTAGTAAAAATAACAAGACAGAAGCTTTTTTACATTCAATTTTTTTTCTAAAATCAACCAAAATAGCTTTTGAGTTGATTCCAACTCTCAAAAATTACATTTATCCATACCTATCTGAATATGTAATAATATTAAGGTTTACATGCAGTGACTTTGGACTAGTACCAAAATAATGCTATATAGGCATTTCTAGTCACTTTAAATCATTAATTATTAAACTTAAACTTATTAAAATATGATCCAACCTTTAAATCACATTCCCATATGTTAAAATATGTGGTGATGACATGTTTCCACATGATCCCATATTTTAATTGGAGAATATTAAATCTTAGTTATTTTCAATGAGTAGAAATTACTTTTCTCAAATAAAAAGAATGAAGCTAGTTAATTAAACCTTGTGGTGCTTGTGATGATAATAGATCATCAAATGTGTGCCTTAGTGTGCTAAGTAGACTAGTTAAGCATGGTTTGGTGATTGTGTATCCCGTATGTATTTATAGACGATAGTAACGACCAAGATTTCGAGGAGGAGGAGTTCTACCAAGAGGAGGAGGAAGAAAACTTCAACCACTACACCAACAAAGGCAAGCTATTGTTAGCAAGATATAATTAAGCTAGATAACCTAAGCAAGATGCATTGGGCATGATTTGGTTATACCACTTTGACTATTACCTACCCCAAGTTTTATTTCCAAGGTTTACTTTCTTTACTTTATTAAAGTCCTTTACTTGTTTAAAGGTAGCATAAAAAGTATAAAACTTGACCTATCTAGTTAGATTTAGATGTCATTATATGGCATGCGATTGATATTAGCACCCCATATTAGTGAACACTCTTAACTTAGTAGTTTAGAGCTAAACCAAAACTTGATTCACTTTAGATGGGAATACTTGGTGAAAATGAATTGTGAAAACCTTGTAATGATGAGTCATTCTATTGAGATGTTTTGACTTGTGTGATAAACACAAATGGTTTATGATGATGAAAATGTTGAGGCATGAGCCTTAGCCCTTTTACAAAACTGATGGTTGGGTTCGGATGCGATACCATTCCAATTTTACCGTACAACCATAATACCTGAATTTGGTAAGGCTTAGCCAGAAGTTTATGCATTAGTATTAGTTCCCTCGCGGGAGAGGTTTGAGCTAAGGCTACCTCTCAATGTTGTCCACCTATGCAGTGCCCAAGATGACAAATGGTCATGGTTGGGAGGCCATACTCATAGGAGAAGTGCTTATACTAGGGTGTGTAAAGGAAATGTTATGTTTGATTATCTACATACTAAGTATGATGATTCAGGGTTATCCCTGATAGATGTATCGAATCTTGTGGTGAAAGTGTACCACCTCTATAGAGTGTCAAACTATTCAAATAGCCGCGTCCACGGTTATAGACAGTTGGAGTGGCCATACTGTTCTGTTGTCAGATGTTTTCAAAAGAACTTATGAAATGAATTCTGACATGACTTGACCACAACAGAGTTGTGACTATGAAAATTAAGTTCCCACTTAGGTGATTTCAAACTTTATTTTATCTTTCTTTGTTTCTGAACCCAGCTTAGGTTTCAAACTTAAATTTACAAATAGACTTAGAACTTAGCATTCCCACTAGAACTATCTTACTTGTTAGTGGTAGTTTGCGATTACTTAAACAATACTCATGGCTTTTGTCCCTGGCTATTCCTATGGCCAGACTATGAAGGAGACTACCAAGAGGAAGGACAACAGGACAACTATGATAACTAGGACTATCTTCCATCGTCAGCATTGCCTGTGCCCCTGAAGATGGACCCCACCGCTACGCTTATTATTTATTCCGCTGCTTGTTGTATTAAGACTGGATCATGAGATCCTTTATTCGTGTAAGACCTTATTATGGTTTGTAATGGATGATGTACTGTGATATCCAATCTGTTATGTCTCGCAAAAATGGTAATCCTGGGATTGCGATGTATGGCATAACAGGCATCTGGGATTAAAAATCCGGGTGTTGACAAGTTGGTATCAGAGCCATCCTGACCATTGGAGACCCTAGTTAGAATGGACGTCCGAACAAAAACTTAGCTTCAAAAACCAAAGTGAGTATTTATGGAAACTATTTCCTCTCTTACCCTTGGGAATTCTTTCTCTCAAAAAAATTCATGTTCCTCCAAATTCTTACATTACTACATAAAATTTTGACACACTTGATCACTTCACTAACTTTCTCATCCTCAATTCTTATAGATGGAAACTCAGTTCAACAAGTTCTACCAGTTGGACAACAGAGGGCAGCTGATCTTCGAGAGGGATCTTGATGCACTATCGGAGTACTTGGGACGCCCGCATCTGGAGTTTCTGGGAGCTCAACTTCCTGGACCCCAAGGAGGAGACTTACAATGGCTAGTCACCACTGATCTTTGAGGCAAGATAGAAGCACCAATGTCCGGGAGAATCCAGTTCTCGGTGAGAGAGAACAACTGGCTAGATGGATTAGCCAAGGAAATGCATGAAGCTCTCGCACGTCTGTGTGCCATGAGTGTCAACCAAATCCAAGGAACTCGCTTTGCTCACTATGCAAGGCGTGACTTTATGGGAATGCCCATGGAGATGCCAGGTCACCCGGAGTTGAAGCGTCAAGTGGAGAACCTCGACTTCCTGCTGTACGACAGACAGAAGGAGTTGCACAATGCTCAGGAGTTCGCCAACCACAATCTCGCCATTGCCGCCAAGAAGGCCCAGACTTTCTCACTGCTCGTCAAGGATCGTCAGTCTCTTCTTCGTCAACGCGCAAAGAAGGATCGCACCATCGACCGTCTTCGCAAGAAGGTGGCCGACCTTGAGAAGACCATCAAGGAGCAAGAAGCTCAGCTTGCAGCAAAAGAAGAAGAAGAGGAAGGTGAAGACATCCAGGGAGATATGGACTCTTACCTTAGCAATGATGATGACTTTCTGGAGGAGGATGGCGTGGACTTCTACACCGACGATGATGACTCCAACTTCATCGATGATGAGTAGATGCACTAGAGCACTATCGTAGCATGAGGAGTATCGGTCCCATTGTATCATAGCTTGCAGAATGGTTGTTAAAACCATCTGTTTTCCTTTGTTGTTGTGGTGTGTGTGTGTTTGTATCGTGTGCTTTGCTTGAATGAATGAGATGAAGTTAGTTGCAAAACCTGAGTCAAACTCAAAGTTTTAGCTTTGAAATCAAAACCATGAACCTTAGAACTTTCCATCTTACCCCTTTATCTATCTCAATCTTCAGATGACTCGTGGAAACCCCGAAGGGAGCAGCTCATCGCAGGACCCAATGCTGCAATTATGCAGATGCTAGTTGTAGACCGTGAAGCTAGTAGGGCATAGCGCCAAGCCAACCTAGCAACACTGCAGCAGGTCGCCCAGATGGCCCAAAACAACCAAGGCCATGGAGATCAGGATCTCAAGGATCCAAACTAAAGAACTTCCAGAATACCAATCCCCCAATCTTTAGCACTTCGGAGAACCCACTAGATGCTGATGACTGGTTGCAGACAATGGAGAACAATTTAGAAGTAGCCACAGTTGATGACAACGAGAAAGTTCTTTTTGCCACCCACGACTTGGTAGGAGATGCGAGAGCATGGTGGAATAGCACCCGCACAATGAACCATGGTCAAGTGATGACATGGGAAGCCTTCAAAATCAAGTTCAGCCGCACCCACGTGCCACAGGGTCTAGTCACCAGAATGAGGGATGAATTCAGAGAGTTGAAGCAAGGCAGAATGACTGTAGTGGAGTACCGTCATAGATTCTTGTCCCTAGCCAGGTATGCAGCTGATGAGATCAACACAGAGGCCAAGAAGAAGGAGAGATTCCTGAACCAGCTACATGATGAGCTGCAGACGGTTCTCGTCAACATCCGTTTCGAGGATCTCGAAGAGCTAGTCGACTCTACCATTCAGATGGAAGGGAAGATCAACCAGGAAAACGACAATCGCAAGCGCCGTATGATTCACCAAGCTGGATCCAACAGTCACCAGAAGTACCGTCCTAACCCTTCTATGGGATATGCACCAAGGAACAACCGACCCCCAATGTCTCGCCCAAGCTACCCCAACCATAGCGGAGGCAATGTGAAGTCCGGAGGAAACAATAATCACCCTGGCAACACCAGCAATTTCAACCGTGCACCTCCCAAGAGCAACAACAACAACACTGCACCTAGAAATGGAAGCAATGCTGTGCTCGTGACAGCAAAAGACAAGTCTCAGATCACTTGTTTCGAGTGTGGAGTGAAGGTTCACTATTCCAATGAGTGCCCCAAGAAGATTGCAGCCACTGCCAATGTGAATGCCCTAGCTCAACATCAGCAGCGTGTTCAACCAAGAAGAAGATTCTCCCCAGGGAACCCTCACAACCGCAACGGCCGTCTCTTCCACATGAACGCCGAAGAAGCCGAAGAAGCGCCAGATATAGTGCTAGGTATGTTTTCTGTCAATCTAGTTTTAGCAGGAGTGTTGTTTGATTCTGGAGCATCACACTCATTTGTCACCGAAGAATTTGCATGCACTAGTAAGATTCACCCAACCAATTTAAAACATGTCATGATAGTTCAAATCCTTGGTTCAACTACAAAAGCTAGAAAATTTTGCAAAGCTGTACCTATCAGAATACATGGGATATATTTTTATGCCAATCTAATAGTAGTTGGAACCAAAGGTTTGGAAGTAGGACTAGGTATGGATTGGATGTCAAAGCATAAAGGATTGATTGACTATGCCAAGAAAGCTATCACCATGACTAGTAGCTCTGGAGTCTCAGTAGAGCATATATCTGAAACCTTACCCCATCAATTCAAGTGCAACAAGAGTCTAGCCCTACCCACCATAGACCAAGTCAGAGTAGTCTGTGAATACCCCGACGTATTCCCAAATGAATTGCCAGGTATGCCCCCGGATAGGGATATTGAGTTCATGATTGAACTAATCCTCGTAACCGGACCCATAGCCTAGAGACCCTATAGCATGAACCCCTCAGAGTCAGTGGAATTGAAGAAGCAGTTGGACGCTATGCTGGCAACATGCTTGATTCAACCAAGCGCATCGCCATGGAGATCGCCGGTGTTATTCGTCGACAAGAAAGATGGAGGCAACCGTTTGTGCACAGATTACAGAAAGCTGAATGACGTCACCATCAAAAAAAAGTACCCTTTGCCAAAGATAGAGGATCTATTTGATCGGTTGAATGGAGCAAATGTATTCTCTAAGATTGATCTTAGGACTGGTTATCACCAACTTAAGATTCGTGCAAAAGATATTCTGAAGACCGCCTTTACTACTCGTTATGGTTTATACAAGTATATGGTCATGTCTTTTGGATTAACCAATGCCCCTGCTTATTTCATGAATCTCATGAATTAGATCTTTATGAATTTTCTAGACAAGTTTGTCGTTGTGTTTATCGACGATATCCTTATCTACTCCAAGTCAGAAGAAGAGCATGAGCAACATCTGAGAATCATTCTTGAAACCCTGAGAGAGCATCGGTTGTATGCCAAGTTCAGCAAATGTGAGTTTTGGCTGAAAGAGGTAGGATTCCTAGGACATATTATGTCTGCCGGAGGAGTCGCTATTGATCCCACTAAGATCAGAGATGTCGAAGCATGGGAAGCCCGACCACTCAAACCCAAGTTCATGCATTTCTCGGATTAGCGGGATACTACCGCAAGTTTGTCGAAGGATTTTCGAGCATAGAAAGACCCATGACCCAATTGTTGAAGAAGGACAAGAAGTTTGAATGGACCGACAAATGTGAAGCAAGTTTCTAGGAGCTGAAGAAGAGATTGATTTCAGCCCCAATATTGATCATGCCAGATATTAAGAAGCCGTTTGATGTGTATTGTGATGCATCCAAGATTGGTCTCGGATGTGTATTGATGCAAGAAGGGAAAGCCATCGCGTATCTGTCTCGAGAACTGAAGAAGCATGAGTAGAACTATCCGACCCATGATCTTGAGTTAGCTGCCGTAGTTTTGGCATTGAAGACATGGTGTCATTATCTTATGGGTAATCGTTGTGAGATTTACTCTGACCACAAAAGCTTGAAGTATATTTTCACTCAGAAGGAGCTGAATATGAGGCAAAGGAGATGGATAGAGTTAATCAAGGATTATGACCTTGACATTCACTATCACCCCAACAAAGCCAATGTGGTAGCGGATGCTCTTAGCAAATTGCCGTGTAGGCTAAACACCATGATCAAGGAGAAGCAACCCAGTTTGTATGAGGAGTTGGAGCAGTTTAGGACTAAGCTAGTTAGCAAAGGATTTTTAGCTACCATTGAACTTCAACCCACTTTGATCAGCCAAATAAAGGAAGCCCAGAAGGGAAATGAAAGTATCGATGGAATCAAACGTCGTATTGGTACAGGAAAGGTACCTGGATTCACCGAAGACAAAGAAGGAGTTCTATGGTACAAAGGCCGTATCTGTGTGCCAGTAGATTCGGAACTGAAGCAAGTTATCATGCAAGAAGCTCATGATATTCTTTACTCTATCCACCCCGGAGGAATGAAGATCTATCAGGATTTGAAAGAGCAATTCTGGTGGCACAAGATGAAAAGAGAAATCGGAAGATACATCGCCAAGTGTGATATCTGTCAGAGAGTCAAAGCAGAACATCAGAGACCTGTAGGACTGTTGCAACCATTGCAGATTCCGGAATGGAAATGAGATTCCGTCGGAATGGACTTCATCACCGGTTTGCCTACTTCTAGTAGGGGAAATGACTCAATCTAGGTCATCGTTGATAGACTGTCCAAGGTAGCTCACTTTATACCTGTCAAGACAACCTACCAGAGTTCAAAGCTAACAGAGTTGTACATTGCTAGAATTGTTAGTCTGCATGGAACCCCCAAGACCATGGTATCAGATCGAGGAACCCAATTTACCTCGAAATTTTGGCAGAAAGTCCAAGAAAGGATTAGGAACCAAGTTGAATTTCAGCACAACTTATCACCCGCAAACTGATGGTCAGACTGAAAGAGTCAACCAAATCCTAGAAGATATGTTGAGAGCTTGTGTGTTAGAGTATGGATCAAAATAGGAAGATTGCCTGCCTTTCGTAGAATTCTCATATAACAACAGTTATCAAGCCAGTTTGCAAATGGCACCATTTGAGTTTCTATACGGAAGAAAGTGTCGTACCTCTTTGAATTGGTCGCAAGTAGGAGAGAGTCAGATTTTTGGACCCGACATTCTCCGAGAAGCCAAACGGAAGGTTCACAAAGTCTGTGAGCACCTCAAGACCGCCCAATCCAGACAGAAGAGTTATGCTGACAAGAGAAGGAGAGACCTGACTTTCAATGTCGGAGATTTCGTGTATCTCAAGGTTTCGCCATTGAAGGGAACCCAACGTTATAGTCTGAATGGAAAGTTAGCCCCCAGATATATCGAGCCCTTCAAGATTCTGAACCGCCAAGGAGAAGTATCTTATCAACTGGAACTACTAGTGGAGATGTCAACCATCCACAATGTGTTCCATATCTCGTTACTTCGCAAATGCCTAGAAGTGCTGGAGAAGACCGAAGTGTTCAAAAACATCGATCACCGAGTTGTTGATATCAACAAGGATATGACATATCGTGAAGTGCCCATCCGTATCCTAGAGGAAGCCTACAGAACCACCAGGACCCGGAATATCAAATTTATCAAGATTCAATGGAGCAACCATACCAAAGAAGAAGCCACTTGGGAGCGAGAAGATTACATTAGGACTGAGTTCCCAGATCTCTTTAGTTCCTAGTTTTCTTTCGTACATCTCGGGACGATATTTTGTTTAAGGGGGGGGGGAGGTTTGTAGCATCCCAAAACTTAATCCAAGGTTAATCAAGATCAAATCTACCCAATTTAGGGTTAACAAAAACTTTTCCATTTAAAAATCTTTAAGCATTCATATGTGTGTGCATTTAAAAATAGGAGTTGTTTTGAATTGCCATGTTTGAGTGATCTATTGATTTATAAAATGATTCTAAGGTGAATTTCACATCATCTAGATCATCCCCAAGCAAATCCCAAAGAAAAAGAAATCAAAAATAATAAATAAGGCAAATGGTCATTTTTTCCATTTTAACCACCTAGCCTACTTTGGCTATTCCTAGCACTCAAATCCTAACAGAGACAATTGTGGTTCTTTGCACCCCTTGCTAGTACAAGTAGTGATGTGAAAAGGACCACTTTGTGATCTCTCGAAAACATTCAAACTCTAATTTTAAATGACATTTGAAAATTGAATCTAGTGTATGTATCTAGATCACACTTTTTCAAAAACCACTCAAATGAACTCCATTTCAAAAACCCAAGCAACCATAGATGTTTAAGCATGTGACAAACCACTCCACCAAAATTCAGTTCAAAATTCTAAACTTTTATTCTTTCGGCCATTTTGTCAAACACTTTGTGGGCATAGATCAAACAAAACCAATAACAGTAGTGTGAGCAGTGGTTTGGCCAAACCTGTCTCCCACATTGCCACCAAACCCTCTCCACTGCATCCCCTACCCCTTTCTAGCCCGGCCAAGCACTATGCCCACGACCAAATGGTCATGGACATCAATGCCGAGCCCACTCGAGCACCTCACCGGCGACAGCGTGCCACAACAGCCGCCAACCTCGCCAACCTTGCCCAACACGTCGCTCGTGGTCCACCTCTTCCTCTAGGCCAGCCCCAGCTCGAGGACAGAGCGAGGAGCAGCCAGGAACTACCGCGCTCGGAGCTTGTCTGCCATGCCGACGCCGCCCGTAGAGCATGCACGGTCCCCCACTCAACCAGATCCCGCCTTGCTCTCACCGCCCACCTACATGATCACCACCGCCCCAGGAAGCTAGAGGACAAGCCTGTTTCCCCGATCGTGACCCGTAACCGCTGGCCACCGCGAAACTTGCCGTCGACAGAGACATCATGCGCGCTGCACCGCTCACGTCTCCCGGCCGCATTTCACTGCACGAGCACCGCCAGGGAACCGCCCACCGTCCTAGTCCACCGCCCAAGCCCCTAGCCCGCTGTACCGTCGTCACCGGCGAGCACAACCCATGCCTCACTACTGCTTTGCCCCGCTATAAATAGAGCGCCTCCCAACACCAATTCGTCACACCATTCTCCTCCACTCCCCCTCAGAACACTCCCAGAGCCCCACCGGAGCAAGCCATAGCCCGCGGCGCCGGAACTTCGCCGGAGTCTGCCGCGGAAGGAGGAGAAGGGAGTCGTTGATCCATGCCATCTCCAGGGACGCCGCCAGTACCAGAAGAACCGCCGTCGTCGACTTGTTCGTTTGCCCGCCTTGCCGCACTAGCTGGAGCCCCGGTACGTCCCCATTGCACCCCCACCGACCGTGCTAGGGTTCAGTCTCGCAGGCGACGTGTCCGTCGTCGATGACGATCGTGGACCGTTAGATCCAGTTCTAATCCTACAACCAAAGTTCACCCATACCGCTTCGGCAACCACTATCCCACTGACAGGTGGGGCCCTCACTTAAAACCAGCCCGGGCGTTCTGTGGAGTAAATTGGGCCGGCCCATTTATTTACCGCGCGACCCACTGAATTCAAATATATGTTTTTCTATTTTAATTAAAACTTAATTCTGTCCCTTAGTTTAAAAATCAATTCATAGAGTTTTACAAATCCAAATTGAGTGATTCCAATTTTGTTGGAAACCTACTTTAAATCTCTATCCAAGCCCGGTGGATTTAAATCATTTAGAGTTAGAGATCTCTCCTAGTAAAAATAACAAGACAAAAGCTTTTGCACATTCTAACATTTTGCTAAAATCAACCAAAATACCTTTTGAATTGATTCAAACTCTCAAAAATCACATTTAACCATACCTATCTGAATATGCAGTGACTTTGGACTAGTACCAAAATAATGCTATATAGGCATTTCTAGTCACTTTAAATCATTAATTATTAAACTTAAACTTATTAAAATATGATCCAACCTTTAAATCACATTCCCATATGTTAGAATCTGTGGTGATGACATGTGTCCACATGATCCCATATTTTAATTGGAAAATATTAAATCTTAGTTATTTTCAATGAGTAGAAATTACTTTTCTCAAATAAAAAGAATGAAGCTAGTTAATTAAACCTTGTGGTGCGTGTGATGATAATAGATCATCAAATGTGTGCCTTAGTGTGCTAAGTAGACTAGTTAAGCATGGTTTGGTGATTGTGTATCCCGTATGTATTTATAGACGATAGTAACGACCAAGCTTTCGAGGAGGAGGAGTTCTACCAAGAAGAGGAGGAGGAAGAAAACTTCAACCACTACACCAATCAAGGCAAGCTATTGTTAGCAAGCTAGAATTAAGCTAGATAACCTAAGAAAGATGCATTGGGCATGCTTTGGTTATACCACTTTGACTATTACCTACCCCAAGTTTTATTTCCAAGCTTTACTTTCTTTACTTTATTAAAGTCCTTTACTTGTTTAAAGGTAGCATAAAAAGTATAAAACTTGACCTATCTCGTTAGATTTAGATGTCATTCTATGGCATGAGATTGAGATTAGCACCCGATATTAGTGAACACTCTTAACTTAGTAGTTTAGAGCTAAACCAAAACTTGATTCACTTTAGATGGGAATACTTGGTGAAAATGAATTGTGAAAACCTTGGAATGATGAGTCATTCTATTGAGATGTTTTGACATGTGTGAGAAACACAAATGGTTTATGATGATGAAAATGTTGAGGCATGAGCCTTAGCCCTTTTACAAAACTGATGGTTGGGTTCAGATGTGATACCATTCCAATTTTACCGTACAACCACAATACCTGAATCTGGTAAGGCTTAGCCGGAAGTTTATATGCATTAGTATTAGTTCCCTCACGGGAGAGGTTTGAGCTGAGGCTACCTCTCAATGTTGTCCACCTATGTAGTGCCCAAGATGACAGATGGTCATGGTTGGGAGGCCATACTCATAGGAGAGGTGCTTATACTAGGGTGTGTAAAGGAAAGATTATGTTTGATTATCTGCATACTAAGTATGATGATTCATGGTTATCGCTGACAGATGTATCGAATCTTGTGGTGAAAGTGTACCACCTCTATAGAGTGTCAAACTATTCGAATAGCCGCGCCCGTGGTTATTGATAGTTGGAGTGGCCATACTGTTCGGTAGTCAGATGTTTTCAAAACAACTTATGAAATGAATTGTGACATGACTTGACCATAACATAGTTGTGACTATGACAATTAAGTTCCCACTTAGGTGATTTCAAACTTTATGTTATCTTTCTTTGTTTCTGAACTCAGCTTAGGTTTCAAACTGAACGTTACTAATAGACCTAGAACTTAGCATTCCCACTAGAACTATCTTACTTGTTATTGCTAGTTTGCGAGTACTTAAAGAGTACTCATGGCTTTTGTCCCTGGCTATTCCTATGGCCAGACTATGAAGGAGACTACCAAGAGGAAGGAGACCAGGACGGCTATGATAACTAGGACTATGTTCCATCGTCAGCATTGCCTGTGCCCTTGAAGATGGACCCCACCGCTACACTTATTATTTATTCCGCTGCTTGTTGTATTAAGACTGGATCATGAGATCCTTTATTCGTGTAAGACCTTATTATGGTTTGTAATGGATGATGTACTGTGATATCCAATCTGTTATGTCTCGCAAAAATGGTAATCCTGGGATTGCAATTTATGGCATAACAGGCATCTAGGATTAAACATCCGGGTGTTGACACCTTAACTAAGTCCGGTGAGGAATATATATGAAGTCGGTGATCAATAGATGCATTAGTTGAGTTGTATATATATATATATTGAGAAATGTTTCTTCTCTTAGGCCTCCACATCGAGCCAAAAATATTCCAAACGAGGCCCGGCCAAAAAGTTGGACACATCTACGTGTTATAGAATTACGCTGGTATCACCACGGGGTGAACCCTGGGAACCCCAAAAGGCTAAAAATGTATTTGTACAACAATGCAGATTTATGGTTAGGGATCACATCCCAATCACCGTTCAAGAGTGGAATAGGACAAAAGGGGCAGAAGAGGGTGAGTATGTCGCCGACAGGTACAAAGAGGGTCTTTGGAATGACCTCATGACACATTTCACCCTGCCAGAATATGAGGATGATGCCGACATAGCGGCATTGAGGAAGAAAGTCAAGGAGTCGAATCTTTCGAAGATGGCCGAACTATTCAAGAACTGGAATAAATCATTATGGCAACATTATCAGAAGACGAAGACTCCTCCTAAATTCAAAGCCTATCTAACGAAGTAGCAGGCTAACATGGATGCATTTGTGAAGTACAAGGAGTCAGAAGCTGCTAAGGAAAAGGCAGAAAAAAACAAGTTAAATGCCTCGAAGAAGAAATATCACCATCACTTGGGGCCAAGGGGCTACGCGACTGCCATGCCAAATTGGGATGCTAAAGAGAATGAGCTT
Source organism: Avena eriantha (assembly GCA_910589775.1). Taxonomy (NCBI): domain Eukaryota; kingdom Viridiplantae; phylum Streptophyta; class Magnoliopsida; order Poales; family Poaceae; genus Avena; species Avena eriantha. The sequence goes on along the minus strand of OU342746.1, from coordinate 151,474,704 downwards.
CTTACTAAAGGGATAAATCTAGAACCAATACATGAAGTATGGGATTTGAGGGCAAGAAATTGGTTCCTTGGGCATGGGAGTGAGTATGAAGAAAATACAGGGGACCTTATTTGTAGTGACATGATTAGGATACCCTAGGAGACATGGAAGAGAGTGGTGAAGGAAATTAAAGAGGGGACAACAAAGTTCTGTCCTGATAGAGAGAAAGACTTGCTGACAAATGTCCTTAGGAATGACGAATGAGGAGGATGAGTACGAGGCCTTGGCCCTAGTTATACATGGGAGATGGGGTTTCCCAAAGATAGAGATACTTATAGGAGCCGAGAGAGAGAGAGAGCAAAGATGCGATGGCAGGATGAGGAGGGAGACATGTTCAACAAGTTGCTTGGAACACTTCAAAAGCATCATCAACAGATTGACGAGCTTCGAGGAGTAGCGTGCCTGCAAGATCCTGCACTCGATATTACCGCCGTCCCATCTCAGCGGAGAAGTAGCATGGCTGAATCAGAGCTCCTGTCTGACGATGCACAGATGGTAGATGGTGCTCTCAGCAACCCTGTGGATGGAATCAAGGAGTAGACATCTTGTGAGCTCCATCATAAGGTGAAGAACCTATCTGTCAAGGTGGCGGTCGGATGTGCTTTACCTTGTCCACCTGACACATGCTGGCATGGCCGTGAGATTCTAGCTGGCTATGCTAAAGTCGGGGTGGATGAAATCGCAACGAGGTGAGACTCAATGGAGCTTGGCAATTCCTGGACCTAAAGGTGGGAGGACACTCGGAGAAGTATTGGGTGGTATCATTCTATGGGACAAAAACAACATCAAGCTTCCAGGCTCAGCGCCAAGTCTAACACTGCCTCTGAGTCGTCGCATGTCACCTTCACCTCCATGACCTCCAAGAAGCCCACCCATGACTACGACCACCACAGCGCGAGTCCATCTCGATCTCCGCCGCAGAGTCAGCCGTCTTTGTCGCCCGCTAAGGACAATAAGCGGAAGCATGTTCCGTCGATGAGTACTAAACGACACAGCAACCCAAAACGACAAATGTCGCCCCTCCCAAGAGTACATCATAATAATCTTCCCATCAGACCTTATGATCATACTGAAGAGGAAAGTGCAGCGATCGCAAAGGCCGAATGTGTTGCGCAGCTTCAAAAGAAGAAACATGAGCCCGCCCTGGTATACACCGAGAAGAAAAAAACATATGCACTTGGTTTTCTGAACACAAAATCACAATATGACTTGCACCATAAGGCAGATTTCTATCTACGCACACTTCAAAAGGAAGTGAAGAAGAGAAAATCAAGTAAAAGTGCAAGCGGGAGCAAATCATCAAGTCAAAGTGCAACCGAGAAAAGAAAGGGCGTCCCCTAGCTCGAGAAACAGGCCAAAAAATCAATCCCACCCTTAGGGTGGTATCCTATGACATTCCCCAGTAGGATATGGAAGAAGCTGTGAATCTTGCGGCCACTATGAATGTGACTGTTGAGGAATTGCTAGGTTCGCAGGATGACAAGTTACCCAAGGCAGATGTAGTCCCTCAATATGTCCTAAGGATGTCGTTCGTCACCCAAGAGATGTGGCAACAACTGCCAACACAAATGCGGAGTTTACATAAATGGTACTTGAATGCAACAAAGGAGGAGAGAATAATGATCGTGGCAAAAGTCCCACATGACTACTACTTCTGAGCCGACGTGGTCCATGTTGAGTTTCCAGAAGTCTTCCAGTTATACAGTTTCGATGCCCTCGACAAAAGTCTTGAGTTGCTATTGTCTGTAAGTTGTTGAATTCATTGTCTACATATAAGTTGTTCAGTTGTTCAGTGCTTCAGTTCATTGCATGTAATTATCCTCATTATATCTTTTGTAGTCTATTATTATGCAGAATGAAGATCTAGGAATGTAAAGAAGGTCACTCTTTAGTGTTGGGTTCATTGACCCATATAAAATACATATAAAGACGATAACAGATAAACCCGAGGAGACAGAGGAAAACCTTCTAAGATTTCTAACGGAGCAAAATTTCTGTGACCACATACTGTTTCCATACAACTTCAAGTGAGGGTCTTACTCTGTTGTACACATTCACTTTTGCTTACTCGATATTAAGTGTAATTGATGTGTTACTGATGTATATATAAATGTGTGCAGATTCCACTAGATTCTGCTAAACATTCAACTTGATAAGGGAAGAGTTGAAGTCATGTACCCATTAAATAGACCCCTGGAACAGTTTAGGGACATGTAGTACATGCTTCAGAGGTAATTATCGTGCTACATCGGTCTCTTTCGTTGATTTCCTGAGATATCACGTAATAAATAACTCATTCATTTTCTTTACTAGGCATGGTTTGGAACCAGTTCAAGAGTGCGGTTACGGGTCACTTTAGTGAGAAGATGACGTTTAAGCTAGTCTCGGTAACTAGTACACGCATCTCTTTACTTCTAGTTTCAATACAGTTATGATGGTAGCTTATTATTTTGATTGAATTCTATTCTCGTAAAGTGTGCTAGGCAGCCACCTAGGACGAATCTATGTGGATTCTACGTTTGTGAGTTCATTCACACGTTTACCACTGAGCACAAAGATTATAGAGTCGATGTAAGCAATACATTCACAACATTATTTTTATTACCGTCACTTTTTGTTATCATGATTGGTATTCATATTGATCTCCTTTTCTTATATAGTTCGATAAAATGCGGGAACATCTCCTACCAGAGCAACGCGTACTAGGAATTGCTGAAGAACTGGCAGGATTCTTGATGAACGAGATGATAGATGACACCGGAGAATTTAGTGTGAATAGGCGCTATCGATGATCCCGACCGTGTAATTGAATAGACGGGCTCTAGTCTCGGTAATTGTGATGTATCCATGTAACTATCATGTATATATTTGTATGCTCGATCCTAAAATAAGTTATCTTATATATGTATGAACGTGTACGGTATGTGGTAGCGTAGAAAAATATTTTGAAATGAAAAAATAAATAAATAAAATGAAACAAAATGAATTCTCTACCGTGGCAGAGAAAGGGCCCAAAACTCTGCCGTGGCAGACAACCATTAGTACCGATTCGTAATAGGAACCAGGACTAATGGGGGGCACCTAGCACGCGCAGGGGCGGCCACGTGGATGCCCATTGGTCCCGGCTGGTCAGCGGGCCGGGACTAGTGGGTGGGCCTTTAGTCCCGCCTCTCTAGCCCCGGTTCCAGAACCGGGAGTAAAGCCCCTTACAGGCCGGGACAAAAGGCCCGATCTCCACCAGTGTATGGATGCGCCACTGCCTGTCGCTTGTTCCCTGGCCATGAGGAGGAAGATAAGGGGGTGGAGAAGGGGGCTGTACATGGGAAGATAACTCCCCGGAGGGGGCGAGGCGCGGTTGTCGCGGTACAAACGCACGGTGCGCCCGCGGCTGAGATGAGCGATAGGCAAGATGCGTCATGACTTCTATACATTTCCCAGTGTATGGCCGAGCAGACGAGGTCAAGGATGAGACGTGATCATGCGGTGGCATCCTAGGCCAGACTACAACACATAATATGAAATGTGGTCCACTCAGTGGCTCAGTGGAAGCGCAAAATAGTTCTTAGGAGCAGATTAAGAAGGCTGGCCGCGGGAGAGCTCTGGAGATCGTGTTGCTTCGATTTGTTCGAGTTTAACTAGTGGAAAAGAACACCATCATGCATAAATTTGTATATAGGAGCCTATATACTGAAAAGTTTGTGCAAATATTTTTGGGTATTCATTGCATACCCATGAATTAGTCTAGCTCCGCCCCTACTAGGAGGTTGTGGTTGTGCAAGAGCCCTAAGCTGCAGAGACTAGAATTCACTGGGCGAACGTGTGTTCCTTTCCAAGAGCAAGGCGCAGTGGGGTTTTTCTTTTTTATTTATTCTTGATTTAGACTTATCTGGTCATGAGAGTTGGTCTCTTAATTTTATTTTCGCATTTATGAAATTTATCCATCGGGTAGAATTAAACTGTCTCTCCAAAATTTATTCGACCTCCGATTCAGATAAATAGGTTGTCATTTCGATCAACTCCAGATGACAAAATCAATCAAGGTCTCTCATTTTGCAAAGGTATAATAGCCCCAAAAGGTCAACTTTTGGGTCAATACTCACGGGTGGTGTTAAAATTTCTCTTTAAAATTTTGGGGTATTACACATCGCTCATCCTCCTTCTTGCTTACCGAACAAGAAGGCAGAAGAACATTCCATCCATTGGCAATTTATTAACCATTACATGAGTGTTTCCCTATTTACTAGTCATATTTTAATTAAATTAAACATGGTACTTTAATTATAGTTGTCTATGATCGAAAAACTGTCCTCCAAGTCATCCATAACAGCGGACATGGCTTTCAGAAAGATTTATCCTGCATGGGTACACAAATAGCAACACACGCACGATCAACCCTAGGAAGAACCAAATACAAAAGCAACGAGGCATCACGACAAAGCATTCACAAGATTTAAAAAATAATTTCAGGGGGCCACCCCACTAAGCTACCCGCAATAAAGTTGGCGGCTCCAAGATGTATCCATGGTTTGTGTTAATGACTGTAAATGACTAGGAACCTGAAAGTGTGATTGGGATTGTCGATACCGTGAAAACATTCCATGTTCCAAAATAGTACGAGCGCTCCATACACAATAATAAATAAAGTACGACATAAGTACATGATAGTAATAATGCTTCAAACTAGTTTGTGGCCCCAAGAAATAAGATGTGAATCAAGCCCAAGCGAAGGGGGATCCATAAAGTCTCCCACATATGTATAGTGCGATAGTCAAGGAATAAGGATCAAGTAGTCGGGTCATACGGGACACAAGTGAGCGGTTAAAAATCAAATAACAACTAGTGCCCACCGGTGCCTCTTTCTTTAGTTATCATAGTTTAAGTTGTTTAGGTACCTCGTTATCCATAGTAGATTCGCAGATCCTACACATGTAATTCTACGACTCGCATGGCTCAAACAACTCTTGTAGTAATGGTTGATAGGATTGATGATACGTGCTTCAGTGGGGTTTTAAAGTAAGGGCTATGCAGTGCTTGGGATTTCAGTTTAATGCAAATCACGACACAATGATGCAAGATAAAGATAGAGGCATATGTCCTATATGTAATGCAAGCATGGGGAATTACTTGCATGTTAGCTCAACAGTGGAATAACTAGGTCCGGGTAGTACTCTTGGGTCTCTTGATAACTCCCTTGCTCGGCGTCTATCCGGAATAAAACCAAACACAAGGGCCATAATGAATAAAGTGCATAATTATATGAATCATATGCAACAAGAAAAACAATGTATGCCATGATGGAATAATCTACAATTGCATGGTATAACATAGCATGACATGGGTGAGGTATAAGAACAATAATAAACATTTTAATTAATTATTTAGTCATGTTTTGCTCCCATAAACCGTGACGCCTATTTAATATTTATATGATGCATGCTTTAATTAATATCATGGAATACATATTTGGAAAGGGCTCGTCGAGATGATCGATTTAGACATATTATTGGTTGAATTTGGAGTTACGGGATTAAAGTTATGAATTTATTAAGAAAATGGCATTTAATGGTAATTATTAATTCAAAACTTTTAAATGACCATACATTATTTTAGATAGCATATTCATATTCTTGGCATTTGTCTGATTAGAAGACATATATCATTTGCATTATTTGAAATTAGGAATTTAAAATATTATTAAAATGCAAAAAAATTTAATTATGGTCAAAAGTCAAAGGTTTGGCTAGCCTAGGTTAAATCTGGTCAAATTTGAAATATGTTTGAATTCATGTTTGAAAATAGTTCATATTTCACTTTACAAGTGTTTCCAAATTCAAAACAAATTTAAAAGATATGAATTGATGTAAATTTAATTATTTTCTAGAATTTTATTATTTAGAAAAAAAATACTCGGGAAAACCTTTTGTACCGAGGCAGACTCTAGCTACAGTCAATGATGTGTGGGGCCGCTGTACTGACTAGCTGCTGATGAGGCAGGGCTATGTGGGTGTGATATGTGGCGGTGTAGGGATTGCGGGTTTGAGAAAGGCAAAACTACATGGACCCTTTTAGAAAAGGTTCTGGAGGAACCGACGAACCTGAATTTCGGACAGATTTCTTAGAGAAAATGACTCGATTTCAGAGGACTATGGTGACTAATCTGTAGGGAATTTGGCGACATCGTAAAAATGGAAGTTGTAGATGTCGGAAAGTTGTACAACTTCGCAACAGAAAGTTTTTCCAAACAAGCAATGTACGTGACGGGGTGCAGCTCGGGATAGAGCAGATTCAGAATTGACGAAACAAATTCAGAAAATAGATTGTTTCGTCCGAACTTCAAAAGATGATTGCTTCGGCTGTCGAACTCCAAATTGAGTGTTGTTTGTTTCTAGAGGTAGATGGATGATAGGGCTACAAGTTGGTTCAGGATGTTTTCGGAAAGGAGCTTCAGGGACGCCGGGAAAATGGACGGAACAGAAGGTCGGCTGTTGCTACTGTCTGTCTACACGCTTGGGCTACTGCTGGGTGTGTAGTGCGGCTGCTGTGCACGGAGGTGCTCGACCGATGGCAGCGGTGATTTACAGAGGTACAAGGACAAGGACCATTCCTACAAGTTAGAGGAGAGCTCACCGAGGCACGTGTGCACGACGCTAGAGCACGAGGTGGAGGAGATCGGTGGCGGGACATGGTGGCAGTAGCACTCCGACGAGGTTCTTGCCGTCCTCCGTGTACTGGACGTTGAAGAGGATGTTGAAGAGGATATAGAGGATGCCTCCTAGCTCGCTGGCTACCCCTTTCTCCACCCCACAGCACAATTCAAGGCTCTTGTCTAGGCTAGGGTTTTGAGGAGGACATGCTGCCATGGCCATGGGAGGGAGAGAGAAAGGGGAAGGAAGAAGAAGGAAGAGGAGTTGGGTGCTGCCCAGATGCGATCTGGAGACTTGGGTGGTTTGGGGTTGGAGAGGCTCACATAGGGTATCTTTTGCTTTTGCAAAAGTAGAGGAAGGAGGGGCTTGGTAGACTAGGGTTTCTCCTCTGCTCTTATTTCTTTGCTTAAAGAGGAAAAGGAAGGGGACTAGAGGAGGATAGTGTCTTGGAGCTAGGATTGACCACGAAGAAAGAGAGGGGGGATAAGGGAAATGTGGAAAGATGGTGGCCAAGCTTGCCATGGCGTGGGTTAAGCTAGCTAGGGTTAGGTGTCTGTGGGGGGGAGGGCATGGATAGACGCAGGGGCAGGCCAGATGGGCCGTGGCCCACCCAGAATTCTGGGAAATTTTTGGTGTACCCCTCATATTTCTGGCCCATGTAACTGAGCTTGAACAACTCATTTTATTTCATCCTTGACTCTGGCCTGGACAATAGAATGAGGGATAGGGAGATGACCTTTCTCCGGTGCCTCCGCATATGTCCCCTCCAGCCTCTGCAGCTCTGACTGTCATGGTATTACCGAAAAGTACGCCATGGATGGGTCCTCACAGATCATGATTAGAGAGGTGGGGAAAAGGCGGTTAGTTTTTGGGTACAAGGTAACATAGCTTACCCAGGTTCAAGTCCCACAACGGTGGAGGAACTCTACTCCTACTATAAATCACTATAATGGCAATACGCCGAGTTACAGGGATTGGTTCGCTGTGCAAGGTGTTACAAATCGGTTCCTAAAGGCTCCCACATGTCCGGCTTATAAAGGAGCCAGAACCTAGGGTTACAAGGAAACAACCTTGCCGGACAGGTTACAGAGTCCTACATTAATACTAACTTGTCTTTGTATCTTGTACTCCAAGGCTCCGCGTAGGTCGATGACTGTGATGTAGCCTTCCTTTAATTGACATGGGCCTCCCTTCTAAATCTGTCTAACTGGGCCGCCCAGCAGGCCATGGGCCATGCTCCCAAATGTGGACCACCCGGGTTAACCGGATTAGAGAAATGCAATGGTGATACCCATTTAGCATATCCCCAACAGTAGCCCCCAAAGGACTTTGAGATCTTGCGTCATCTTACCTTTCAATCTTGAATTCTCTGTCTAGGTGATGCCGGTAATTCATCAAGTAATATGTGGAAGGTCTCTCAAAGAACCCAGCAATCCTCTCCATCTTCATCGTGTAAGCCAGAGATTCTTAAAGTCCTTTCCTCCAAAGTTGGATAGTTTCAGCCTTTCATGGAATCTTTGGATATGACTCTTCCACTGTAATGGTCAATAGGATGACATAGGCTACAGCCTACGCTACCTCGAAACTGACATATAGCAGCGAATTAATCATTTGCTATTTTTGCGCGTGCAAAATACGAAACATTAAGCGGCATACCGGGGGACGTGGCGAAACTACCGCGCACGTTCATCCACATGTTGTCAACGCTATAGCCATTAGATCCTCCATGCACGAATCTTGATGCCTAGGCATATAAATGTCTACTACAGTCAGAGTATTTTCTTCTTCTCGCATTCTCCTCTGCGTCTTCTTATTCCTCTCGCCGCGTGACCGTTCGAGCTCTCCAATGGAAAACCCTAGCCAAACTCTTCTTTCCCTCGAACCTTCCTCCATCTAGGCAATGGCATCCAGCAGCAGCAGCACTCCCTCGACAGTGGCGGCTCCCGAGGCTACGGTCGATCCATTGCAGGGAGTTTTTGTCCCGTAGGAAGGGTTGGTGATCCCTGTCTCTGTTGTGGTGGAATCCACCGACTGTGACCAGAAATGGGCGACGCCTAACACTGCGGAGGAGGACGCTGACTCCCACAAGGGAGTGTGGAGGGGTTCTGACCTCTCCACCGAGAAACTTCAAGAACTTATCACAGAGGGGTATCTCCCTATGACGAAGGGCTTGGTCTGGCGGCCGGCGCTGGCCAGCGAGATGGTCCCTTCTCCCTAAGCCGAAGAGAAGGTCTACCTCAAGTCCTAGCTGGTGCGTGGCGTTAGTTTGCTAGTCTTCGACTTCTTCCTCGAGATCTTGCGACACTTTCGGGTACTTCCCCACAACCTCTCTCCCAACAACATCCTCGTACTCAGCAACCCATAGCTTTGTGCAAAGTATACCTAGGAATTAAGCATAGGATAGATCTGTTCATCTATTTTTTCACCGTCAAGAGAGAGTCTGTAGAATCAAAGGATGAGTTGCGGATTTACGAAACCATTAGTATTAAGAACCGTCCTCACCAACGATTCCCCGACATCGTTGGTCATGAGTCTTGCAAGAACTAGCAACGATCGTATTTTTATGGCCCAGATATCCCTCTGGCCGGCTGCCAAGACTCATACCCTGACTTTGTCGATGGAGCCGCCGCCGAGGCCACCACCTAGAGATCCCAAGGCCCCCTCCCGTCCGTTGACGAAGCCTCTCACGCCGGAAGGTGGATCAAGTGGTTGGTAGATGGAGGGCTAACCGGCTTGGACCTAGCCATGTACTGGTTAACGTGACTGATCCAACCCCTGCAGTACCGCGCCAAGCTGATGCATAAGTATTCGAAGGATAGAAAAGATCCCATGCGGATATCCAAGGAAAACTTCTCCAGTGACTCCATAAAGCTCTGGCTAAAAGACATTGCAAAAGTGAAGGACATGAAGCGTGGCTTCAAAATCATCTTTGACATGTTTGAATGAGGCAACTGCCTAGAGGTAACTGTGTTTCCTTTGTTGCTCGTTATATATACTCTAAGGCTTTCCATCTTGAACGTATTAGTCATTTGACTCATTGTTTGATCTATCAGCTGGCGACCTTGGAGGTGGATCAAATGGCCTCCCAAGTCTATGATCCAAAGCTAAAGGATATCCACGTCATGTCTAATGATGATGCCTCCAAGGATCATCCAGCTCTGGCAGCACAAAAGCGGAAGAGCTCCACCTCTGAAGCTACTGCCGAGGGAAAGAAGAAGAAAAAGGAGAGTGGAGTCTCCAGAAAATCCACTATCGCCCTAGAGGCAGAGAAGAAGAAATCCACTGGCATCCCCTTAGCTAAGGCATCTGCTGTAGTGTATGTATATTCATTCTTTGGCTTTATTTTGCTCTACACCTATTCAATTCATGTACTTATACTGTGTATGTATTAGGAAGAAATCCGGTGTCGGTTCGAGGCGTACCTCCAAAGATGTTGGAGGTTCCAAAAATATTCACGAGATGTTCGCCAAGTCGTCCCCCGCTGCTGCTCCCCTGATAGTTGTGAGATTCGACACATTTTTGATGGTTTTTATTAATGGCTTTCTCCTAGATTTGATTGTTTTCTAGCTTTACCTAACGTTAATACTTCGGTAGAGAAGAAAACTTGGATTTTAATGTGTGTTTTAGGTTCTGAATGTCAACAAAAGGTTTTAACAAGAGAAACACAATATTCAGACGAAAACAAGCAAGTCTCTCTTTGGAAGCAATCGAGGGAGGCATACAGAGGCTTTAAGGAGCAACTATACGGCAGGAATATTTTTCTGGCCGTATAGATCCCGCCGTATAGATGCCGCCGCCTCCGTCTTGTCAAAAGGGACAACTTCCGTGAAGGGGCCAGATGCAAAATCATAACATAGTAGCCGCCATCCCATCTAGAAAGGAGAAAGAAGTGATCCGGAGAAGAAGGGGAGACGTTCTTCATCTCGCTCCACGATCTTCGACCTCCTAGACATCACACCCTCATAGCCATTACTTGTACTTGAGAGAGATAGAGAGAGATCTTCACTTTGCAAGATTAGGGTTTGAGATTGTTTATTTCTATCTTGAATTGTGTTGGATTACTTTTCCATTCTTATTGTGGATCTCCACGGTAATATCAAGAAGAACGCCCTTTATTTAATTATATCGATGATGCTTTCTTCTCTCATGTGTGAGTAAGTTCCTTAGTCATGGGAGATGTAACGGATTGGTGAGATGTGATGTGTCTCCATATATTTTCCATTAGTTTGTGATTGATTTTAATTACTATATTATGTGTGCTTGACTATCTGTGGGATGCCTAAAGCTTGTTGTCCAATTAAGGGCCCAGACAACATGATGCTTTTTTCTACATAGATATGATCTTGTTCGCTAGCAGACCGGCGACCCCCGAGTGACACGGGGATATCAATGGAAAACTAGTTGACTCAAGGATAACGATGAACCACTGTGCTTATTGCATTAGTTTGATCCAAGGAGCTTAATTGCTAAGCAATCTGAAGGATCTTAATCGTCTAGTGTCTGACCATGGTTTTGGTAACAGGCTAGTAGGATTATTGAAGTTGGGATGAAATCTACCAAGAGGAGTTCTGGCTAATGATGGGTTGCTCGCCTACACATATACTTATAAGATTACAATTGTTACACCTATCACTCGTCCACCTAGCACAGTCACTATCACCATGAACTGTATCTCCCCACGCCTTCTTAGTCATCTGCAGAAAACAACAAACAATTGAATCATTCTTTACTTTTATGCTTTTTATTCCTGAAGTTTACATTTTAGTTTTATTTAAGTACATCCAATTTAATCCAAATTTCATTCTTATTTCCACACTTGTAGTCAATTCACTCGAAGACTTGTGACAACTTTGAGTGTGACAGAGACTACACTCATAAACACTTATCTTTGGGCTATGGGATCGCTATCTATACTTTGAAACTAGCTACAAACGATCTGTGCACTTGAAAACATCAAACTAGTTTATGGTGCCGTTGCCGGGGATTTAATCGCTAAGTGTTTGTCTCTTGACATTTCAGGTGTTACTACTACAAAATAGTCTCCCTAAGAGACAAAGGGTCTACACGCTCTAGTAGGACCTATTTACTAGATTATTTTGAGTGCGTGCCTATTCAGAGGCGCGAAGAAATTATTAAAAAACTTTTAAGATTAGACAAGGTTGAAGTTGATAACCTGAGTGATTTTATGGAAATCATGTCCATTTACAGGACAACTCCCAAGAAACCTGAGAAATCTCTCAGAGAATACAATGCTCCAAACTCTGCTTTCCTTAAACAACCAATATAATTTCCTAACCCTGGAGTTAGAGAATATCGATTTGATGGTGGAATTATTAAAATTTTATAGGAAAAAGCTTTCAGTGGAAGGGAAGTTGAAGACCCAGGAAGACATATTAGAGAGTTTGACGATTTGATGACAACACTTGGACCAAAAGGTTTGCCAAGAGACTTCTCTCGTCTAAATTTTTTTCGTTGGTCTCTTAAAGGTGAAGCTCTAGACTAGTTATATTCTCTCCCTTGCCATTACATTAAATGTTGGGAAAATTGTATTGTCAAATGCATAAACAGGTTTAATCCTTTTAAAAAGGTAACTAAAAAAAGAAAGAGCATAGGCAACTTTAGTCAGAACATAGGAGAAAACTAGCCACAAGCCTGGGATAGATTCTTTGGAATGATCAATAGAATTCCTAATCATGGCTATTCTGAATCAATTATTTGCCATTTATTTTACCACGGTCTTAATACTCAAAGCAGAGAGTTACTTGACTTATCAGCAGGAGGATCAATAAATACTTTAACTGTTAAAGCATATTTGGAATTGATGTCTACTAGAGCTAAGAATCATTCTTTATACAATCCTGATTTTGACACTAAGTTAGAAAAAGGGATGCCTCGTATCAATCCCGATCTTATGCCTGAAGTATGAAAAACAATAAAAGAAAAAGGTATACCTTCTGAACTTGTTAAGGAAAACAAAGCAGACTTGTTACAAGTTTTTACTGAAGGAGATGAAACTATAAAAGTTTTTCAAGAATTAAAACATCGATAAGCAAAATCTCATAATAACCTACATAAGCATTTCCAAAAACATAAAAAGATTTTGGCAGAACTCACGAAAAACTATGATGAGATTGGCCAAGAAATAAAATTATTTCACAAGTATCTTATTATGACTGGAACCCAATGTGAACAAATAGCATCCGGTTATCAAATTTTTCTTCGAGATGATATAGATATTCCTGTTTCTACTAATGTTGTTACAAGAAGAGGTGAAGTTGTTATAGGACCATTAGGACCACTAGAATATGAAGCTGAAAAAGAGCGAAAGGAGAAAGCCTTGCTCAGAGCAAGCCAAGAAGATGATACAATGGTGGATCCTCAAGATGAAACTACTCAAGAAACACAAGATCAAACCAAGGAGGACCAAAATGATTCACATGATGACCACTATGACTCTGACATGGAGACGGTCGATCCAAGAGAAGAAAAAGAGACAAGCAATGAAGATGAAGTTGTTGTAGTATAAAATAAGAAAATTGATAAGCAACAACAAAAGAAAGCAACAAAAGAGCCTGATCCCCCACAAAAGGTAAAAGACAAAAATAAGAAAGGTGAGAAAAAGCTTCCTTATCCAGATCGAAAAAATAAAGCACCAGATCAGGTAATCTATGATTCTTTCAAAAAGGCTCTTGGTGATCTTCGTATAGAAATTTCATTTGCGGATGCAATAAAAGTTCCCACCTATTCTAAATTCCTCCATGATATTCTTAGTAGAAAAAAAAGAAATAATTGAAACCGTTGCCATGGTAACTAGTTATCCTGCTAATGTGAAGCTACTGTGTAAATCGGGAGATCCCGAATTACCAACTATTTCATGCTTAATTGGCAAAACTGGTATTCACAATGCCTTGTCTGATTCAGGAGCAGGAGTTAGTGTAATGCCATATTCCCTCTATAAAAGGTTAGGATTATGGGAGTATTCCCCTACTACTATCACTTTACAGATGGCTGACAACTCCACTAAACAACCCATTGGTATGATTGAGGATGTTCTACTTAGAATAAATGAGCATGTTATTCCCATTGATTTTATTATTCTTGAAATGCCAAAGGATGAAAAATTATCTATAATACTTGGAAGTCCTTTCCTTAGTACTGCAGGAGCATCAATTGATTGTGCTGAAGGAAAAATAATCTTCAATGTTTATCATGCTGAAATCATCCGGTATTTTCCAAAGAAGCTAGAAGTATGAGAAAGATATATTCCACCGGCAAAACGAATTCATGTGGTAAGTGCCTTTGATAAGAGGAAACCCAAGGTAAGAATTCGAGAACAGAGAAGGGGTTGAGTTATTCAACCATCCTTAATAAAATGCTTAATGGGAGTCAACCCATCACATTAATAAAATAAACTAAAGAATAAATTGTTCATCGCATTCCTACAACTTTTTCACAAACATTCTTGCGGAAGTGCGCCCGTGATTATGCAGCTATCAAAAAGTAGTACAAATATTGATTGAACAAGTGTAGAATAAATATAAAAATAAAAGTTTGATTTTTATCTACAAAAACTATCTTACTCATTTTTGTCCAGATCAAAAAGTGAACCTCCAGTTGAGGAGAAGAAGATAGGTAGATCTAGATATCCTGCTCTATACATGCTGTTTTTGGTCGATAATTTCAATTGTCATTTTTCTTTCAAAAACAAGGTGTTTTGCTAAGTTTCAGGATAAGAAGGTATTCTCAAATAAATAGAAATATTTTGATGAGTACTGAAGGTTTAACGACCAACTATATGGCGGGAATAAAAATTCCGGCCGTATAGTTTGGCCGTATAGATATCTTTGCCATCAACAAATTTTCTTGCGTTGGCACAGAGGATTGAACGACCAACTATACGACGGGAATAAAAATTCTATTCGTATAGCTCTGGTCGTATAGATATCGATGCCTTTTGTACAATTTCCTTCCAAAGGTACTGATGGTCTAACGACCAACTATACGGCAGGAATAAAAATTCTGACCGTATAGGTCCAGTCGTATAGATATCAATGCCTGTTTTATAAAATTCATCTTGAGGGTACAGACGGTTTGATGACCAACTATACGGCAGGATCATTATGATCCGGCCGTATAGTTGCATTCGTATAACTGTGTTCTGCATATAGAAACCCTAATTGGCGGCGCCGCCGCAATTATATGGCGGGAACAACATATCCTGCCCGTATAGTTGCGGCCGTATAGTTCGGCGCATCCTCATAATCGCACCAGGATGGCTAGATTTCTTCTCCTTCCTCACTTTTTGTCTCATATTCTCTCTCCAGACCTCTCAAAACCCACCTAGAACTCTTGATTCTTCGCGGATTTTGTTTGTTTGAGTGGGGGAATCAACAGATCAGTATGTTTCTCTCCCTATCCATGCTTTATTTTCATATTTCCATGGTTGAAACTCTCACATTGATCTAGTGGATGAACTCAAGCTTATTTTGTTTTTCCTCTTAATTTCTCACGTTAGGATTAAATTTTTTCCATGTAGAATCGTTCGTGTATCATGTAGAAACTACATGCCTAAGGTCTCATGGTGAAATTTTTATGTGCATCAAGATAAACAAAATTGGTAGAATTTTTCGCAAGGGCAAGCGCCAACGTGGCAAGAGTTCGGGGCACCGGGCCGAGCTCAACCCCAAGCTGGCCATTGTTTCATCAGGGAGGATGCTGCCCACACGTTGGGCCAATGATAGCTTTCTCGCCGCAGCAGGGTTGAGGGCGGACTTCGACCTCATGTGTGCAAATTCAAGACTTGCAGTACTCGCCTATGCAGGGCATAATACCTACGCCGCGCTCACCTATGAGTTCCTCGCCTCCTTCTACGATGACCATAGGGAGGAAGGTAATGCATGCATGGTAAGATTCACCATGAACCAGCAATGTTATGAAATAACTTTTGAACAATTTTGTAATGATTTCGGCTTCCCTCACGATGGGGAGTCAAATGTTACTAACCTATACAGTGTCACAAGTGGAGAAACTTGAGAGGTTGTTTCTGTTAACGGTGCCAGGGAGTTCTACCAGAAGTAGATGTCCCCCATTCAGAACCCAATAATTCACTACTATGCCTTGTTCCTCGCCAACACACTACTGGGAATAGGAGATACTGGTTCCGTGGCCAATGCGGACATGGAAATGATCACCAAGGCACTCTTCCCCAATGCACCGCAAAGTCCAAATCCTAGGGCTCTACTCATTCAGCACTTCCGTCACCAGAGCAACAAGACGAAAGGTGACATTCGCATTGGTGGATTCGTAACCCACCTTGCTCATCAATTAAACATTATCCTACCTGTGATGCAACCTGTTGATGGCTCCAAACTTATAGATGTCAAATACTTGACTGCTTGTGGCTGCCTCGGTGTTTACCGAGCTAACATGAGGCTCCGATCATAGCAGTTTGGTTATCCATGTGATTCACAGGTTGATCAAGTTTTTTTGCCCTGTCCCAAAGCCTTCTCGATTGTGGAGAAGGACACCTGGATTGTCACTAAGGATCAAGTGGTGGAGATCATGGCTGAACTCCAGCCTGATCAAGAGGAAGATGAAGAAGGAGAGAAGCAGTATGAGGATGAGAAGGAGTAGGAGCAGGAATACAACTCTACTTGGGAGGGACAACAACAACACCAAGGGGATCCTAGGACCCATGGCCCAATTAGCCGTAGCAGGGGTTCAACTACGTCCCCTATCAAGAGTTTCAACAGCTCAATCAATGCGTTGAGGAGATTGACCACACTCTATAAGGAGTGAATGAAGATGTGAGTGCCTTAACTCAAAACTTCAGTCACTTCATGACCAACTTCCCCAACTACTACCAGCAGTATCCGCACCAGGCGCCGAATGACGACAACAACTAAGCCTGGCAATAGCCTAAGCCTGGGGGAGGTTTGAAAACCTCCAAACCTTGCATTCATATTTTTATTTTTATTTCTTCTTTTAATTTATTTTAATTCTTCAAAATTGCATGTTACTTTCAGTTTGCATTCCTAAACCAAAAATACAAAAAATTAGCTGTAACTTTTATTGCAAATTCGTTTCTTTGTTTCTCTCGGAGATTACTCAATATTAGGTGACTTGGCAATAGGGAAATATGGAGGGGGTTAGACTCAAGTACGAGAACGAAGCAAGCGAGAGGAGGTATCACATTCCTTTCATCACCTTTTCTGCAACCTTAAATTGATCCTACAATTATTTACTCGCTTGCACTGGAGTCACTCCCCACTTAGCTTTCTATCCTATAAATTCTATTCCTTTGCTAGTGTCTCCTTTTTAGCTTTGAAACAATGAGCAAACTTGGTTAAAAATATTTCCTACATTTTTACAAGAAGAAAAAGCATCCAAAAGATGACTTGAGTCCATGTTTGGCCCAAAGGATTTGATTTTAGAACTACTCCATCCCATTTGAGCTTAATATAAATAGACTCGATAGGACCCTTGAATGAAATTGTCTAATAAAATGGATGCTTCGAAGTAGTAGAGATTATGCTACTGCCGTTTCTAATAATTACCCTAAGATATTGCTTTATGCATGTCACTACAACACTGTCGTGCTCCATGGGGAACTATTAACTCCGCTGGCCAACGAACAATCTAAATGTGGGAAAGCACTTGATTTCGGCTATTGAGTTATGTAAACATCTGTAGCAGCAATGCTATGACGGGTAAAATTTTAGTCTCCTCGTGGTTTCACATTCCAAGTGAAGTTGTAGTACTCCTATGACCCACTATTGCTCAACAATTATTTATTGGCATGGTCACGAGTGCACACCACAGTCCCAATTAACATGTTAAAAACAGTAGCATGATTTCTCCATAAAAGGGCTGAAGTTTTTGAAAGGCAAGGAAAGGAAAAAGGTGCTTTGAGAGTCTTGAAATTTTGACATGGGAATATATGAGTTGTTCTTAAATTGAATGTTTTTGGTGCCAACTTGAGTACTCTTAATTGATTAAAGAAACAAGAGCAAAATGTTTTCATCTCTCAACAAAGAGGGGCACCAAAAGAATTTGTCTCACTTTCCTAGCTAAACTTTTGACACTTACTTGGGCATATGATTTATTTGCTAGCAAGATATACGTGGTTAATAAGTGGACTCAGTGCAATCTTGTGAATACTTGGGAATTGTGAAGAAAAGAATTTGACACCAATTCAAGCTTGTAAGTTCTTCTATTTTAGTCTCAAATCTCCGCTATTCTTCGTTATTTCATTGTCACTCGAGGGCGAGCAACATCTAAGCTTGGGAGAGTTGATAGCTGTGAGATTCGACACATTTTTGATGGTTTTTATTAATGGTTTTCTCCTGGATTTGATCATTTTCTAGCTTTACCTAACGCTAATACTTCGGTAGAGAATAAAACTTGGTTTTTAATGTGTGTTTTAGGTTCTGAACATCAACAAAAGGTTTTAACAAGAGAAACACAATATTCTGCCGAAAACAAGCAAGTCTCTCTTTGGAAGCAACCGAAGGAGGCATATAGAGGCTTTAACAAGCAAGTCCCGCCGTATAGCTGCCGCTGCCTCCGTCTTGTCAAAAGGGACAACTTCCGTGGAGAGGCCAGATGCAAAATCATAACACAGCAGCCACCATCCCATCCAGAAAGGAGAAAGAAGAGATCCGAATAAGAAGGGGGAGACGTTCTTCATCTCGCTCCACGATCTTTGACCTCCTAGCCATCACACCCTCATAGACATTACTTGTACTTGAGAGAGAGATCTTCACTTTGCAAGATTAGGATTTGAGATTGTTTCTTCCTATCTTGAATTGTGTTGGATTACTTTTCCATTCTTATTGTGGATCTCCATGGTAATATCAAGAAGAACTCCCTTTATTTAATTATATTAATGATGCTTTCTTCCTTCATGTGTGGGTAAGTTCCTTGGGCATGGGAGATGTAAGGGATTGGTGAGATGTGATGTGCCTCCATATATTTTCCATTAGTTTGTGATTGATTTTAATTACTATATTATGTGTGCTTGACTATATGTGGGATTCCTAATGCTTGTTGTCCAATTAAGGGCCCAGACAACATGATGCTTTATTCTACATAGATATGATCTTGTTCGCTAGCAGACCGGTGACCCCCGAGTGACATGAGGATATCAATGGAAAACTAGTTGACTCGAGGATAACAAGGAACCACTGTGCTTATTGCATTAGTCCGTGTAACACCCCAAAAATATTAATCAAGATTATCAAGTTCTAATCACCCAAGTTTAGGGTTAACAAAATTTTTTATTATCAAATTAAATATGAGTGTATGTGTGATTTGCATTAGTGTATGAATGAGTGCAATTGCCATGTTCGATTGCTACAAATGATAAGGAACAGTTTAAAGATGAATACTACATCATCTAGGCCATTTACAAACAAAATCAAAAGTAAGGAAATTCAAATATGAATCATATGATCAAATGGTCATTTTGACCAAAATTATCCACTAGACCACTTTGAGTGTTCCTAGTAAAAGATTTCTAGCAGAAACATTTCCAATTATTTTCACCCCTTGCTACACCAAGTGAAAGTGAACCCAAGCCCACTTTACAAACTCACAGAAACTGTTTTCAAATCTATTTAAAGGACAATTCAAAATTGAATCAAGTGTATGTACTAAGATCACCATTTTGGAAAAACCACTCCAATCAATGCACCTTGGCAAACCCTAGCAACTACAGACTACCAAGCAAGTACTCAGAACACTCACCAAATTTCATTCAAAATTTCAAATTTGAATTCATGCGGCCATTTGGTCGAGCACCTGGCAGACATAGAAAACCCTGGCCTAACTTCCACTGTTTCGAGTAGTGATCACTCACCCATTCGTCCCCTCTGCACTCCGTTGGTCTCCCCCAACACCTAGCAGCGCAAGGCACGCATCCCCCTTTGCCGTTGCACCAGTGAAACGCTGCCCGAAGCTCGCCGTGCCAGCCGACCAAGAACAACTCGCCACAGCCAACACCGCCCTTTCCCACGACGACCAGGAGACAGGACACCATCCACCGCCACCCCCTATCCATCCCTTGACCACAGGCAAGCCATGGACCACCCATGATCATCGCGCCCAATTCTCTAAAAGCCATGCCGAGAGCACGCTAGAGCGCCATAGCCGACCCGCGCACACACGCTGTGCCTCAGCCTCTCCACGCGTACACACACTCATCGTGACCCTAGCTACTCGCCAGACATGCCCGTTTGCCGCCGCGTGGACCATAGCCACTGTGCGCCCTCTCGAACGCCGCCGCTCTCGTGTAGAGCACCGATCATTCCCGACCAACCTCGACCGCCCCTTGCTGCAACATTAAGCGTGTGACGACCGCCCTGAAGCACCACGTCGAACCCTACCCTCTGCCATGCCAATAGCTCGTTGTACCGCCATCGCCAAAGGAGCCAGACCATGCCGCAATGTCCCCATCGCCGGTGTATAAATAGAGGTCACCCCAGCCTCAATTCTCCACACCATCTCACTCCCCACTCCTTACAGAACCTACCAAATCCTTCCCTGTAGCAAGGCGAGCACCACATCGCAAGAATTTGGCCGAGTCCGCCACTGCAGAGGAAGAAATGAGCCGTCGAGCTACCCCAGGAGCTGCCGTGACTACGCCTTGAACCGCCGTCGACGACAACCCCATTTTCCCCCATCGCCGACCCTAGCTGGAGCCCTGGTGAGCCTCACACGACCCCCACTGCCGCGTTAGGTTTAGTTTCTCACCGGAGCTGTTCGACGTAGAAGATGAACCTCAGCCGTTAGATCATGTTCTAATCGTAGGGCTTAGGTTGAAACATACCATTTCAGGTTAGATGAGCCACTGACTAGTGGGACCCCCCGTCAGTAGCCCACTGCACCAGTGCAGCGTAGCTAGGCCGACTCGTTTACTTTCCCGCGCAGAGCCCGTTGATTCAAATAGGATTTTGCTAATTTAGTTAAAACCAGATTCTGTTAGTAGATTCAAAAATCAATTCAAAGAGATTCACTAAACCAAATTGCATGATTCCAATTTTGTTAGAAAGATATTCAAATTATCTATCCAAGCCCATTGGATTCAAACCATTTAAAATTATAGATCATCTATACAAAAAATAACAAGACATAGGCTTTTGCTACTTCAAACATTTTTAAAAAATCAGCCATAAATGCTTTTGAGTTGATTCCAACTCTCAAAAATCACATTTGACAATATCTATCTGAATATATAAAAATATTTAGATTTACATGCAGTGATCTTTGACTAGTACCAAAAGAATGCTATATGGGCGTTTCTAGTCACTTTAATTGTATTAAATAGTAATTTTAAACTTTATAAAATATGACCAACACTTTAAATCACATTCCCAAGTATTAGAATATGTGGTGATGACATGTGTCAACATGATCCCATATTTTAATTAGAGAATATTAAATCTTAAGCATTTTCAATGAGTAGAAATTACTTTTCTAAAATAAGATAAATAAGACTAGGTCTTTATATCATGTGGTGATTGTGATGATGCTAGATCATCTAGTGTGAACCTTAGTTTGCTAAAAATAGAAATAGTTAAGTATTGTTTGGTGATTATGTACCCCGTATTCATTTATAGACACTAGTACCGACCCGGGATACGAGGAGCAGGAGTACTATGAAGAAGAAGAGAACTTCAACCACTGCACTACTCAAGGCAAGCTAACACTTGCAAGTTCCACAACTATGCAAGCTAGAACTATGCAAGCTAACACTTGCATGCTTCATAACCTATGCAAGATGCATTAGGCATGCTTTGGTTATGCAACCTTGATAATACCAATCCCAAGTTTTACTTGCAAGCTTTATTATTTTACTTTTACCAAAGTTCTTTACCTTTAGTTAGTGGATTTGTGAGTATTGGAAAAATAGGATAGATGCCATAAAGAGTATAAAACTAATCCTAGGTAGTTATACTTAGATGGCATCAAAAGGCATAAAACTAGAGTTGGATAGTTACACTTGATTAGCACCCCTCATTAGTGAATACCCTCAACTTTAGTGGCTAGTGCTAAGCATAAAAGTTGATCACTTTAGATGGGAATACTTGGTGAAAATGGTAATGAAAACCTTGGAATGATGATTCATTCTATTGAAATGTTTTGACATGTGTTGTGAAACACAATGATTAATGATGAAAATGTTGAGGCATGAGCCTTGGCCCTTTTATAAAAACTGATGGTTGGGTTCGGATGCCATACCATTCCAATTTTACCGTACAACCACAATACCCAAATTGGGTAGGGCTTAGCTGGAAGTTTATATGACTTACTATGGGTTCCCTTGCAGAAGAGGGTGAGATGAGGCTACCTCGTGATGAATGTCCACCTATGTAGTGCCCATGATGGCAGATGTCCATGGCTGGGAGACCAAGCTCATAGGGGAGTAGCCTATACTACAGTGTGTAATTGAAAGGTTCTGATTGATTATCCGCATACTAAGTATGATGATTCAGGGTTATCCCTGACGGATGTATCGAATTTTGTGGTGAAAGTGTACCACCTCTCCAGAGTGTCAAACTATTCGAATAGCCGCGTCCGCGGTCATGGACAGTTGGAGTGGGCATACTGTTCCATTGTCAGATGTTTTCAAAAATGACTTGTGAATTGAAATATGACTCTGACTTGATCACAACAGGATTATGGACATGAAAACTAGGTTCCTACTTAGGTGATGCAGATCATTAAATTTGTTTTCTTTACTCTATATGAGATAAACCTGGCTTTTTGCAAATAAACCTAGAGCTTAAGATTCCTACTAGAACTACTTTACTTGTTAGTGATAGTTTGCGAGTACTTAAAGAGTACTCATGGCTTTGTACCTGGCTATTCCCGTGGCCAGACTATGAGGAGGACTACCAGGAAGATGGACAGCAGGAGGTCTATGACAACTAGGATCATCTCCCATCGACAGCATTGCCTGTGACTCTGAATATGGAGCCCCTACTACGTATATTTTCTGCTGCTTTGATTGTATTAAGACTGGATCATGAGATCCTTTATTTGTAAGACCGTTATTTTTGTTTTTAATGGATGATGTACTGTGGTACCAATTCTGTTATGTATCGCAAAAATGGTAATCCTGGGATTGCGATGTATGGCATAACAGGCATCTGGGATTAAAAATCCGGGTGTTGACAAGTTGGTACGAGAGCCATCCTGACCATAGTAGACCCTAGTTAGAATGGACATCTGAACAAAAAACTTAGTTTCAAAACAAAAGAAGTGAGTATTTATGAAAACCTATTCCCACTCTTATCCTTGAGATTCTTTCAAAAAGATTCATGTTCCTCAAAAATTCTTGCAATTCTACATAAAATTTGACACACTTGATCACCCCACTAACTTGCTCACCCTAAATGCTTATAGATGGAGGTCCCGTATTACAATTTCTACCAGCTGGGCAACGGAGGCCACCTGATCTTTGAAAGGGATCTAGATGCACTCACAGAGTATCTTGAGTGCCCGCACCCGGAATTCTTCGGGGCCCAACTCAACGATCATATAGGAGGAGATCTACAATGGCTAATAGTTGTAGATATCAGAGGCAAGATGGAAGCACCCACTTCGGAGAAGATCCAATTCATCTCGAGGGAGAACAACTGGCTAGATGGATTAGCCAGGGCTAGGCATGAAGCTCTTGCCCGTCTATGTGGGCAAAACATCAACCAGATCCAGGGAACTCGCTTTACTCACTACACAAGGCGTGATTCTATGGAATGCCCTTGGAGATGCCAGGACACCTAGAGCTGAAGCACCGGGTGGATAATCTTGACTTCATGTTGTATGATAGACAAAAGGAGTTGGACAATGCCCGTGCCTACACCAACCACAACCATGCCATTGCAGTAAAGAAGGACCAGACCCTCGCAATCCTCGCCAAGGAGCGCCAATCACTTCGTCGTCAGCGTGACAAGAAGGATTGCACCATTGATCGTCTTTGCAAGAAGGTGGCCACTCTTGAGAAGACCATCCGTGAACAGGAGATCCAGCTTGAAGCGAAGGAGGAGGAAGGTGAACATATCCAGGGAGATCTCTATTCTTACCTCAGTGATCATAACGACTACCTAGAGGATGATGACATGGAGTTCCACACTGATGATGATGATTCCGCCTTCATTGATGATGATTAGATGCACTTGAGAACTACCGTAGGAATGAGTTGTATCTAGTCCCACTATATCGTAGTTTCACAGAATGGTTCTTAAAACCATCGTTTTCTATTTGTGTTGTGGTGTGTGTTTGTATTGTGTGCTTGAATGAATGAATGAATGAATGAGAGGAAGTTGTTAGTTTGCAAAACTGGAGTCAAACTCAAAGTTTTCAACTTTTGAAACAAAACCACGAACCTTAGAGATTTCCCTCTTATCTCGTTATCTATCTCAATCTTTAGATGGCTCGCGAAAATCCCGGAGGAAGCAGTTCATCTCAGGACCCAATGCTGCAGATTCTGCAAATATTAGTTTCTAACCGTGAAGCTAGTAGAGCCGAACGTCAAGCCAACTTAGCTACTATGCAACAGATAGCTTAGATGGCCCACAATAATCAAGGCCATTGAAACCAAGATCATCATGGATCCAAACTAATGAACTTTCAGAATAGCAACCCACCTATATTTAGTAAGTCTGGGGATCCCTTAGATGCTGATGACTGGCTGCAAACCATGGAGAACAATTTGGAGGTCGCAGGAGTTGAAGCCAATGAAAAAGTACTGTTTGCCTCCTGTTATCTAGCAGGTGATGCAAGAGCCTGGTGGAATAGTACTCGTACCATGAACGAAGGGAAAACGATGACTTGGGAAGCATTCAAGATCAAGTTCAGCCGAACCCATGTGCTTAAAGGTTTGGTCACTAGGATGAGGGATGAGTTCAGGGAATTGAAGCAAGGGAGAATGCCTGTGGTGGAATACCGTGACAAGTTCTCATCTTTAGCTAGGTATGCCCCTGATGAGATTAGCACCGAAGCAAAGAAGAAGGAAAGGTTCCTGAATGGATTACATGATGAGATGCAGACTATGTTAGTCAACATCCGTTTTGCAGATCTAGAAGAACTAGTGGACTCTGCTATCTAGATGGAACGGAAGATAAACCAAGCCAAAGACAACCGTAAGCATCGCATAATGCACCACCCTGGATCCCACCATACCCAGAAGTATCGCCCCAACTCGTCTGCAGGATATGCCCCAAGAAACAACAGACCCCCTATGTCCCGTCCAAACTACCCCAATCGTAGCGGAGGAAACTAGAAGTCTGGAGGAAACCATAACAATAACCCTGGCAACTCTAATAACTTCAACCGTGCAGCACCCAAGTCCAACGATAACAACACCAACAATAACAATACTGCCCCAAGGACTGGAAGCAATGTTGTGCCTATTGCAGGAAAAGACAAGTCCCAGATTACTTGCTTTGAATGCGGAGTCAAGGGTCACTACTCCAACGAGTGCCCCAAGAAGCTTGCAGCAACCACCAATGTGAATGCACCCGCTCAGCAACAATGCCGTGTTCAGCCTGGAAGGAGATTTTCCCCAGGGAACTTGCTCAACCGCAACGGCCGTCTATTCCACATGAATGCTGAAGAAGCTCAGGAAGCGCCAGATGTCGTGCTGGGTATGTTTTTTGTTAACTCAGTACTTGCAAGAGTGTTGTTTGATTCTGGAGCATCACACTCGTTTGTTATAGAAGAATTTGCATGCACTAGTAAGATTCAACCAACAAAATTAAAGCATGTTATGATAGTTTAAATAACTGGTTCAACCACCAAAGCTAGAAAAGTTTGCAAGGCTGTACCTATCAGAATCCATGGAATAGATTGTTATGCTAATATAATAGTACTTGGAACCAAAGGTTTGGAAGTAGTACTAGGAATGGATTGGATGTCGAAACATAAAGGATTAATTGATTGTGCCAAGAAAGTCATAACCATGACCAGTAGCACTAGAGTATCAGTAGAGCATGTATCTCAGACTTTGTCCCGTCAATTAAAATGCAACTAGAGTCTAGCCCAACCAACCCTAGATCAAGTTAGAGTAGTCTATGAATACCCCGACGTGTTCCCAAATGAATTTCCCGGTATGCCCCCAGATCGGGATATCGAGTTCATCATTGAACTAATTCCTGGAACTAGACCCATTACTCAGAGACCCTATAGTATGAACCCATATGAATTAGTGGAGCTGAAGAAACAACTTGATGCTATGCTGGAGAAAGGTCTGATTCAACCAAGCGCATCGCCATGGAGGTCGCGTGTCTTGTTTGTGGATAAGAAAGATGGAGGTAACCATTTGTGCACAGATTACCGGAAGCTGAATGATGTCACCATCAAAAACAAGTACCCACTACCGAAGATAGAAGATCTGTTTGACCAGTTGACTGGTGACAGAGTGTCTTCTAAGATTGATCTTAGAACTTGTTATCATCAACTATAGATTCGTGCAACGGATATCCCAAAGACTGCCTTTACTACCAGATATGGATTGTATGAGTACACTGTCATGTCTTTTGGATTAACTAATGCCCCCGCTTATTTCATGAATCTCATGGATAAGATTTTTATGAACTTCCTGGATATGTTTGTCGTTGTTTTTATTGACGATGTTCTGATCTATTCCAAGTCAGAAGAAGACCATGAGCTACACCTGAGAACCATCCTTGAAACCCTTAGAGAACATCAGTTGTATGCTAAGTTTAGCAAATGTGAGTTCTGGTTGAAGGAAGTAGGATTCCTAGGACATATCGTGTCGGTAGGAGGAGTCGCTGTCCATCCCGCCAATATCAAAGATGTTGAAAAATGGAAAGCCCCAACCACTCAAACCTAAGTCCATGCTTTTCTCGGATTAGCCAGATATTACCGCAAGTTTGTTGAAGGATTTTCGAACATCGCAAGACCAATGACCCAGTTATTGAAGAAAGATAAGAAGTTTAATGGACGAACAAATGTGAAGCTCGTTTTCAAGAGCTCAAGAAGAGATTGATTTTAGCCCCAATTCTGATTATGCCGGATATCAAAAAGCCTTTTCATGTGTATTGTGAGGCATCCAAGATTGGTCTCGGATGTGCGTTGATGCAAGAAGGCAAAGTCATGTCATATTTGTCTAGAAAACTGAAGCAACATGAGGAAAACTACCCTACCCATGACCTTTAACTAGTAGCCATAGTTTTAGCTTTGAAGACATGGCGTCATTACCTTATGGGTAACCGCTGTGAGATTTATTCGGATCACAAGAGTCTGAAGTATATTTTCACCCAGAAGGAGCTGAATATGAGGCAAAGGAGATGGATAGAGTTAATCAAGGATTAGGACCTTGACATTCACTATCACCCTGGCAAAGCCAATGTGGTAGCGGATGCTCTTAGTAGATTGCCGTGTAGATTAAACACCATGATTAAAGAAGCCTATCCAAGTTTGAATGAAGAGTTGGA
Organism: Avena eriantha; assembly: GCA_910589775.1. Lineage (NCBI taxonomy): Eukaryota > Viridiplantae > Streptophyta > Magnoliopsida > Poales > Poaceae > Avena > Avena eriantha. The sequence continues at coordinate 151,447,562 of OU342746.1, read as the reverse complement.
GTAGTTTAGAACGGAACTAGTTAGCAAAGGATTTTTAGCCAGTATTGAACTTCAACCCACTTTGATCAGTCAGATCAAGGAATCCCAGAAAGGAAATGCAAGTATCGACGGAATCAATCATCGTATCGGTATAGGGAAGGTACCAGGATTCACCGAAGATGAAGAAGGAGTTTTGTGGTACAAAGGACATATCTATGTGCCAGCAGATTCCGAGTTGAAATAGGTTATCATGCAGGAAGCTCTTGATACTCTTTATTCTATCCATCCCGGAGGAACGAAAATGTATCAAGATTTGAAGGAGCAATTTTGGTGGCACAAGATGAAGAGAGAAATCAGAAGCTACATAGCCAAGTGTGATATCTGCTAGAGAGTCAAAGCGGAACATTAGCGACCCACAGGACTTTTGCAACCATTGCAGATTCCAAAATGGAAATGGGATTCTGTCGGAATGGATTTCATCACCGGTTTGCCTACATCTAGTAGGGGAAATGACTCTATTTGGGTCATAGTTGATAGACTGTCCAAGGTAGCCCATTTTATACCTATCAAGACCACCTACCAGAGTTCGAAGCTAGCAGAGTTGTACATTGCTAGAATCGTCAGCTTGCATGGAACCCCTAAGCCCATAGTGTCGGATCGAGGAACCCAGTTTACCTCAAGATTTTGGCAGAAAGTACAAGAAGGATTAGGAACCAAGATGAACTTCAGCATATCTTATCACCTGCAGACCGATGGACAAACTTAAAGAGTCAACCAAATATTAGAAGATATGTTGAGAGCTTGTGTTCTAGAGTATGGATCGAAATGGGAAGATTGTCTGCCTTTCACAGAATTCTCATACAACAATAGTTATCAAGCCAGTTTGCAAATGGCCCCCTTTGAATTTCTGTATGGAAGGAAGTGTCGGACCCCCTTGAATTGGTCGGAAGTAGGAGAGTGTTTGATTTTCAGACCCGACATCCTATGAGAAGCCGAATAGAAGGTTCACAAAGTCCGTGAGCACCTCAAGACCGCCCAATCCAGACAGAAGAGTTATACTGACAAAAGACGTCGAGACCTAACCTTCAATGTCGAAGATTTTGTGTATCTCAAAGTATCACCCTTGAAAGGCAACATTTTCGTCTGAGAGGAAAGTTAGCCCCCAGATATATTGGACCCTTCAAGATTTTGAATTGCAGTGGAGAAGTATCATATCAACTGGAACTACCAGACGAGATGTCAGCCATACATAATGTGTTCCATATCTCATTACTTCGCAAATGCTTAGAAGTTCCGGAGAAGACCGAAGTGTTCAAGAACATCGATTACCGAGCCATAGATATCGACAAGGATCTAACTTATCGTGAAGTACCCATTCGTATTTTGGAAGAAGCCTTCAAAACCACCAGGACCCGGAGTATCAAGTTTCTCAAGATCTAGTGGAGTAACCATATTGAAGAAGAAGCTACTTGGGAGCGAGAAGATTACATTAAGACTGAGTTTCCAAATCTCTTTTGTTCCTAGTTTTTCTTAAATCTCAGGACGAGATTTTGTTTAAGGAGGGAAGGTTTGTAACACCCCAAAAATATTAATCAAGATTATCAAGTTCTAATCACCCAAGTTTAGGGGTTAACAAAAACTTTTATTATTAACTTGAATATGTGTGTATGTGTGATTTGCATTAGTGTGCAATTGCCATGTTTGATTGCTACAACTAATAACGAATGGTTTAAAGATGAATACTATATCATCTAGGCCATTTACAAACAAAATCAAAAGCAGGGAAATTCAAATATGAATCATATGATCAAATGGTCATTTTGACCAAAATTATCCACTATACTACTTTGAGTGTTCCTAGTAAAAGATTTCTAGCAGAAACATTTCCTATTATTTTCACCCCTTGCTAGACCAAGTGAAATTGAACCCAAGCCCACTTTACAAACTCACATAAACTATTTTCAAATCTATTTAATAGACAATTCAAAATTGAATGAAGTGTATGTACTAAGATCACCATTTTGCAAAAAACCACTCAAATCAATTCACCTTGGCAAACCCTAGAAACCAGAGACTACCAAGCAAGTACTCAGAACACTCACCAAATTTCATTCAAAAATTTTAAATTTGAATTCATGCGGCCATTTGGTCGAGCACTTGGTAGACACAAAAAACCCTGGCCTAACTTCCACTGTTTTGAGCAGTGATCACTCACCCATTTGTTCCCTCTACACTCCCCTGGTCTTCCCCAACACCTAGCAGCGCAAGACACACATCCCCCCTCTGCCGTTGCGCTAGTGCAGCGCTGCCCGAAGATTGCCGCGCCGACCGACCAAGAACAACTTTCCACAGCCAACACCGCCCTCTCCCATGATGACCAGGAGACAGGCCACCGTCCACCGCCACCCCCTGTCTAACCCTCAACCATATGCAAGCCATGGACCACCCGTGATCATCACACCCAATTCTCTGCAGGCCATGCCGAGAGCGCGCCAGAGCGCTGCAGCCGACACGCGCACACACGCTGCGCCTCACCCTCTCCATGCGTGCACACACTCGCCGTGACCCTAGCTACTCCCCAGACATGCCCGTTCGCCGCCGCGCGGACTGTAGCCATTGTGAGCCGTCTCGAATGCCGCCGCTCCCGCGCAGAGCACCGATCGTTCACAACCAACCTTGACCACCCCTTGCTACTCCATTAAGCGTGTGACGACCGCCCTGAAGCACCACGTCGAACCCTACCCTCATGTGACACCCCCGGGATCAAGGTTAAACAAATACCAGACCTTAGCCTGACATAAGCTTAACCTAGAGCTCGAGGATATCCAGTGAGAAATCGGTAACACAACAGTAACCCTGTGACACAAAAATTATTACAGCAAGCTCATAACTGAGCGAAGAACCAAAGTATTACAAGCAAAGGTCACTGACCACAAACATCAAACAACGGAAGGCAAATTATGCTATTAAGTATAGCAAACTTAACAAATGGTCTAAGAGGCCTAAAGCATAACGATGACATCCCAGCCCATAGATTCTAGTCTGCCGGCCGGGAACCCCAAGATACTCGTCGGTGTCGATGTCGTACCAAACTCGTCTTCAAGGGAACACTTATTCTTCTACAAAAGTATCAACAAAGCAAGGATGAGTACAGGGTGTACTCCGCAAGACTTATGGTTGGTGGGGTTATTTTGCATAAAGCCATCTTTGTTTATAAAATAGGAGGAAGAAGAAGCTCGTCTAATCAGAACATTTTAAAAGGGGATAAGAGAGTGACATCTCCAAAGAATTGATCATCATCTTTTGATATCCACCGAAGTAATCCTTATCTCACAACTAGGATCACACCTCGTTCCCATAAGGAAGCATCCTGAATCACACGTTGAACTGCCAAGTTGTACGATAGGTTAAAGTTCTCTATGATCTTAGAATTCGGTCACCAAGCGTTCATAACCGTGAACACAACTTTTCGAAAAGATTTAACCTTGCATGGGTGTACAACTTTACCCACATGCACCAACCAACTCTTAATGCCACTAGATAAGCCCTCTTCCTGGGAAGGCCGATAGAGGGTGGTTGGACACGACCTTTACCTTGCTTTCGCCGAGACCATGAGTCACGCCCTAAGGATGGTTCCGCCGTAATGGGTCAAATCCCGAAGTTGGTCCCTAGAGATGTGGGCGAGGTTGGTTTACCAGGGGCTCCATCGACCCCAAGCAACCCCAACCATGCTTACCTACCTGTTATGATGCACCTTAACCCGCCAAATCTTTCAAAACATTTTCTATGCATATGTCGAATGGAACGCCGAACTATGTGACTGATGGAATCTACTAGGCAAGTTAGTTACTCGTGAGGTTTTCTAGGCCCCGTGTGGCTGTAGCTCGTCTCGGTTCCAAAGGCAATAACTCGGTTCCTAGTGGTGGCAATCATGGGACTATAAAAACCACATCCCACCGTGGCCTTCCATATAAGCCTTAGCATGTTTAACCTTTACCACTGATCTTACCTCATCAGTATACCTCGATCTCCTGCCATACTAGATTCTCTGCAAATGGTACATCATTTGGATGAACCAGCACTGACAGCTAAGCATGGCTAAGCAAGACACAGAGATAGCTCTAGCAGTGCACACAAGCAAACCTAGTTATGCTAGGAGTAGTGTATCAGGTAATATAAGATCAAAGGGAGTAATGCAATAGATAGGACACTCTATCTATCGATAAAAGACCACAGTAGAATCGTATGCAACATGGCAGGAATGAAATGCTTTCGAAACCATAGGATTGTACAATGGTGGGGCTATGCTTGCCTTGTTTGTTGATACCCAGGTAAGCAGAGCTTCAGATATCTTGTAATGTACTTAATTATAGTTGATCAAGTATTGATCTTCGATCTTCGATGGTGTTGACCTCGGTCTTCGATCTCGATCTCGATATCGTATTCTACCAGGAAGAAGCAAACACCGGAAAGAAAGGGGAAACAACAATCAACACATGGCATCGATCAATGCTCAATCAAGGATAATGATATGACAATTTAATTAGTATTGAAATGGAACCCTATAGCATGCTTGGCAATTTAAGCGAGATCCGAGGGGTCCAAACCCTAATCCAGGGAAACCCCGGATGTATATGAGAGGGGTCACTTTGTTATTCTAATTAAACTTGGCATTTAAGTTGTTGAACAATGCATGAATTTGAGTCTATTGTAAATATCTCATTTTTCTGAACATTTTGATATATTATTTATATTTTTCTGAATTATAAATAATAAGTTATTGATTTTATAAGATTTAACTCTTTTCTGAAATTATTAAAACATTTATTAAATTATAACAAAAGCCGGGATACTTTATACTTAGGGGCTACTCCTAGCCTCTGTGGCTGAAGGCTGGGCCCTAAGCCACATCAGCTACCACCGTGGGTGGGGTGGGACCCGACACGGTTTGACCGGGCTAACCGTGCGCCTGACGTCATGGTGACGTTGACATGACATCACCGCGGAGGTGCTCTCAGGTGGACGGCGAGGATGGCGATGTGGTGCTCGTGGGGCTGCATGGCGGTGTGCGTTCGAACCACAACAGCGAGGCGAGAAATATAGAGGCGGCGTCACCCTACTCTGGTAGCCAGAGCTACATCTACGACGAGGTCTGGCGGTGGCCGACGGCGGCGTGCGACGCGAGCTCGAAGCAAAGCGATAGGAAGAGAGTGGAGAGGATCCAGGGAACCAACGGCTGACCGGGATTCTAACGGAGGCGACGGCGGGGCCGGAGGAGGTCGAGGTCGACGGCGATGGCGAGGGCGAGCTTCATCGGGGCTCAGGAAGAAGAGGTTGCTGGGCTCAATTGAGGGAACGCCGACCCGATTCTTTTGGCTAGGACGATCAACACGGCGAGGCGGACCTTCTACCAGGCCTAACGGGGCTCGTGGCGGCCTACAACGGCGACGACAGGCGGCGGCAGAGACGGCTAGGGTTCGGGTCCGCAGGGAGAGAGGAAGAGAGGCACGCGCAAGGGGGAAGATAAGGACGGGGTCGAGGCATCGGGGCGGTCTTATCCTGGTCTGGGTCAGCGACGTAGCGGGGATCTTGGCGCCGGGAGGATCGACGGCGGCGTGGCGGACACGCAGCAGCTTCCCGTCATCGACGAAGACGACGCGGGAGCTAAGGCCGAAGAGGTATGCGGGCCGCAGGTGGGCTGGTTTGGGCCAAGTCTGGGCTGCTGGATGCTGCGCGGCTGAGCAGTAGATAGGTGAGGGGAAGAGTTGGGCTGAGGCCTAGATAGAGTTGGGTTTAGTTTTTATTTTGAAAATCCTTTTTCTATTTCCGGTTTTGTTTTCTCTTTTGTATTTTCAAATTCTTTCTGTTTTGGAGCCATTTGAAAATACCAGAGGATTTGTAAAATATGGAAAATATTGTAGGGCCCTTTAATCAATTTGGGCTCTATTGCTTTTGTAGTTTTCAAAATATTCAAAACCCTTTTGAATGGATTTCAAAACGGAGGGGAGGACTATAGTTTAGGATTTCCATTATTTTCTTTACATGCATTTTTAAGAAATGATGCTCATGAATGCACAAACAAAACCCTAACTAGGATTAGCTAAAACTGGGGCGTTACAGTGATAACCCACAAGTATAGGGGGTGTATCGTAGTATTTTCGAGGGAAGTGCCAATTTATTGATTCAACACAAGGGGAGCCAAAGAATATTTATAAGCCTTAACAACTGAGTTGTCATTTCAGCTGCACCTAGAAACAATCTTGCTCACAACAGTTTATCAGTAGAAATAGTTTTGTAGTAGGAATAGTAAAGTAATAGCAGTAGTAAAAGTAAAGACAGTAGTAACAATTGTAGCAAATAATAGGATTCGAGTGCGGTAGGCATAGAGATGGATGGGCGGGCATTGCATGGACAAGACAATTCACATGGCAATCAGAACATAGGGCAATTGCAGATAAATAAGATAAAGCATCCAAGTACTAAATAATCCTAGGCATGTGTTCCATATATAGTCATACGTGCTCGCAATGAGAACTTGCACAACATCTTTTGTCCTGCCATCCCGTTTGCAGCGGGGCCTCAAGGGAACTACTAGCAATTAAGGTGCTCCTTTTAATAGAGCACCTAACACTCCGTGAACACATGTGATCCTCACATCAAAGCCATTCCCTCCGGTTATCCTGATTTCTGTCACTTCGGGGCCATTGGTTCCGGACAACAACGTGTGTATACAACTCGCAGGTAAGACCATAAACAATACTATCATAATGAATCAATAACATGTTCAGATCTGAAATCATGGCACTCGGGCCCTAGTGACAAGCATTAAGCATAACAAGTCGCAACAAAGTCAAAAAGCACTAATAATAGATACTAGGCACCATGCCCTAACAATCTGATTCCATTACATGAATGATCTCATCCAATCCCTACCATCCCCATGGCCTACAGCGGGGGATTACTCATTCATAGATGGGGAAACATGGATGGTTGATGGAGAAGCGATGGTGATGATGATGGCGATGATCTCCTCCAATTCCTCGTCCCGACAGGGTGTCAGAACGGAGTTTCTAATTCCGAATCACGAAATCTGGTGGTGGCGGCAGAGCGTAACTCTTTCTGGAAAAACGTCGACCCCCTTGAGTTTTTAGGTCAGAAGCCAACTTATAGGCGAAGAGGGAGACCGAGGGGGTGTCTGGGGCGGCCAGACCACCCCCTAGCGCGGTTAGGCCTATCCCGCGAGGCCAGGTTGTGTGGCCTGGGCCCAACCCCACTACGTCTCGTATTTTGGCTCCGTGAGTCTTCTGGTGAAATAGGATTTTTGGCATATTTTCCGCGATTTTTCCTGATAGTTGATTTTCTGCACAAAAACTAGACATCAAGGCAATTCTGCTGAAAACAGCGTCAGTCCGTGTTAGTTGCATCCAAATCACACAAGTTTAGAGGAGAAACAATAGCAAAAGTGTTCGGGAAAGTAGATACATTTTGGACGTATCAACTCCCCCAAGCTTAGCTTATTGCTTGTCCTAAGGCAATTCAGTTGAAAACTGAGTTCGATAAAAGAAACTTTCACGAACACATTTTCTTCATATGATGTATATATTCTCAGCATGTGATCAACTACTTAGACAATTCATAATAAGGAGTATGCAACTAAGTTTACTTAATAGGCATTGCAAGCTATGAAGAGATTCCGACTCAAAAATAATAAGTAGCATGAAACATAAACATAAGAAACATTACAATGTTCATAAGAAGGTATGATAGAGTGGTATCTCGCTTGCCTTTGATTGTGAATGCCAAGGCACCTCTGAAGTTCAGGTGAATACTAGAAGTAAAGATATCAAAGATACAAGCATCAAAGTCATAACACAATTAATCTAGTAATGAGACAAGCATATTATACTAAGAATGACAACTATGCTCTCAAGAAAGTGCTCATAGAATAGGGTGTGACTAAACAATGAAATGAAAAAGGTTTTGAATAGTTTGAAAGGCTTCCAAATGCTGAAAGTATGGTACTCATTAGCTTTGAGCTCTCATTGCCCCTATCATGAGCATATTTAATGTGGTTAAGGTGAAAGTGAGGTCCAATCTGAGTTATATGCTTGACAGACTATAAACTGGAAATCTCATGTCCCTTGAGTACGAGGGCCGCTCCTCATGCTACTCAACTTTAGTTACCGGTAAGTTCTTGTCATCATAAATACATGCGTATCATAGAGAACCGCCAACGAGGTACCCCTTGCCCGATGATACGGAAGAATCCCTATATCAAAATGACAAGGCAAGTAGACAATGAGTATCTCAGCAATCTTCTTATTTACCATGGGAACATGGTGCTTTTTTCTCTCTTTCCTCTTTTCTCATATCTCTTTTTTTCCTTTTCTCAATAGCTATCTCTTTTTTTATAAGAAGAACGCTTCATAGATACTCATTATGGTTACGCTGCAGGTTTCCACCATGATTAGGCATGGATTAGACCGGCGGCCCATGCGTTTCTCTAACACACATACATAACTCCATGGACTTACAAGCTCCCCTTTTAGTTCACACCGTCGACATCCGCAAATAAAAGATCATGATATCAGCTGGGTATATATTTACAGGTGTTGAAAGCATTCCCCGTGACAGCACGATTCTGCTAATCCTCAGCCTATAATTTGCAAGCATATAATTTTCATGGACAATCACAATGGTTCAAGTTTATTAAGTGTAGGAAATAAAGTGTGCCATCAAGTTCGTGAGAGCTTTACTAACTAACTTTCTCATAACAAGCAAACATTTTATTCGGAAGAAAACACGCCATATTGAATATGCACGGGACAACAAAAGATGCTAATAGGTAGGTATGGTGGACACTTTTGGTAATATTGGTTTTGGGGAATTGAAAACACGAGTAGAGATCATACTTAGTGCAAGTGGAGGCTAGCAATAGTAAGGGAGCGACAAATGAGAGAGCAATAATTGTCATAATCATGCTTGCAACAAAATAGGACTAATCATGGCATGAAAGTGATTCAAGACCCTCAAGGCAAAATAATTCATCGAGGCTTAACTAATTATTTCGGTCTTATGCATGCGTGAGCATGTGCCAAGTCAATTCAAGTGAAACATTTAGAGGAGGATACCATGGTGTCATACCAAGTTATGAATAGAGTAATGCAAGCAAACTTTCATATGACATGCTACAAACTGTTAGCAAGCTGGAACTAATCATATGAAAGCAAAATCTACTAAGCATCCATAAATAACATACACCCTACATGAACAGACTAAGCATGCCCACAATGATGAGTATTGATGGGGATATGCCAAAGGGGGTATGCCCAGCGGAACGTTCCGAGTGGCCCGAAAAGCCTGCGAGTACATCTGGAGGACAACGACTGGACCGTGATGGAAGGAAGGGCCCATCGACTGGCGAGTGGAAGCCCAAAAGCGTAGCAGAAGCCCAGTCGGATTAGGTCAAAAGCCCCTAGATCCTTATCTGGTCGGGGACAGCTTGTAAACCCTAGCGAGGTGCTTCATATATAAACCTCCCTAGGGTATCCTGGGACCTTAGGTTCCATCATACACCCCCTCAAGCGACTCACTGCCTAACTGCCGAGCACGCCACCCCTGTAACTCGCTCTCTCATAATCTAATCTAGCAGGACTAGGTCTTTAGCCTCCGGGGGCTGAACCTGGGTAAACCCATGTGCATCCGCCCCCATCTCGCACCGCAGATGGCCGCCAACTGTTCGCCACGAAATACTCAATCGCTGCCTATGGCAGCGACTGCCGTGGCCATTTCCACAAGAGTGGCGCCCACCGTGGGGCATAGCGGGATTGGCCTGAGTTCTGCGGCGAGACCCTACTCGCCAATCGATCGACCGATCGCCACCGGTCGCATGATTGCCATCGGCGGGATCTTACAAATCCTGCCCAGCAGTTATATCCCGGCATCACGCCCGGTCACCCATGCTGCGGTGATGCCGGTCGGCTCCATCAACCTCTTCGTCGGCTTCACCGGCGCGATCGACCCAGCCGCGACGGTGATCGTTGGCGGATCGCCGCCACACCGCGACCTGCTTTTGGAGGAGCAGGTCCATTCCATCAGGAGCCTCGGCACCAAGTACAACTCGGCCGCTAGCGATGCGGTCGAGACTAACGTCGCCACCAACGACGACGCCCGGAACGACAACGCCGACTCCGCGACCCCTGCATCGGTCGGCGGATCTATCACCGCCACGTCATGGGAGGACTCCATCACGCGAGTCTCCAACCCCGAGGATTCCGAGGACCCCTCCATCCTGGGGATCTTCGACTCCGACTCCGGGTCAGAATCCCCCGAGGATTTTCGCGCTAGATCCAATCGCTTTAACGCGATCTACATGGCGGGAAGCACGGCCGCCGCCAGATCCGTTCTCCACGCCGATCCCGCCGACCGTGACGGCCACGGAGGTGGAGGAAGCCCGCTTGCGGCTCGCGGAGGCGCAACGCAACGAACTCGTTGAGCGCGAAAAATACCGCCTCGAGCGAGAAACAGCGCGGGAGCTATCACTTTACCACCAGTGCCGCATCAGGACCCACCTGAATCCCCGATGTTCAGGGCCGCGTGCTGAACTTCAACGACGAGGGCAACCCCACGCGCGCCGCCGAGCGCGAATACTGCGAGAACGCGCCACCAGGCAGGAGCAACCCGCAAGACCACCACCTGGAGCGCCGGCGACTAGGGCTCCTCCACCACCCATGGGTTGCGCGCCCCCACTGGACCAACCACGGATCATCATCTCGCCTCATGCCCGTGACGCCAACGGGCTACCACTATACTCCACCCCGATGGACAACGTTGATGCGGCTGATGCCGCGATCGCCAACCTCGATGTCCAAGGCGACGACGCGCTACAGATCCAGTACGCCAAGGCCCTAATCATCGGGGCCGTCGAGCAACAAGCCACGGGAGTCGACCCGCGGGGGCGAATGTACTCCCGCTCTTCGGCAAGCAGGGCGGCATCAAGCGGCCACCCCACCGTGGCCAATGCATTAGTTTGCCCACCACCCCAACCCCTGGCAAATCAACCACGGGCCGCCAATCCTGCGCTCTCAACCAACGAGCCGCGACCCGCAAACAACACGGTCGCTGCCAACGGGCAACCCATTGACGCCCGAACGAACATAATCAACAACCAGACGTGGCGGTCGCGCCAGCCCTACGACCTGCGACACACCCTCACCAACGGCGGCGAACCGGAGCCAAGAGGCTCGCTCAGCCGAGTCGGGTTGCAATGCTTTGGACCAATGATTCACGGGGAAAAATACCCCGCCAACTTCAAGGCCCCTAAGGAGATCGAGAAGTACGACCCAACGTACGACCCCGCCGTCTGGTTGGACACATACCTCATGGCAATGGGGATCGCAGGCCACAACGACCTGCTCACCGCTCTCTACCTCCCCCTAATGATGGAGGGTGCGACCCGGCAGTGGATCAACACCCTCCCTCCCGACAGCATTGATTCCTCGGAAGAAATGCGGGACGCCTTTGTCAGGCACTTCGAGGGCTCCTACACCCGCGCCACCACCATAGAAGACCTGGAGCGATGCATCCAGGGACCACGCGAGTCGACCTGCTGGTGGATCCAAAGGTGGCAAGAACTGTGGATAAACGCCTCCGACATCCACCCAGACACGGCGATACACTGCTTCAAAAACGCGTGCCGGTACGAACCCCTAGTCGCCAAGATCAAGAGGGTCTACCGGACGCTCGATAACATCCCCGACCTCCATGAGATCGCCAAGTGCTACGCGGAGGAGGACCCCAACCAAGACTCCGACGATGAGTCGGGAGGAAGACGTCGCCCTAGCATCCACGACAGCGGGCGCCTCCGCGACATGCGCTACAGCAACACTCGCATCACTGGCAAACGCCGGACGAACGGGCGAGTTGACTTCACCGCCAACACGGGCTACGGCCAGCGCGACTCCAAGAACTACCGCCGCGACGGAGGAAACTACCGCGACAGCGGGAACTACCGCGCCAACAACGCGACGAGGCCGAAATTCGACCCCACCGCCCTGCTTAATCAGCCCTGCATCTACCATAGCAGGGAGGGAAAACCCGCCACCCACACCACCACCGACTGTCACTCTCTCAAAGAGATTGAGAAGGCGAGACGTGCAAGGGAGGAGCCTAACAACAACCAGCCTCGGGACAACGGGAACGGTGGCGGCTTTGGAACTGCCGTCGGGTCGCTACATACCTTCACCGGGCTCGGCACCAAGCGTGAGAAGAAGGTACTCGCCCACGCGGTCGCCGTCAATGTGGTGACGCAAGTCGACATCCCCCGCTTCCTAAACTGGTCCGAGCAGAGCATCACCTGGAGTCGCCAGGACCACGCACCAAGAATCGAGTACCCAGGGCGAGTCGCCCTGGTAGTCAGGCCGAAGGTGGCCGACTACTGGCTGCCTAAGATGCTGATGGACGGTGGGAGCTCCATCAAGATCTTGTACTTCGACACTTTCAAAAGGCTCCAGCTCCCAGAAACTGCCATCGAGCCAACACTGACGACCTTCCATGGCATCGTCCCCGGTCGGAAGGCGTACCCGATCAGGAAAGTGACGCTCCCAGTCACCTTCAGCACTCCGGCAAACTACCGCACGGAGAGGATCGTCTTCGAGCTGGTGAACTTCCGCAGCCCCTACCACTGCGTCCTGGGCCGCCAGGCATTCAAAAAGTTCATGGCGACCCCACACTACGCCTACAACATGATGAAGCTTCCCGGGCCAAGCGGCATCATCACCGTCCACGGCGACCCTGACATGGCCGTGGAATGCGAGGAAAAAGGCGCCGAGCTTGCGGACACCGTCATGGCCGCGGAGACCGACCACGCGGAGGAGCTTGCGAAATACGCGGGCAACATCAACAAGGACGATCCCACCATCCTGAAGAAACCGATCGCCGCGAATTCCACGTTCGAGGCGACCACACACACCCGCACCGTCGAGCTCGTCCTAGGCGACTCCAGCCAGACGGTCACCATCGGGTTGCACATGAGCCCCGCATAGGAAAGCGTGCTCATCGGGTTCCTCCGTGAGAACCACGACATCTTCGCATGGAAGCCATCTGACATGCCAGGTGTCCCGAGGGAGCTCGCTGAGCACAAACTTAACGCCGACCCCAAAGTGCGACCAGTAAAGCAGTCGCTACGGCCCTTCAATGAAGAGCGCCGCCGAGCAATCGCCGAGGAATTCCAGCGCCTGTTAGCCGCAGGCTTCATCCGGCCAATCAAATACTCCAAGTGGCTGGCGAACCTAGTCCTGGTTCTCAAAAAGAACAACACCTGGAGAATGTGTATCGACTACAGCAACCTCAACAGCGCCTGCCCGAATGAGGAGTTCGTCCTACTGCGCATCGATCAGATCATCGACTCGACCGCGGGATCAGAGTCACTGTGTTTTCTCAACGCGTACTCTGGTTATAACCAGATCAAGATGGCGGTCGAAGACGAGGAGAAGACGGTGTTCATCACGCCATTCGGCGCATTCAGCTACACGGCCATGACGTTTGGCCTCAAGAACGCAGGCGCCACATACCAGAGGTGCATGCAGAAGTGTCTAGCGAGCCAAATTGGCCGCAACATTCACATCTACATCGACGACGTAGTGGTAAAATCCACCCGCCAGGATGATCTGCTCGCTGATCTAGCTGAAACCTTCGCAAACTTGCAGAGGTACAACATCAAGCTGAACCCTGGAAAATGCACCTTCGGCGTACCCACCGGACAGCTTCTGGGATACGTAGTCTCCAAGCGAGGCATTGAAGCCAACCCCACCAAGATCGACACCATCGCGCGACTCGGGAAACCCGAGTGCCTGCGCGACGTCCAAAAGTTGGCAGGGCGAGTCGCGGCTCTCAATCGCTTCATCCCCCGACTAGGCGAGAAGGCAATGCCCCTCTACCGCCTGATGCGCAAGAACCCAATGTTCCAATGGGACGCGGAGGCCGACGACGCACTCAAAGCACTCAAAGAAGTGCTACTCGTGGCACCACTACTCGCCACGCCACTCGACAAAGAGCCAATGCTCGTTTACGTCGCGGCCTCCAATCGAGTCGTCAGCGCCATGATGGTCGTCGAACGACCGGAAGAGGGCTAGAAGCGCCCCATACAGCGCCCTGTATACTACATCAGCGAAGTCCTAATGGACTCACATCGCTACCCGCAATACCAAAAACTGGTGTACGCGGTATTCCGAGCACAGCGGCGGCTCCCACACTACTTCCAGGAGCACCCAATCACGGTGGTCTCCTCCGCGCCCCTGCAGGACATCATACGCAATCGCGAGGCAACCGGGCGAGTTGCCAAGTGGGCCGTCGAGATCGGCGTCCACAACATCAAGTACGAGCCCCGAAAAGCGATCAAGTCACAAGCCCTGGCTGATTTCCTCGTAGATTGGGAAGAAGCACAGCAGCTAGAGAAGCTCCCATACCTACACTATTGGTCGCTCCACTTCGACGGCTCCAAGAACGCCGACAGCGCGGGGGCTGGGGTCATACTAACCTCCCCAAAGGAGACAAGCTCTGCTACGTGCTCCACCTCAACTTCAAGCCCTGCACCAACAACATGGAGGAATACGAGGCCCTCCTCCACGGCATGCGAGGTGCCAAGGAGATGAACATCAACCGCCTACGATGTTACGGCGACTCCGACCTAGTCGCCGGCCAAGTGGTCGGGATGTGCGATGCTGTCTCCCCAACAATGATCGCGTACCGCCAAGCCGTCGACCAGTTGGGAGGACACTTTGACGGCTATTCCGTCGAGTGGATCGACAGGCGCAAAAACGAGGAGGCAGACGCCCTTTCCCGCATCGGATCGACCCGATAGGCGCCACCAGTAGGCGTCTTCCTCGACATCATCCACAAACCCTCAGTCAGCCCACCGAAGGAGATCGACGTCGGGATCCCACTGCAACCAGAACTGGCCTTAGTCGCCATGGTTGTGGAACCTAGCGACTGGACAACGCCATATGTCGCCTTCCTGGAACACAAACTCCTACCGACCAACGAGACAGAGGCGCGAATGATCGCGCGCCACTACAAATCCTTCGTCATCATCAACGGCGAGCTCCACAAGCGCAGCGTGACGGGCGTGTTCCAACGCTATGTACAACCAGAAGAAGGCCGGAAGATCCTTCAGGACATTCACGCTGGCGACTGCGGCCATCACGCCGGCGCCAAGTCGCTAGTCGCCAAGGCCATGAGGCACGGTTTCTACTGGCTCACGGCACACGCCGACGCCACCAACATCGTCCAACGATGCGTCGGGTTCCATAAGTACGCCAACCAGACGCACCTTCCTGGCTCGGCACTCAAGAAAAATCCCCATCACGTGGCCATTCGCCGTATGGGGAATGGACATGGTAGGCCCATTCAAGAAGGCCCCGTCTGGGTTCACTCACCTCCTGGTCGCAGTCGACAAGTTCACCAAATGGGTCGAGGCCAAGCCGATCAAAAAGTGCGACGGCAAGACGGCCACCAAGTTCCTCCGCGAACTCATCTACCGGTATGGCTACCCGCACAGCATCAGAACAGACAACGACACCAACTTCGCCAAGAGGGCCATGGCGGAATTCTGTGAGGAGCATGGTATACGACTCGACCTCGCATCAGTCGCCCACCCAGAATCAAATGGCCAAGCAGAGCGTGCCAACCAGAGCGTCCTCCACAGGCTCAAGCCGCGACTGCAGGTGCCCCTTGAGCGCACCCCAGGATGCTGGGTCGACGAGCTCCCCTCTGTGATATGGGGGATCCGCACCTCCGTCAACCGATCAACCGGGTTCACGCCTTTCTTCATGGTGTATGGCACCGAGGCCATAATGCCAATAGACCTGGAGCACGACTTCCCTCGAGTTGCCAACTACGTCGAGGCGGCCAACGAGATCGCCCGCCAAGACAGCATCAACCAACTCGACGAGGCACGTGACCTGGCTCTCTCCCGCACCACCATATACCAGCAAGGACTTCGCTGCTATCACAGCCGCCGAGTGCGAACTCGCACCTTCCAGGAAGGCGACCTGGTCCTACGACTAGCCCAAGACAAGAAGGGCATGCACAAGCTCTCCCCCCGATGGGAGGGGCGATTCGCCATAGGCCGAGTCCTTGGCAACAACGCCTACTACCTCATCGACATACAGGGTGATGGCCAATTGGAGGTCGGGAGGCAATGGAATGTAAACCTCCTCAGAAAGTTCTATACTTAGAACCCCACACTATACTCCATCGGAATATATAATGAAATTCATTCGGATCGCACAAATTGTGTCCACTCGCCATATTCTTGTGCTACTCGCACTCGTACATGCCAGCAATACGCTACTTACGGAAGTCAACCTCTGGTCGAGCGACCGGCACGGCCAAGTAGTGCGGCACAAGGGCATCGGAAATATTCGGGCCTTGGGTCGTCCACCAAAAACGCCAACCCGGAGCCGCCATTGGAGTCGCCTAGCCCGACTGGTCCGCCGGGCCAAGACATCCGATACACGCTTCTCACAGCGATCTGTCCCTCCCACCCTCGCGCAAAGCGACTCGAACGGTAAAGTACCACGCACGGGGACTCCGCAAAACGAAAACCCCCACGCGGCTGGGGAACACACCAAGTAAGAGAGCTGCCTAGGGCTCGCCAAGCGACTGGCTCTCCGGGCCAGGGGAGGAGACGCGTTACAAACAAGGCACTCACAACCTGCAACAGAATCATGACCAGTACATTCGGGCACCACGCTTGGGGACTCGCTCATAAGCCAGTCCTACTCGCGCTCGAGGACTCGCCACTCAGAAGACGCGAGGGATAAAAACAACACGTAAACACAACAAATACACAAAAGTATACAATCGAGTTATACCCCTTTAAAAGGTGGACGCGCCCGGGGACTCGCTCAATCGAAACAATACATAGGCAAAAACAAAACATATATTACTCATCAAAACACGAGTCGATCGACCCCCCGTGGCATATATTGCACAAATATCTTACAGCATTCGCTACTCGGCATTTATCACAACTTGGCAAATTACATTGTCTACTCTACATGACCTGATGATGAGGCACCACCACCACCCTTGACGCGCACAAAAGGCTGCCATGGGTTCGTCGGATACGTTGTCAGCGACTTCGACACCGACGACCGGAAGGGCTGCTCTGACTTCATGTCGCGGTACTCCGGCTAGGGGTCGCCAGGCGCCAACACCATCTCGTGATATGGCAGCAGATCTCCCATCGCCAAGACACGATCGGCGTAAGGAGTGGCCTTTGCGGTCAGCTTCAGCACCTCCGATATCTCCACCGTTCCGGTTGCCGATGGGTAGCCACTCGTCACATCATCACGATCGAGGTCATCTGGAAAATGGGCGAGACCCAAGCTCAACGCCGTGGCGGCCCCGCATCTGAATGCCGAGCGCGTCATCCACTCCACAACGGCGGGTACCTCCTCTAGATAGCGCCATACCTCCATCAACCCCCAGGGATAACCTCGGTGGGAGACATGCCCTGGAGAGCTGCTTGGATGCACAATGCCGAGGCCGTGGCTGCATTCACCACGGCAGTCACGCACTGCGAGGCGCTGTACGTCTGCACAACCGGGTCGCTTTGGCCTACCACAGCTGCAAAGTCAGGCGTCAGTGAAACTACGAAATCCCCATAGCAGGGACCAGACGAAAGGGTCAAGCAAAGACAAAAGACTCAACAAGGAGTTTGCGACAGTTCTCCTTGACGTGATTCTCCAAGGCAGTCTGCTCGTTGTGTAGCCCCACGATGATGGAGTCGGTAGCCTTGCGTTCTTCTTCAGCCGCAGCGACAGTAGCCTTCGCCCGTTCCTCCGAAGAAATTGAGGCCGCCTTGGCCTCCTCCAAGTCCTTAACCAGGGAGGCTATTCGCCCATTCGCCACGTCCAGTTTGGCGAGTGGGACATACCCCTCACGGGCCTTGGAGATCTCAGCCGGGAAACCATCTGCAAGAGAAGATATCAGAGTATTGCACACAACCAGCTCACACTAGGAAAAGAAGAATAAAGCCAAACAAACACTCACCAATTGTCTCCTGAAGCCGCCGGTTCACCTCCTGCGCTTTGCGCAAGTCACGCTCCAAGCGCTCTCGTGCAACCTGCCGATCAGTCAACTTCCGTTGTAACCCCTGTAAACAAAGAACCCAACTAAGCATGGGAAGAAAAACAAAACCCAGTTCCCAGCCGCTGAAATTCAGCGACTAGGAACTCGGGGACTGGAGAAGGAAGAAAAACAAAACCCAGTTCCCAGCCGCTGAATCCAGCGACTAGGAACTCGGGGACTGGAGAAGGAAGGAAACGAGAAACAATTCCTAGCCGCTAAAATTCAATGACTAGGAATTCCGGGACTGGAAATACCTGAATAGAAGCGCCGAGCATCTTGTGAAGTTCAGCGGCGTCAGTCGACGGGACCGTGAAGGAGGTGCGTCCGCGGTGGGACCCAATATCCGCATCCACGATTTCCAGACTTTGCGGAGATTGCGTGTCCGCAACACCTGGAAACCCCTTCGCCATAAAACAAGGGAACGTCACCGACGTCCTGGCAGGGGCGCTGGTCGCCGAGACCGGCGCCTCCGGCACGGACACAGCCAACACTGGATCTGATTGCGTCGCCACCACCTCTTTGGCGACTGGCGTAGTAGCTGGCTCCACGGCGCTCCCCTGGCCGCAGCGTCGTCAGCGCCCCCCTTCTGCTTCTTCGCAGCTTCAGCGGCTGCAACATCTTCGGAGGCGTTCCTCTTCTTGGGCAGATCGCCCTCCCCCATGCCAGTGGCTGATGGAATCTTAGCAACCGAAGGGCGACCAATCTTCTTAGCCCCCGACCTGCACGAGCCCCTCCAATCAGCACAACAACAACACGAAAGAAACAAGGCAAATCGGTACGAGGAAGCGCAACTTACTTGGCGACTGGAAGGACACGAAGCCCGGTACTGATATGGGCGGGCTTGTCCGATTCGGGTCCCAGCTTGCGGCTGAGCCCCCTCTCGAAGACGTCCGAAGCCCACGAAACTGAGGGCTTCCTTGACGATGAAGCTGCGGTCGCCGGGATCTCCGGCTCCGACGCGGCCGCCTTCGACGGCTGTGGCAACTTGGACGCCATCGCCTCAGCCGCTTCTTGGCTTGGAACCCTCGAGGCCGTCGGCGCGATCGTCGCCAGGGGAACCTCTACCACCACCTCCGTGTCCTCGCCCTCCAACCCCTTCGTCGGGACTACGTCCCTTGGGGCCTTGTGCGAGACTTTGGGAGATCCTTCATCGTCGGAGTCGTCATCCGACTCGAACACCACTAACGACATGGCCGGTGATGTAGGCCTTTTTGCCGGCGACTTGGGCCGGCGTGGGGGCTTCGACAGCGTAGCGGTGCACCGGGACGTTTGCTCCTGGGCGACCTCGTCGCCTTCTTCGAATTCATCCAGGCTACGGCTCGCCTCGACCTCTCGCTGTTTCTACATCCGGGTCTTGCGAACCACAGGCGTTGGGGGGCGACCTCTTCTTCTTCCCTGTCGCTGTCGAAAGGATCCCCCTTGGAATATTCCTCCAGTTCCTGGGGAACCTCTTCGTCAAGCGGGGGGAGCCAACCCTCCAATACCTGAAAAAGCTAAGAACCACCACGAGTCAAAACACACCAAGCGAGAAGATTGAAATTGAGATACGGATGCAGCGATTGGAAGGAGAACTTACTGTGGGGGCTTCATTCTTCACAGGAGTATACGGGGCGACCCTGACCGCCGCGCCAGTGAACTCCGCGTCGGTAATCTTCTTCAGGGCGGCCTTGTAGTCCTCGGCCTCCCATGACTCCTTGCTGGTTCGGGATGGATCATGCTTCCCGCTGCATTCGTACATCTAGTGCGGTCAAGCCGCCAGCGGGACCAGGCATCGCCTGAGCCAGCAATTGTAGAGGTTGGTCGGGACCAACCGCTGATCCTTCAGCTTCTGGATCTGATCCATCATTTTTGTGACAGCCATCCGCTGATCTACAGGAAGCTTCTTCGGTGCCAACCGACGAGGCTCGCTCCTCTCGGCGACGAACTCAGGAAGAGATACCTCGCCGGAGGGAGTGGCTTCCTTGACATAGAACTAGCTCTTCTTCCACTCGCTAGCGGCCTTCTTCGGCAGGAGGAGCTTGACGAAGTTGGCCTTTGGCTTCAACTAGAAGGTGACCCCGCCTGCGGCCAGCATCAAGCCGCTGGACGCCTCGGGCCCGATGCGGCCGTGGAAGAGCTCTAGCCATAGCGGGAAATATGGCCTGCAGCCAAGGTAGCACTCGCAGAAGGCGACGAAGATCGCCAGCTGCTCGATGCTGTGTGGACCAAGATCGGAGGGCTTGATTGCGTAGTATACGCAGAAGCGGCGGAAGAAGAGCGAGGTAGGGAACCCTAAGCCCCTCTCAAGATGACTGGTGAAGCAGATGAACTCGCCTGGTCATGGTTTCGGTTCGGTCTTGGAGGAGGGGGGAACCCGCCAATTCCCCTTGCAGAGCACTCCAGCGTCCTCGAAGGATCTAAGTTGGGCCGTGGTGCACTTGGATTTCCCCCATGAGCCCTTTGGAGGCGCCATCGAGTGAGAAGTGGAATCGCACAACGCGGGGAGAGTAAGTCGGGAGGAAGCAGGAAGGAAGAGCAAATGAGGAAGGATGAAGAATGCGAAGGAGGATTGCGAAGCTGATCCATCACTCCCCCTATATGGGAGGCGTCACCTGCCAAAATCGGGATAGCCGTTACTCACGGTAATTGCGCCGTAGTTACCGCTGGAAATTCCAACGGATAGTTTGACTAGATTTGATGATCCTACTCCTTTGGTCTACTCGCCACCCGCCAGTCTTTCCTCTCGTCAAAACGGCGACTAGGCGGCAGTGATGTTCATTGAAATGACGAATGGAGCTATGGAGAGATTCTCCTCGGTTCTAATAAAGTCCATCGCCGACTCGACTGGACGCCCAAATTGGGCTCGCCTACTTCGAACGCCAAAAGGACGCCCGCGCCTGCGTCAACGATGGCCTTAGGGACTACTGATGGGGATATGCCAAAGGGGGTATGCCCAGTGGAACGATCCGAGTGGGCCGAAAGGCCTGCGAGTATGTCTGGAGGACAGTGACTGGACCGTGAAGGAAGGAAGGGCCCATCGACTGGCGAGTGGAATCCCAGAAGCGTAGCAGAAGCCCATTCGGATTAGGTCAAAAGCCCCTGGATCCTTATCCTGTTCGGGGACATCTTGTAAACCCTAGCGAGGTGCTTCATATATAAACCTCCCTAGGGTATCCTGGGACCTTAGGTTCCATCATACACCCCTCAAGCGACTCGCTGCCTAACCGCCGAGCTCGCCACCCCTGTAACTCGCTCTCTCATAATCTAATCTAGCAAGAGTAGGTCTTTACCCTCCGGGGAGCCGAACCTGGGTAAACCCATGTGCATCCGCCCCCATCTCGCACCGCAGATGGCCGCCAACTCTTCCTCACGAAACACTCAATCGCTGCCTATGGCAGCGACTGCCGTGGCCATTTCCACGACAAGTATATATACAAAAAATGAAAACAAATAGAGTTCGTTACCGACCTCTTACCACACCTCAAGTTGTCATTAATCCTCATTATTGCCCTTCAGTTGTGTGGCTTGAACAATAATATGAAACCAAATTCCACTGAGGACTGCTGAACCCTGCAACAAAACTCACAAAACCAAAGAAGAACAACAAATATTTTTGGTGTTTTCGATTTTTAAAACAAGAACCACAAAGGAAGAACGAGCAAAGCAAAATCTTTTTGGGCTTTCGAATAGTTCAAACAAAGCAAAAAGGGAAAAGCAAACCAAATCAAAAAGAAGAAGCAAACAAAGAGAAACAACAGAAATATTTTTGGTCTTTTTGTGTTTTAGAAAGCAAAAGTAAAGAAAGAACAAAAACTAAAAAGAGGAATGAAACATGAATATACAAAGTACCGACGCAAAATGATATGGAGATGAGTGCGATGTCGGTGTACCTCCCCCCAAGCTTAGGCTTTTGGCCTAAGTGGGTATCAATCCCAAGCTGGCCAGGATGGAGCGCCTCTGTAGTTCGGTGAGGAGGTACCCTCGTCCTGGTGCGAGCTCGAGGGCGCCCCACCGTAATGCGTAGAGTAATCGTAGGAGGGCAAATCCTGCTGGTGCTGCCTGTGGAAGCCCATCAAGTGGAGCTACTCATCCACCTCCTCCTTGGAGCGCGACCACAGCCTCCTATGAACACTGAACAAAGTAGATTGCGGCAAAGGAATATCCCCTTCATCCCCGTTAGTAAGCAACATCCTATATACTAAACTGTCCATATCAGAATCATCAGTGACAAAGTGATGTGTTTTCATGGCAGCAAGGTCAAGCCTTTGTGGTGCCAATATAGTATCATTGGGATCCACCGAAAGCTTTAATGCATTGACCATACGTGAAGCGATGATTCCCTCATAAATAGGCCCCCTAGCAGCTAGGCGGCAAGCAATAAGAGAGCCAAGATTGTACCGAGTATCATTGTTAAGTGCAGAAGTGAGGAAGGCTAGATAATAATTGGTGATATTACTCGTATTCTCCCTACCAAGAACGCTAGTAGCAAGATAATAGGTGAAGTATCTAAGAGCAGGGTGTTGGATGTTTCTTATCTTTCCGTGTTGAGCTACGCGGTCGTCGTCATTGGTCACACCCCGATAGAGCTCCAGCACATCAACGGGTCGCCCTTGAATCTTCTTCATGGTCCCTATCATGCCCACACATATAATACTGCAAAATCTTTCCAATGGCATGGTCAAGGGCAGATTATAAATTCTAAAAGAAACAGTTGACTGATAGGGCGTGTTAGTAAAAACGAAACTCTCAACAAAAGTTTTGGTGAGCATAGCGTATTGCTCACTCTCATCTTGCATGTATGAGGTCAAACCAACCCTCTGAATCAGTAGCAAGAAATCATCAAGAATCCCTGCAGCTTGTAAGAAAGTAAAACAAGGAAAAGTAGATGGGTGAGCATCCCCATCATCTCCTTCATTACCAATGCGAGGTGCAATGAGATTTTCGTTATATCATGGCCTAAACTGAGAGGCTGATCTTGAGGGCCTTGACCTCCTAGGTGTATCCCTCTCAAATATTTCTCCAAAGGTATGGTTGTTCATGTTTGATATTCTGAAATTTAAACATCTATTAAACAAGTGATTGCAAAGTGAATATATAATGAAGGGCACTACTCAAAGGGACTTGTAGAGGCCTAAACATGCATCAAAACTATATCTCTAAGCATTGAACAAGCTTACAAGCTCTCATAACCTGTCACCTACAGTAGCAAAATACTCAAGATATAAACCACTAAACACAAATCTACTTGGACAACGGAGGAGTCACATACCGGAGAACAAATGCTCCAAATTTCTGCAGCAAAGATGGGCTGATCAAGGATATCAAAAAATCGAGGGCAAGAACAGCAAGAACGCGATTTCGAGCAATGAACTGGTGTTTACTTGGGAGAGAGACGAAAGTGGCAAGTGAGAGGGTGAGTGGAGGGGGTGGCCCACACCATAGGCAGGCGCGCCCTGGGCTGGCCGTGCCACCAGGTGGTGTGCCTGCCTGGTGGCCCCCCTGGTACCTTCCAGGCACTCCTCTGCCCCTTTTTTCATGTAAAAATTTAATATGAATTTTCTGGAATTTTTCGAGACACTATATTTTTGAGCAATTTTCAGGTATAGATGAATGATTTTCTGACAGAAAGATTTTTTTGGAATGAATGCAATGACAAAACAAGGCTAGAACTACAGAAGTTCTAAGACACTCTAACATGCAAGCAACTAACAACAGAAGAGTAAACTAAATGAAAGCAAAAACTAAAATGGAAAGAATAGAAGTAAGCGGAGATAATCATGGTGAAAACATTGTTTTGTTCAATGAAATCCTTTTGTTAACAAGGTTGATCAGGTCTTGTTACCAAAATAATTTTATATGAAACAAAACTTTGTATTCCACTAATGATTATGTTACCTCAACCTTGATAGCAATGGTCCCAATCATAATAGTTTCAAAATTTTCTCGTGGTATAGGACAATATATTTCTCCAACTTGAATGCCCTCAACATGTTCAATTGAATTCAACCCATAAGTCCAATCAATCTTCTTGGGGAAATAGACAATATGTTCCTTGTCATTAACATTGAAGGTCACCTTTCCTTCATTACAATTAATAACAGCTCCTACAGTATTAAGAGAAGGTCTCCCAAGAATAATAGACATATTATCATCTTCAGGCATTTCAAGCACAAGAAAATCAATTAATATCAAGCAATTATGAGCCACTTGAACAGGTACATCCTCACATATACCAACCGGAATAGTGGTAGATTTATCAACCATTTGCAAAGATATATCAGTTGGTATCAGTTTCTCAAGTTGAAGTCTCTTATAGAGAGAAAAAGGTATGACACTAACTCCTGCTCCCAAATCACACAAAGTAGTTCTAACATAACTATTTTTAATAGAGCAAGGAATAGTTGGAATCCATGGGTCTCCAAGTTTCTTTGGAACCTTACCATTAAAGTAATAATTAGCAAGCAAAGTAGAAATTTCTTCATTAGGGATCTTCCTTTTATTCGAGACAATATCCTTCTTATACTTCAAATAAGGATGCAATTTAATAGCATCAGTCAAAGGAATTTGCAAGAATAAAGGTTTCATCCACTCACAAAACTTATTATAGTGTTCATCTTCCTTTGACTTGTGTTTCTTATCTGGGAAAGGCATAGGTTTTTGGACCCAAGGCTCTCTTTCACTACCGTGTTTCTTAGCAACAAAATCTTCTTTAGTGTATTTAGTATTCTTAGTGTGCTTTTCAGGTTCTTCTTCAACTTTTTCTTTATCAGGAACATCATTTTCTTCATTACCACTTTCAGTTTCAGCATCAGAGACAGATATACTATTAGGATCTTTAGTAGGTTCAGAGGGTTCTACAATAGTTTTATGTTTCTTTTTTCTTTTTTTACGAGTAGTACCACTATTTTCAGCTTGTTGAGAATCCTTCTCAATTCTTTTGGGATGCCCCTCAGGATATAGAGGATCGTGGGTAGCAGCACCACTTCTAGTTCTAATTTCATAAGCATGTTTTTCTTTAGCAGCATTAACTAGCAAGTCTTTTTGCACTTTAATAAGTTGATCTATTTGATTTTGATCCATTTGAAAATGTTTAACAAGCATTTTAACATCATTGGAGGTTCTTTCCACAATATCCTTCAACTCAACAATAGCTCTATAGTTTTCCATTAGATGATTTTGCACCCTTTTATTAAAATTATCTTGCTTAACAATAAAAATATCGAATTCTTCTAAGGATTGATCACGAGGTTTAGAGTAAGGGATATCACCTTCATCAAAGTGTTGGAGAGAGTGTACCTCAATAGTGGATGAATGGGGAATTGGCTTACATAATTCTTCTATAGGAGGTAAATTCTCGACATCTGTAGCTTTAATTCCCTTCTCCTTAAGACATTTCTTAGCTTCCTTCATCACTTCATCATTCAATTCAATAACTCCCCTCTTCTTAGATGATGGTATAGGCGCTGGTATAGCTGGTTCAGGTATAATTATTTCAGGTATAGCTGGTTCAGGAGGAGTCCAATCTTCATAATTCTTGCCTATTTTAGCCATTAATTCCTCAGCTTCCTTGGGAGTCCTATTCCTAAAAACACAATTAGCACAACTATCCAGGTATATCCTAGATTCTTCAGTTAGTCCATTATAAAATATATCAAGAAGCTCATTCTTAAGTAATGGACATCCAACCTATACATGAATCAAAGCACAAAACCTTGCCCATGATTGAGGCAATATCTCTTTTTCTCCCTTTTTAAAATCAAAAAGTTCCTGCAAAATAGCATGTCTAGCACTAGGAGGAAAATATATCTGCAGGAAAGTACTAATCAAATAATCAGGGCTATCAATAGATCCAGGAGGTAAATTATTAAACCAAGTTTTAGCTTCTCCTTTCAATGAAAAGGGGAAAATCTTAGCAACAAAGTAGGTACGCATCTTAATATCATCAGAAAACAGGCCACTCATGGTAGAAAGCTCAGTCATATGTGCTACCGCACTTTCATTCTTAGTC
This sequence comes from Avena eriantha, assembly GCA_910589775.1. Classification (NCBI taxonomy): domain Eukaryota; kingdom Viridiplantae; phylum Streptophyta; class Magnoliopsida; order Poales; family Poaceae; genus Avena; species Avena eriantha. The sequence continues at coordinate 151,421,461 of OU342746.1, read as the reverse complement.
CCACAAAAAGGTTCTTTCTCAACAATAGCTATATAGGATAAATCAAGAGAGAAATCATAATATTTATCTTTAATGTTTATGGGGGACACAGCAAACTTAGCATTAGGAGACAATTTGGGTCTAATAGTAGCCTCTCAAGGAGACTCTTAGCAGCACTCCTATCATGGGTGTTTTGACATTCTTTAATAAATTCATCGGTCATCTCAACATAACCGTCTTCAATATCATAGCTCTCTCCAGACTCAGGTGAACTAATAGGTGTAGTAGTGTCTTCATTAGGAGTTTCAGTATTTCCAGCTATAGTTCTAGCAATCGTAGCATCTAGGAAAGGACCTAATGAACCACTCTTATCAAGCAAAGTAGAAGCGGCATCATAAGTATCAGAAGTTTCCGATTCAGAAGTAGTAGCAGTGTGTGTAGCATGTGTATGTGGCGGTGTAAGGAACTTACTCATAACAGATGGTAAATCAAGAGCAACAGAGGTGTTCAGGACCGTACCTCTTCTTGTAGTGGATGGTAAAATAGCAACCTTGCCATCACGAGACTTACCCATGATGGATGGATGGCAGCGAACAATAGAGAATCCAAGTGAACTTGATAAATAAATCTATGCTCGCCAGCAACGGCGCCAGAAAATAGTCTTGATGACCCACGAGTATAGGGGGTGTATCGCAGTATTTTCGAAGGAAGTGAAGCCCAATTTATTGATTCGACACAAGGGGCCCCAAAGAATATTTATAAACCCTAACAACTGAGTTGTCAATTCAGCTGCACCTGGAAACAATCTTGCTCACAGCAGTTTATTAGTAGCAATAGTTTTGTAGTAGGAATAGTAAAGTAATAGTAGTAGTAAAAGTAAAGACAGTAGTAACAATTGCAGCAAACAGTAGGATTCGAGCACGGTAGGCATAGGGATGGATGGACGGGCGTTGCATGGACAAGACAATTCACATGGCAATCAGAACATAGGGCAATTACAGATAAATAAGATAAAGCATCCAAGTACTAAATAATCCTAGGCATGTGTTCCATATTTAGTCATACGGGCTCACAATGAGAACTTGCACAACATCTTTTGTCCTGCCAGCCCGTTTGCCGCAGGGCCTCAAGGGAACTACTGGCAATTAAGGTGCTCCTTTTAATAAAGCACCAGAGCAAAGCATTAACACTCCATGAACACATGTCATCCTCACATCAAAGCCATTCCCTCCGGTTATCCTGAATTCTGTCACTTCGGGGCCATTGGTTCCGGACAACAACGTGTGTATACAACTCGTAGGTACGACCATAAACAATACTATCATAATGAATCAATAACATGTTCAGATCTGAAATCATGGCAGTCGGGCCCTAGTGACAAGCATTAAGCATAACAAGTCGCAACAAAGTCAAAAAGCACTAATAATAGATACTAGGCACCATGCCCTAACACTCTGATGCCATTACATGAACAATCTCATCCAATCCCTACCATCCCCATGGCCTACAGCGGGAGATTACTCACTCATAGATGGGGAAACACGGATGGTCGATGGAGAAGCAATGGTGATGATGATGGCGATGATCTCCTCCAATTCCCCGTCCCGGCAGGGTGCCAGAACGGAGTTTCTGATTCCGAATCACGAAATCTAGTGGTGGCGGCGGAGCGGAACTCTTTTTGGAAAAACGTCGACCCCCTGAGTTTTTAGGTCAGAACACAACTTATAGGTGAAGAGGGAGACCGAGGGGGTGTCTAGGACGGCCAGGCCACCCCTGGCGCGGCCATGCCTAGATCACGCGGCCAGGTGGTGTGGCTTGAGCCCAGCCCCACAACGTCTCGTATTCTGGTTCCGTGAGTCTTCTGGTGAAATAGGAGTTTTGGCATATTTTCCGGGATTTTTCCTGATAGTTGATTTTCTGTACAAAAATTAGACACCAAGGCAATTCTGTTGAAAACAACGTCAGTCCGTGTTAGTTGCATCCAAATCACACAAGTTTAGAGGAGAAACAATAGCAAAAGTGTTCGGGAAAGTATATACGTTTTGGACGTATCATACAACTCTATCCCCTTACGAGAATCTCGACCCGAGATTCCAAAGGTAGGAAGAGAGATGGAGGGAGAAAGAAACAGGGTCACTCTAAAGATAAGACAGAAACACACTAAACAACATAGAGTATCTCATGGCCAACTCATGAAGGAGTGTTCAGAAACAACTCTGAGATGACAAACATGAAACACGTCAAGATAACGGAGGAAACAAGAGGAGATAGGTTTTCAAGTTGTTAGATAAATGGTCTTCATAAGGATTGAGACCATGAAGCTTCAGAAGAATTTAAACTTCTGAAAAGGAAAGCTTAGAACAGAAAGAACATGACCACAGACTTCGAGAGATGAACCTCTACTAAATGGCTTAAATAGAGCTTCCAGGGATACAGAGATGCAGGTAACCAAGCTATTGAACTACTTTTGATACAGAAGGATCCCTCTTCGTTCAATAGAAGGCCAAGACAGAAATGTGTTTTGTGGCGAGGACTCATAAGAGTCACAGGAACATATAACAAGAGGAATTTATGATTACCAAAATCATAGTCACTCTATGAACATGGTCAAGATATGAAGGAAACTCTTTGTTCATCCAGGGTTACCAAAATCTTTGCCAAAGATCGTGATATCACTTTACACCACCAGGATGATTAAGTAAGAAGATTCCTGATGACACGAGGAAAAAGAAACTTCATTCTCAGACTTCCATTACTTGGCACAACTGAATACTTGCCAACATAAAAGGGTCTGGAGTATCGACCAAGAGACATTTAGCAACACTACTTTAAATGTTCTCCTTGATGTTCAGAATACCAAACATCAAGTGAAGGTCGGACTTCGGATACAAAAGAAACCATAAGCACAACTCCTATAATTAAATCATAGAAGATTCCTCATGAAGGGTGGTTGTTATTTGCTGATTCAAGAGAATATGACAATAGGTCTTCCGACTAATTGTGTAAACCATTACATCAATCTTGCTAGGCTTACAAAGAGACTTACGTCAAATCCTTGAAGAACACCAACCATATATCTACTTGAGATTCAGATTCGGTTAAGTTGAATGATACTTCAGACTCAGCATGTTCGAATAGATAGTCCGCAACATTTACCACAAGGATAAAGTTACTAGATTCTCAAGACACGGACTACAGTGTTAAGCTCCAATAGACTGAGCTGAATTGCTAGACCCATGTATTAACAATTGTCAGGGGAGAACTGCTCATACATCGAGTACTTGCAACAAAATACACATGTGTCCGTAAGGAAACATCGATATCTTTCACCATTTGCCCCTGAATCGGAGAAGGTTACTTCTAACATCTAGAAGACATACTTCGAGATAACACGAAGGAGGTTCTCGAAAATTTTCCAACATTAATGCCAAATGTTTCATATGAGTTTGTTCTAGTATGGAGAAGATAAGGATATTGTCGATGGGCTCAACAACAAACTTATCGAGATACTCCAAGATGATGAACTCATATGTTACTTGAACAAGGCAGAGTATTGGTCAGACTAATGGACATGAAGATGTACTCAAGTGAAACATCACGAGTAGCAACATCATCAAGATAGTCCTAGGAACTGAGTTTGATTGACGATAACCCAAATCAAATCAAAAGCAGGGAAGATAACATATCCAAGGAGGAAATACTATCTTTCTTCAACACGAACTAAACTAGACAACCCTTTAAGATGAACTAAGTTAGATAGAACTTTTGTCTTACAACTCTCCAAGTTGTTGTTTAAACTCAACCAACTAGTCCAAGGGTATCCATCATGGATCCTTGGAGAAAGGAGCAGTTCAAAGAACTTGCTGGCTTAGGAACTTGACAACACGGTCATGTGGCAACATGGCGATAGTTCTAGAGAGACATCTAGAAGATCACGAACCACCGATATGTCACTTAGTTCGAGAGGAAACTTGCTTGGTAAGGCAAGGAGACATAATCTCAGAGTTTCGGCACGAACCTAACTCTTTGACTGAGGGGAGTGTACTAGAATACCGGACTTGGTAACACAATCATCCTCTGCTTAGTGACAGAGTTAACCAATCATGCTAAGAACAACACAAACGTCCTTGGAGTTCAAATAAATAAGAATTGCTAAGAATCTCAGATGGCCACATCATTACGCACACGCATCATTTTCGAGTGCGAAAGCTTGAAGGAAAGGTGGTAAAAATATGTAAAGGCATCACTTCAATAAGAGGGTTCTGAAACTCAACACAACCTCTTATTGTGTAAGAGTGTGATACTCTAAGGTAGAGAAGATAGAAGCTAATCAATGCCTCTTAATCTGCGGACTACAACACTTTAACCTGGTCCTAGATATGACGAAGTATCGGAGTTTATTTCTCCTGACATCCTGAAATGGTTTGTCATGATGGACCACAAGAGTATCTTGCATCAAGAGACACCAATGCAAATTACTACTTAGCTACCAACTGATAGACAAAGGTCAGAAACAACAAGGGAAAAGGTACATGCTCAGGATAGAATCCCAAGATGTGGATGCATAGATTATCAATCTTCCGAAAACCAATGCATAGAAGAGGTAAGGTGTGGCAGAGTCACGAGTATAGATGCAAGACTCACGAGGAGTACTCTTATCGTGATATATTTGGTTCCATTAAAGAACATCTTCCATAGCTAGTGGTAGGGGAAGTCCTTAATTGTCAAAATTCAATCGCGACAAAGACTGTAAGCTTGAAGACCAGAATTATATTTCTAGCCATCCTGAGGTAATGTTTGAACATTAACGACAGGGGAGAAAGGAATGGATCTTGGGTTAAAGATTAGCTTCATGTACAAGATTCACAAAACCAAATCCAGCACAATCCAGGATCTTCGGTTCAAGTCCAAGGTTAAAACCCGAGAAAATAGTAACTACTACTTGAGTGACACAATGTACACTACAAGGTAGTAATCACGAGGTACCTTCCAAGAGAAGAAACGACTTCTGAAGTACCCAAACAAATAAAGAGGATGGACACGAGGCGAAAGGAAACCTCGAAGCCTAGAGCAGAACACTGTGGAACCATCAACATAATATTGTGGGCCCATAAGACAGAGATATCATGATGGAAAGGAATCTCACGACTGAAACAGAGGTAAGGAAAACAAGGAATTCACAACACACACGACTCTATAGAACTATATACTAGGTCAACTGGTTGAGAAACGGCATGCTCAAAAGGCACCAAAGTTTTGAAGGACTAGAAGAGATATCAAAAAAATTTAAAGTCAACACAAGATAAGATGACCCAGAGTTAAGAGTGAAACTGGATATAGAGAAAAAGAAGCATACTAGAGTTTTCGCAAATAATTTTCATCTTTGAAATAGTTTTCACAAATACTAGACTCAACATCGACCAATAGCAAGGTTTTCCTACGGTCGGTACTGCTCTGATACCAAAGAACTGTGACATCCCCCGGGATCAGGGTTAAACAAATACTAGAGCTTAGCCTGAAATAAGCTTAACCTAGAGCTCGAGGATATCCAATGAGAAATCGGTAACACAACAGTAACCCTGCGACACAAAAATTATTACAGAAAGCTCATAACTGAGCGAAGAACCAAAGTATTACAGGCAGAGGTCACTGACCACAAACATCAAACAACGGAAGGTAAATTATGCCGTTAAGTATAGCAAACTTAACAAATGGCCTAAGAGGCCTGAAGCATAACGATGACGTCCCAGCCCATACATTCCAGGCTGCCGGCCGAGAACCCCAAGCTACTTGTCGGTGTCGATGTCGTACCAAACTCGTCTTCAGGGGAACACTTATTCTGCTACAAAAGTATCAACAAAGCAAGGGTCAGTACAGGGTGTACTCCACAAGACTTATGGATGGTGGGGTTATTTTGCATAAAGCCATCTTTGTTTATAAAACAGGAGGAAGAAGAAGCTCGTCTAATCAGAACATTTTAAAAGGGGATAAGAGAGCGACATCTCCAAAGAATTGATCATCATCTTTTGATATCCACCAAAGTAATCCTCATCTCACAACTAGGATCACCCCCTCGTTCCCATGAGGAAGCATCCTTAAGCACATGTTGAATTGCCAAGTTTTACAATTAGGTTAAAGTTCTCTATGATCTTAGAATTCGGTCACCAAGCGTTCATAACCGTGAACATGGCTTTTTGAAAAGATTTAACCCTGCAGGGGTGTACAACTTTACCCACACGTACCAACTGACTCTTAATGCCACTAGATAAGCCCTCTTCTTTGGAAGGCCGACAGAGGGTGGTTGGACACGACCTTTACCTTGCTTTCGCCGAGACCATGAGTCACGCCCTAAGGATGGTTCCGCCATAATGGGTCAAATCCCAAAGTCGGTCCCTAGAGATGTGGGCGAGGTTGGTTTACCAGGGGCTCCATCGACCCCAAGCAACCCCGGCCATGCTTACCTACCTGTTATGATGCACCTTCACCCGCCAAATCTTTCAAAACATTTTCTATGCATATGTCGAATGGAACGCTGAACTATGTGACTCATGGAATATACTAGGCAAGTTAGTTACTCGTGAGGTTTTCTAGGCCTCGTGTGGCTATACGCTCGTCTTGGTTCCAAAGGCAAGAACTCGGTTCCTAGTGGTGGCGAGCATGGGACTACAAAAACCATATCCCACCGTGGCCTCCCATACAAGCCTTAGCATGTTTAACCTTTACCAATGATCTTACCTCATTAGTATACCTCGATCTCCTACCATACTAGATTCTCTGCAATTGGTACATTATCTGTATGAACCAGCACTAATAGCTAAGCATGGCTAAGCAAGACACAAAGATAGCTCTAGCAGTGCACACAAGCCAAACCTAGTTATTCTAGGAGAAGTGGATAAGGTAATATAAGCTCAAAGGGAGTAATGCAACAGGTATGACACTCTATCTATTAATAAAAGGCCACAGTAGAATCGTATGCAACATGGCAGGAATGAAATGCTTTTGAAACCATAGGATTGTATAATGGTGGGGCTATGCTTGCCTTGTTTGTTGATACCCAGGTAAGCAAAGCTTCGAATATCTTGTAATGTACTTGATTATAGTTGATCAAGTATTGATCTTCCATCTTCGATGTTGTTGATCTCGGTCTTCGATCTCGATCTCGATATCGTATTCTACCGGGAAGAAGAAAACACCAGAAAGAAAGGGGAAACAACAATCAACACATGGAATCGATGCAATTCTCAATCAAGGATGATGATATGACAAGCTAATTAGTATTGAAATGGAACCCTATAGCATGCTTGGCAATTTATGCGAGATCCGAGGGGTCCAAACCCTAATTCGGGGAAACCCCGGATGTATATGAGAGGGGTCACTTTGTTCTTCTAATTAAACTTGGCATTTAAGTTGTTGAACAATGCATGACTTTGAGTCTATTGTACAGATCTCATTTTATTGAACATTTTGATATATTATTTGTATTTTTCTGAATTATAAATATTAAGTTATTGATTTCATAAGATTTAACTCTTTTCTGAAATTATGAAAACATTTATTAAATTATAACAAAAGCCAGGATACTTTTTACACAGGGGCTACTCCTAGCCTCCATGGCTGACGGCTGGGCCCTAGGCCACATCAGCTGCCACCGTTGGTGGGGTGGGACCCGACACGGTTTGACCGGGCTGACCGTGCGCCTGACGTCATGGTGATGTCGGCATGACGTCACTGCGGCGGTGCTCTCAGGTGGATGGCGATGTGGTGCTCGTGGGGCTGCGTGGAGGTGTGCGTTCGAACCACAGGAGCGAGGCGAGCAATATAGAGGCGGCGCCGCCCTAATCTGGTAGCCGGAGCTACATCTACAGCAAGGTCTGGCGGTGGCCGACGGCGGCGTGCAACGCGAGCTCGAAGCAAAGCGATAGGAAGAGAGTGGAGAGGCTCCAGGGAACTAGCATCTCACCGGGATTCTAACGGAAGCGACAGTGGGGCCGGAGGAGGTCGAGGTCGACGGCGATGGCGACGGTGAGCTTCGTCGGGGCTCGGGAAGAAGAGGTCGCTGGGCTCAACTGAGGGCACGCCAGCCCGATTCTTTTGGCTAGGACGATCATCACGGCAAGATGGACCTTCTAGCAGGCCTAACGGGGCTCGGGGTGGCCTACAACGACGAGAAGGGCGGCGGCAGAGATGGCTAGGGTTCAGCTCTGCAGGGAGAGAGGAAGAGAGGCGCGCGCGAGGGGGAAGATAAGGACGGGACCGAGGCATCGTGGCGGTCTTATCCTGGTCCGGGTCGGCGACAGAGCGGGTATCTTGGCACCGGGAGGATCAACGGTGGCGCGGCGGACGCGCAGTAGGTTCCCATCGTCGATGAAGACGACGCGGGAGCTGAGGCCAAAGAGGTATGCGGGCCGCGGGTGGGCTGGTTGGGCCGGGTCTGGGCTACTGGCTGCTGCGCGGCTGAGCAGTAGATAGGTGAGGGGAAGAGTTGGGCTGAGGCCCAGATAGAGTTGGGTTTAGTTTTTATTTCGAAAATCCTTTTTCTATTTCCTGTTTTGTTTTCTCTTTTGTATTGTAAAATTATTTCTGTTTTGGAGCTGTTTGAAAATACCAGAGGATTTGTAAAATATGGAAAATATTGTAGGGCCCTTTAATCAATTTGGGCTCTATTTCTTTTGTAGTTTTCAAAATATTCAAAACACTTTTGAATGAATTTCAAAAAGGAGGGGAGGACTAGGGTTTAGGATTTCCATTATTTTCTTTACATGCATTTTTAAGAAATGATGCTCATGAATGCACAAACATAGCCTTAATTAAGATTAGCTAAAACTGGGGCGTTACACCTCAGCCACGCCAATAGCTCACTATGCCGCCGTCGCCGGAGGAGCCAGACCATGCCGCAATGTCCCCATCGCTGGTGTATAAATAGAGGCCACCCCATCCTCACTTCTCCATAGCATCTCACTCCCCACTCCTCACATAACCTACCAAACCCTTCCCCAGAGCAAGGTGAGCACCACATTGCTGGAATTTAGCCGGAGTCCGCCGCTGTAGAGGAAGAAAGGAGTCATCGATTGGAGCCACCCTAGGAGCTGCCATGACCGCGCCTCGAACCGCCGTCGACGACAACCCCATTTGCCCCCATCACCGACCCTAGCTAGAGCCCTGGTGAGCCTCACATGACCCCCACCACTGTGTTAGGTTTAGTTTCTCGTTGGAGCTGTTCGACATAGAAGATGAACCTCAGCCGTTATATCGTGTTCTAATCGTAGGGCTTAGGTTGAAACATACCATTTCGGGTTAGATGAGCCACTGACTAGTGGGACCCCCTGTCAGTAGCCCGCTGCGCCAGCACAGTGCAGCTGGGCCGGCCCATTTACTTTCCCTCGCAGAGCCCGTTGATTCAAATAGGATTTTTCTAATTTAGTTAAAACCATATTTTGTCACTAGATTCAAAACTCAATTCAAAGCGATTCACAAAACCAAATTGCATGATTCCAATTTTTTAGAAAGGTATTAAAATTATCTATCCAAGCCCGTTGGATTCAAACCATTTTAAATTATAGATCATCTATACCAAAAATAACAAGACAGGGGTTTTTGCCACTTCAAACATTTTTCGAAAATCAACCATAAATGCTTTTGAGTTGATTCCAACTCTCAAAAATCACATTTGACAAGATTTATCTAAATATGTAAAAATATTTAGATTTACATGCAGTGATCTTGGACTAGTATCAAAAGAATGCTATATGGGAATTTATAGTCACTTTAATTGTATTAAATAGTAACTTTAAACTTTATAAAATATGACCAACACTTTAAATCACATTCCCAAGTATTAGAATATGTGGTGATGACATGTGTCAACATGATCCCATATTTTAATTGGAGAATATAAAATCTTAAGTATTTTCAATGAGTAGAAATTACTTTTCTAAAATAAGATAAATAAGACTAGGTCTTTATTTCATGTGGTGATTGTGATGATGCTAGATCATCTAGTGTGAACCTTAGTTTGCTAAATAGAAATAGTTAAGTATTGTTTGGTGATTGTGTACTCCGTATTCATTTATAGATGCTAGTATCGACCCGGGATACGAGAAGGAGTACTACCAAGAAGAAGAAGAAAAGAAGAATAGAACTTCAACCACTTCACTACTCAAGGCAAGCTAGCACTTGCAAGTTCCATAACTATGCAATCTAGAACTATGCAAGTTAACACTTGCAAGCTTCATAACCTATGCAAGATGCATTAGTTATGCAACCTTGATTATACCAATCCCAAGTTTTACTTGCAAGCTTTATTCTTTTACTTTTACCAAAGTTCTTTACCTTTAGTTAGTGGATTTGTGAGTATTGGAAAAATAGGATAGATGCCATAAAGAGTATAAAACTAAGCCTAGGTAGTTATACTTAGATGTCATCAAAAGGCATAAAACTATAGTTGGATAGTTACACTTGATTAGCACCCCTCATTAGTGAATACCCTCAACTTTAGTGGCTAGTGCTAAGCATAAAAGTTGATCACTTTAGATGGGAATACTTGGTGAAAATGGTTATGAAAACCTTGGAATGATGATCAATTCTATTGAAATGTTTTGACATGTGTTGAAACACAGTGATTGATGATGAAAATGCTGAGGCATGAGCCTTGGCCCTTTTATAAAAACTGATGGTTGGGTTCGGATGCGATACCATTCCAATTTTACCGTACAACCACAATACACGAATTAGGTACGACTTAGCTGGAAGTTTATATGCCTTAGTATGGGATCCCGTGCGGAAGAGGGTTAGCTAAGGGTACCTCGTGATGAATGTACACCTATGTAGTACCCAGGATGGCAGATGGCCATGGCTGGGATGCCAAGCTCATAGGGGAGGTGAGTATACCAGAGTGTGTAATCGAAAGGTTATGATTGATTATCTGCATACTAAGTATGATGATTCCGGGTTATCCCTGACGGATGTATCGACTTTTGTGGTGAAAGTGTACCACCTCTACAGAGTGTCAAACTATTCGAATAGCCGTGTTCGCGGTCATGGATAGTTGGAGTGGCCATATTGTTCCGTTGTCACATGTTTTCAAAAATGACTTGTGAATTCAACTATGACTTTGACTTGATCACAACAGGATTGTGGACATGAAAACTAGGTTCCTACTTAGGTGATGTAGAACATTAAATTAGTTTTCTTTACTTCTAAACTCAGTATGAGATAAACCTGGCTTTTTGTAAATAAACCTAGAGCTTAAGATTCCTACTAGAACTACTTTACTTGTTAGTGATAGTTTGCGAGTACCTAAAGAGTACTCATGGCTTTGTCCCTGGCTATTCCTGTGGCCAGACTATGAGGAGGACTACCAGGAAGATGGACAATAGGAGGTCTATGACAACTAGGACCATCTCCCATCTTCAGCATTGCTTGTGACTCTGAAGATGGAGCCCCTACTACGTTTATTTTCCGCTGCTTTGATTGTTTTAAGACTGGATCATGAGATCCTTTATTTGTAAGACCTTTATTATGGTTTGTAATGGATGATGTACTGTGGTACCAATTCTGTTATGTCTCGCAAAAATGGTAATCCCGGAATTGCGATGTATGGCATAATAGGCATCTGGGATTAAAAATCCGGGTGTTGACAGTCTGATCCAAGGAGCTTAATTGCTAGGCAACCTGAAAGATCTTAATCGTCTAGTGTCTGGCCATGGTTTTGGTAATAGGCTAGTAGGATTATTGAAGTTGGGATGAAGTCTACCAAGAGGTGTTCCTGCTAATTATGGGTTGCTTGCCTACACATATACTTATAAGATTACAATTGTTACACTTATCACCCATCCACCTGGCACAGTCACTATCACCATGAACTATATCTCCCCGCGCCTTCTTAGTCATCTGTAAAAACAACAAACAATCAAATCGTTCTTTACTTTTATGCTTTTTATTCCTGAAGTTTACATTTTAGTTTTATTTAAGTACATCCAGTTTAATCCAAACTTCATTCTTATTTCCACACTTGCAGTTAATTCACTCGGACACCTGTGACAACTTTGAGTGTGTTAGAGACTTCACTCATAAACACTTACCTTTGGGCTCCCAGTGGGATCGATATCTATACTTTAAAACTAGCTACAAACGATCTGTGCACTTGCAGACATCATCCCCCGACCCCTGCCGCAAAGCCTGCAATAGGCTCTGAAGGAGCCTCGTCCCCCATCATACTTGAGATCTCCACCATGGAGATAGACATTAATCCAACTCAGAATGTCTCAAGTTGTCCCGGCATGGAACTTGCTCCTGGAGGCTAGGCGACACAAGAAAGTACCTCCTCCAAAGTAGGTGAAGCTCCGGCTAAGGATTCCACCGAGAAAGGGAAGCAGCTGGAAGAGGGAGTGGAAGCAGCAGCACAACAACGATCAAGCCAGGAACCACTGTGGCTTCCTGCTATTATTAGGCAAGAGGCAACCAGGGCTTCATCCATGCCTCTGGCTTCCACAACTCCTCTGCCTTCGACTCCTCTGACATTAAACTTGGACGATCTTATCAAGTAGGTAGATGTTGTTTGTAACAATGCCCGCACTTTCCATAATGCATACGCTCACTTGGCCAACAATCTGAAGGTTATTGGCATTGTAAGTCTTTGAACTTTACACTTTCATTTTGTAATATATCCCACTGTAGCCCCCGAGCTTTTAGGAAGAAAACCAATAGATTTTTTCCTGAGTGCTCCAAAGAACTAAGTGTAGAACTTGATAGTGTAGCCCCCGAGTCTCTAGTTAGAATGAATAATTCCGACTAGATACTCTAAGAGAGAACACATCTGACTTAAAATTTGGCATTATATCCCCAAAGCGTTTAGTTGAAACAAAGAAGTTCTGACTAGATGCTTTAGAGAAACTAAGCACTTTATCTCTTTGTAGAATAAGAATGTCTAGAGATAGGCTTCCAACGAAATATATGCCAAGCTGCAGGAAGTGCTAAACATTGAAAAGGGTAAAACAGCCTTTCTGAAGGAACATATCAAAAATAACAAGCATTTGTTTTCCTCCGACATCTCCCAATTTTTCGCATGGTACCGTTTCATCTGAATTCTCACAATGTTGTCTTTATTCTGTCTTACAGAGACCATCGCCAAGGCCAAGATCATCGTCGAGCTATCCAAGCATATCCAAGAGCTCAATGATGAGAATAAAATTTTGAAGAAAGACCTGGCTGATGCTGTCAAGGGCCATGAAGCGGCAATGAAAGTGATGCAAGAATATGTCGACACCAAGATTCAATGCCTGAAGAGCAAAATTGAACAACTCAAGGAGGAAACCCAACCTGCCAAAGAGTAGAATAATCGGAACCTTGAGATGTACAAGAAGCTTCAGAAGGATCATGGCGTCTTGGCGGAGACCTATAGTCAAGCTGAGATGAACATCTTTGGTAACTTCCCTCTAGCTTTTGTCAATTCTATAAGTTGGCCACATGTATTGTTATACTCCTGGCCCTTGTCTCTAACGAAAACACAACTCCCATTGGTTTAACCAATATGGGTGAAGGTGCTCCGGATCCAAAGGAGTGCATGATTCTTGCTGGCAATTTCATCAACACCGCCATCACCCAAGCCAAGGAGATAGCTCATCCCCTGGACATCACCATCAAGGCGGCAGATACTGTGGCCAAGTACTCGGAGATCCTACATTGACCCCCGAGAAATTCAAGAGCTAGAAAGCCTCTTGCGTCCGAGATGGTGCAAGGATGACCTTGTCCTTGGTCAAAGCACACTACGACAACATCGACATGGACCTGGTGACTTCCGTCATGCCGAAGCTGGACAAGGGAACGAAATTGATCGCGATTCTATATGGAACTACCTCGCCGGCTACTACACCAAGACCGCCAAGACGGTCAAGGGGGACATCTACGTGCATGCCAAGGAGATGGACGATGAGCCAACATCTAAAGAGTCTAGCCCGCGATCCTCCAAGTTTGATGATCTTTCTAGGCTTGGTTCTCGTGCTACTGCTGATGTAGTTGCAAAGTCCTCTGTAGCGAAGCCATAAAAACATTGTTGTATTAAATGTATCTCTGCAATGTTTATTCGGAAAACATATGTAGAAGTAAAGCAGAAAACTTGGGCTACCAGCCTCTTGCTACTTATCTAGATCCAGCATGTATATATAACTTTTAAGCAAGTGTTGGCTTATCCATTATTTTGGTTCGTGTGCTTGACCTTTCGTGAGAGGTAAGACTCGCAGCATAGAACCATGGTATCAGGCGATGATGCTTAATAGCACCGTTCAAAACCTAAGAGCAAAATCGCCGGCTTTGAGTGCCGAAAAGTCACTACTCCGGAATCCACATAAAAATGTCAAAAAACGTGTAGACCAGAAAACTTAAGCTAACGCCCGTAGGTGGAATTTTTACAAGTGCAAAAGCAAACTTGCGCATAAAGAGTTTATATGATAAAAAATTGAACAACTAAAGGAGGTAAAAGACTCAGAAAATATGAGTGAACCAAATGCTTTATTTCATCGACCATATAAGGTACTTATTACATAATATAAAATATGCTAAGTGTAAAAAGGACGTAGCTATGCTATGTTCCATGGCCGATCTGTCTCCTGGAAATCAACATCGGGGTCACATTGCTTGCGCTTGCCTTTTTTTGGCCTATCTTTCAACACGTGAATATCGACAAGGTAATAGGAACCATTGAGAATTGCTTTGCTTATGATGAACGGTACTTCCCAAGGTGGGGATAGTTTGTGAGACCTTTGCCGTTTGAGTCAAAGCACGAGATCCTCTTCTTTAAACGAGCGATGCCTAATGCGGTGACTATGGTAGCTGCATAGATTTTGCTAGTAGATGCCGGATCTCTGGAATGCCAGCACGTGTTCCTCTTCGAGCAGGTCCATAGATAGGCGTCTAGATTCTTCAACGTCATCGTAGGCGGCAACTCTTGGTGCATCATGGAGGATGTCGGATGGCAGGATAGTTTCTACTCCATAAACCATGAAGAAAGGGGTCAAGCTAGTAGATCTGTTGGGTGTTGTTCATAAACTCCACAAGACAGATGGTAATTCCTCCTCCCAAGCTCCAGCTGCTCTATGTAGCAGTTCTTCTAAGCGTGGCTTGATTTCTTGCCGAATTTGTCCATTGGCCCGTTCAAGTTGCCCATTTGACTGTGGATGTGCCACAGATGCTAGGTCAAGGCGGATGCCTTTATCGTGACAGTATTCCTCAACTTCTCTGAGAGACAGGTTGCTACCATTATCGGTGATGATACTATGTGGGAGACCAAACCTCACCACTCGAGCTTGGACAAATTTCAGGGTTGTTGCCGCATCGAGCTTTCTAATGGGTTTATCTTCAATCCATTTAGTGAACTTATCCAATTCTACTAGCAGATGCGTAAATCCACAAGGTGTTATTTGCAAAGGCCCAACTATGCCAAGCCCCCATACTACGAATAGCCAAGTAATTGGTATTGTTCACAATTCTTCAGCAGGTACATGTGGTTACCGTGCATAAAACTGACACCCAATATATGTCTACACTAGCTTATCGACGTTTGTCTTTGCGGTTAGCCAGTACAATCCTTGATAGAAAGCTTTTGCCACCAGTGATCAGGGAGCGGCGTGATGCCCGCAATCTCCGAGATGTATTTCTCTAAGGATATATCCATACCTTGTTGCTGGGAGACGCATCATGGGAAAACTCCTGTGGTACTTCTTTTGTATAGTTGGTCGTCAATGATGACGTAGCCTTTTGCTCTGCGTACTATCTGCCGGCTTTTGACTTCGTCGGTGGGCAGTGTTCCGTCTTGAAGGTAATCCATGAACTGTTTCGTCCAAGCCGGAGAGGTTACGATTACTGCATTAACAAATGAATCCACTCTATCCGGGTTGTCAGGGTCCGCTCCTTTCATGGATGGGTTCCACAAATGCTCCAAGAAATGCCTGGTGGAATTGGTCGGTGAGCGGATCCAAGCTTAGACAGCAGATCTGCCGCCTCATTGTCCTCCATTTTGACGTACTTTACTTCATATTCGTCGAAACACTTGGCTATCTCGTCTACTTTGTCTTCATATGCCGCCATCATAGGGTTCTGCGCATTCTAGGTGCTAGCCACCTGCTGGGCAACCAAGTCAGAATCTCCACAGCAAACTATGCGTTTGATGCTAATATCCTTGGCTACATGAAGTCCGTGAATGAGGGCCTCATATCCTGCCATGTTGTTGGTAGCGTTGAAGTGGATCTGTAGGACGTACTGCAACTTTTCTCCTATTGGTGATTGTAGTAATACACCAGCCCCCGAGCCGTTGAGCTGCTTGGATCCGTCAAAGTGCATGATCCAATACTCTGGCTCTGGTACAGGAGTGTTCTCTAGCAGTTTTATCCAATCTGCGATGAAATCCACCAATGCTTGAGATTTGATAGCATCACACCTCTTATAGGAGATTTCAAAGGAGACGAGTTAAATGCCCCACTTTGCCACTATGCTCCTCGGCAATGGCACCAGAAAAGTACTCCCTCCTTGAGTGTGCCTAGACCACTTTTAGTATGTAGGTTCACTCCAAATATATATGAACCTATCCACTAAAAGGGGTCTCGATACACTCCTTTAACAAAGCTGAAACATCTTATATTTTGAAACAGAGGGAGTACTTGATAACCCCCAAGAGAAGGTGATCACTGTAGTACCTCCCAATCTGGAAGTGGGGTGTCGATCCGCAGGATCAAGAAGGAAAAGCTATCTATTCTCTACAACTAAAGTGTCACAAGTTTTAGTTGTTTATGCACTAAAGAAGTTATTGTAATAAGGAGGCTGATTTAATTCTCGGGAGTGGAATGCAACAAAACAATAATGTGAAAGTGTCCCAATCCTTTTCAATACAAGAGGAAAAGACAATGGTTTTCTCTTATAGTAACAATGGACATGGGTTCATGGGTTCACCCAATCCTCCATCTCTCCATCTATGGTGATGATCATGTTATAGATAAAAGTACACACTATTTTCATGTTTCAATGGTAACTTTATGGTGGCTACATGTCCTAAAACACATAGCAGAAAGAAATACTCATTTGTGCTGCCAGGTCACCCTTGTAATAAGGCTGGCGTTGGTTGTTGTCACACCACGCATCATACTTATCCCTTTTTACCCCTAGATAAAGGATGTCTGGCTGTATTTTTTTCCCATACAACCCCCACAAAATAGGGGTCAGGTTTCACTACCACTAGATAACTGAACAACCAAAAACCAAGACACAAAAGGTTCAAGCTCCTAGAAGCCACCACATAACAACTACAACTATCTGCTATCAATAACATAGCAGTAAGTTCAAACCTAGAAGTGAAGGGGAGACGCAAGATCACCGCTACGAAGGGCTAGTGTTTTTAATAGAACTACCATAACCAAGAAACTAAGGGGAACACACAATCACCACCATCAAAAGACAGAATGGTCATTATGACCAAAATACGTCATTTTCTTTGCTTCTTCCACACCAGGGGTGAGATTTTCTTGAATCAATCTTCCTCGTGTTCATCAGACGGAGCTCTGGGTCGGTTGCGGCTGGTAGATGGCAATCCCAGGGGATGCACATGAGCTGTGTTCATAGCTTCAGCATCTGCTACAGCATTTCTCTGTAGCGTTTCAGCACCCTCCCTTAGCAGTTCCCCCTCCTCAGCATCGTGAAGGCCTGCCCAATATTTCATAAAAACACAAGCATACATTACTAAATCAACCGGAGACTTAATCATCTTGTGATCAAAGCATGCTCTGCTCCTGAGCTTCTAGATTGCCCAGCAGATAGCTGCTACAGTTGTAATCTGAAAGTTGCGACTAACAACCAAGAAATGAGGAATCCATCAGAAATACTGAGAAAAGGACCTAGGCCTAGTCTTAGCACCCACAGATCTCGCCACCACACTCCACACATATTTAGCAGCAAGACAAGAAAAGAAGAGATGACCAATCGATTCTTCCTGGTCACAAAACCTACAAGTTGTATCACCAGTCCATTTCCTCCTTTTCATCTTATCTTTGGATGGAATTGCATTATGACAAATGAGCCATAACCAAATTTTGATCTTCAAAGGAATCTTGGCTTTCCATAAGTGTTAAAAACTTCTATCCACACCACCATTTGATAGATGACTGTACATCGACCTGACATTGAAAATCCCTGTTTTTGTCCACAACCACCTAGGTCTGTCAGTTTCTTCAGACAGAGTAATATCAGCCAGCATCACCTGCAACCCTCTGTACTGTTCCTGATTATCCATGTTTAACCATCTTCTAAATGAACATTGCCAATTCCTCCCAGCCATTGCAGCAATAGTTATATTCTGCTGTCGAGAGATATCAAAAAGGTCAGGAAACTTGATCTTCAAAGGCATATCCAAACACCATGCATCCCCCTGGAAATCTATTCTCAGAACATTCCCAACCACCATCCTCCTTCCAGAGATATAAATTTTCTTAACTTTTAGCAAATGCGACCAACAAGTAGAATCTCTTTTGTTTGTGTTTTACTAGGAAAATCCCCCCACTGCCCAAATATTTTTTCCTTACAAACATTTTCCAAGGACCATCTTCAGGTTCCAGCCTCCACCACCATTTACATAATAAACTGATGTTAAAGATTCTAATGTTCTTAATACCTAGACCCCTTTCTTCTTAGGTCTACATATATATTTCCACTTGATAAGCTGATATCTCTTCCTACCTGTCCTACCATACCAGAAAAAAGATCTAGTATGTTTCTCCACCTCTTCCATATTGGTTTTGTGCAATAGAAAGATGGACATAGGATACACTGCCACGCTTGATACATAGGAGGTAATCTTGATATATATGCCTCCCACAGAGAGAGCACCGCCCATCCACCCATTCATCTTTTTCCCCAATTTTCCACAATAAATATCATCTCGGCTACAAAACATTTCCTGCCACACACAGGGACGCCTAGATACCTGATAGGCCATTCCCCTGTTTGATAGTTAAAAAGTGTCGCATACATTTCCAACTTTGCATCATCTTCTAGAACCATCATCACGTCACTTTTTTCAAAATTGATCTTAAGCCCAGACATTGCCTCAAACAGATATAGCAGCAATTTCAAATTCCTGGCACCCTCCACAATGTCTCTAATGAACAAAATAGTATCATCGACATATTGCAAAATGGCTATTCCTTTCTCAAAAGAATTGTCAGCTAAACCAGTGATCAGAGCACCTTCCTGTGCATTCAACACCATCTTGGACAAACAATCACCTGCCATATTGAATAGGAAGGGGGGAAAGGATCTCCCTGTCTTACCCCTTTAAAGCCTGCAAAATAAGGACCCACCTAACCATTAATTTTCACACTGAGAGTCCCCAGCGTAACAACACTTTTCAACCAAATTAGCCAGTCATCACTGAACCCTTTTTGTTTACAGCAATGGAACAGAAATTCTCAGTTGACTTTATCATATGCTTTTTCAAAATCCAACTTCAAAACCACACCTTATTGTTTTTGTACTTTAGCCTCTTTCAGAATCTCATGCAAAAGAGTGACATCGTCAGATATAAATCTCCCTTTGATGGAAGCTGTCTAACAAGTCTCAGCCAGTTTATGCATCACAAGTTTAGCTCTGATTGTCATAGCTTTTGTAAAAATCTTAAATATCACCAGCAACAGACATATGGGTCTGAATTTTTCTATAATGTCAGCATCCTCACTTTTCGGCAACAAGGTGATTATCCCATAATTGATACTAGCCAGATCAATTCTATGAGAGTGAAGATCCTTAAAAGCAGCCATAACTTCTTGATTGATGATTTGCCAGCAGAATTGATAGAACTCCACAGGTAGACCATCAGGTCCAGCAACTTTATTCTTCTCCATCTGCTCAATCACATCTCTAATTTCCTCCTCTGAGAACGGTCTCCCCATGCTCTCTCTATCTTGATCATTGAGTTTCTCCCAATCCTCCTATTGTCATCCGACAGCCTAATAGCAAAACCATCTACAGGCCCAAATAATTTTTTATAATATTCAGTAGCATGTTTCAGGAGATCATAGGTCCCTTGAATTTTCCCATCCACACTCTGCATGGAGAAAATCATTTTTTTCTTCTGACTCCATTAGCCACCCTATGAAAATATTCAGTATTACTGTCACCTTTCAATAGCCAGGTATCCCTAGATCTTTGCTGCCAATATTGTTCTTCCTTTTCATATATTTCTAACAGTGCCTATTGAACTTGAGCCTTCCTAACCTGTTGTTCTTTATTGAGAAAAATGAGTTCCTCAATGTCTTCTAATTCCTCCAGCTCCTCACTCAACTGTTTTCTGATTTTTTTCTTGCCCCTAATATGAGCCCCCAGCCTTTCAAATCATTTCTAACATTTTTAAGCTTCTTCTACAACCTATCCAAACTGTTTCTGGATCTGACAGGTTTATTCCAAATTTTCTCAACTCTTTCTAGAAACTCAAAATTCCCCAACCAGCTTTTTTCAAATCTAAATTCTCTGCTCCCTCCTACTTGCCCATCCATAGTATCCAAAATTAAAGGAATATGATTAGAAACCTCTCTGGTCAACTTATGCACTGTGGCTAAAGGAAACATATTTTCCCATTTTTGTCCAACAAGGATCCTATCCAGCTTCTCCAATGTGGGAATGGCCTGGTTATTAGACCAAGTATATTGCCCACCTGACATCTGTAGCTCTCTCATGCATTAGGTATTAATGATAGAATTGAACATATGACTCCATGTACTTAGGGCATGGTTCTTGTTCTTATCAGAGACAAATGTCATAATATTAAAATCACCTCCCAACAAAAGGGGGAGGGATTGATCCCTACATACCTCTGCCAACTCAATTAAAAAATCTTCCTTGTGCTCCTCCTGTGTAGCCCCATAAATCATCCCAAGATGCCAATGAATTTTCTTTCTAATATCAAAAAACTTTATCTTAACATGAAACCTCCCCACTGAAGATCCACAATTGTCAAACCTGGAGGAACATAGGCCCCCTACGGTACCACCAGATTTTCCCACAGAAGGCAACCAACTCCAGGAAAATTGATTCATAGGATCAAATTTCCTGAAAAACTCAACGGAATACTCTTTTTTCATTGTCTCCTACAAACAAATAAAATCCAAGTGTTCCTTCTGCATCAAATCAAACAAATAGGAACTCATGCCTTTCTTACGCACCCCTCTACAATTTAAAATGGCACCTATCATGATACTTTTTCCTTTCTCTTGTTCCAGTTACAACACCACTCATAGGGTGATAGTTGTTAACCTTCACAGCATCTGCTTTTAACTTGCCCTGTCCCCCCTTCAAATTACCAATTGATTTCTTCTTTTTCTTATTTTTCCTAGATATTACTGGAGTAAAATCTACCTCCTCTTCACCATCATCCCTCCACTCAAGATATTCTACCAGCTCTTTCTGTTCTACAACTTCATTAAGATCATCACTATTTTTACCAGCTAGCTTATGTCTAGCAATCTCTAGATCTTTCAGCGACTTGACAAACTCAAGCGTTAAAGATGAGTGTTCCACCCCCATTTCCAAGGCTCCACTAATAATATCCTCATCATCCAGCACCGCAAAAGAATTAAAGAAGGACAAGTTAGTACCTGATAAATCTTTATGTGAAGCTTGTGCCATGGAGCTCCCATTCATATTAGAAGATCCCCCTGATGAGCCAGCTTCTCACTCATTCTAATTGATGGATCACCAGCCTCCACCTCTGCACTCCTAGCAACTTTTATTCGGAACCCTGCTGTGAACTCTGACTTTCCTGAGTCAGCACTTCAGGCTGAGAAGATCCCACCTCCATCTCCACGTGCTCTTGTTCCTGAACATGGTGCATCACAGGAAGAGGCATATGCACAGTAGGTGGATTGTTTTCCTCATCAGCCCTGCTTTCAGCAGAAGAAGTAGCAATATCTTCAGATCCTGCACCCCCACTGTCACTACCCTCCTCTGCTCCACCCTGCTCCTCCTCAATTTGCTCTAGCAGATGACCATACATTTTCTTATGTTCATAGTATTTGTCACTACTTTTATTCTGTAGCAGATCATTTAAAAATTCTTGAAAAGTTTGTCCTCCCCTAGCAGGATCATTAGGGTTAACCACTGCCCCTATTTCCTGAGGTGCCAGATCTTGAGCAACTTCCAAGTGCACTTACCCCATCAATTGATCCTGAATTTGAACACCCACATCCCTTTGTTGTCTATTGTTACAAGCACCTTCCCCCACATGATGAGCTAGATTGTTGCCACCAGCCTCAGGAGTATCTCTAATTACTATTCCCCCTGCAGAACCACCTCTGGGCCACACTTCAGCCACCCTAGCACCAAAGGACATATCCCGTGTATTCCCAGAATTTTCATCCTCCTCTCTGGGTCCTTTGCCTTTTCCCAATTAGCACACTATGGGAGATCCCTATTAACTTGAGAAATTCTGGCATTTGCCCCCAGTGAAGCAGCTTCCGCACCTGAACCAGCTTCATTCCTTCCATCATTCATCAATGTAAGAACATGCATGTTGCCATCCACAGGAGCAGTAGGATTTGATTGAATATTTCTGCCTCCCACATCAACAGAGATAGGGATAGATGGTACTGCATCAGGAGCAAAAATCTCCCTGGTGTATTTGAATTCATAGATACCACCTTTCATCTCTCCCATCCTTGTGTTGGGCACCAGGGTAACATCCAAGCATGCCACTTTCACTCAGACATATGCCAAATTCCTCAAACAATTGCTGTCCATCCCCAAAGGTTTGCCTATTAGAGAAGCTACATATAACACATTTGATTTTTCTCTATACTTCATAGGAATGCCTACAATCCTGAACCAAGCTTCTGCCATCCAATCCACTGGCTCCAAATATCTTGACCATTTCAAAAGCTCAATCACAGCATCAAGGATTGTTTTCATAAAGACTTTACCAAAATGAAAATCATCAACAGATTTCACAGAGGGAAATTTCATCGAGAATTCCACATCATTGATGGGCCTAGCATTAAACCTCCACCCAGAACCCACCAAATCAGCCCACACCTGAAATTCCTTCTCTAGATCTCTCCTAGTAACATCCCCTCTAACTACAGTAATATGAGCCAGGTTCAGATTATCTATAGGCTGAAGTGTAGATTCAGTAACTGGAATAGAATGAAATCCCTAGTCAAAATCAGTACTCCCAAAAAACAAAGGCACATATTCCCACGGATTCCTATCTTGACAGACCAAAATGTTATGATTCTTTCCATAGTTCTCACACTCCTGTATGCCGGTCTCAGCCAAATTCGTCACAGGGAAATTAACAACATCCACATTCACTTGTTGATTCGCAGGCACATTGACCACTAGTGCAGGTATAGAGGACCCCACTAGCATCGTGGCCACGGCCTCAGATCGACTGACCAGCGGGACAACAGATGATTGATTACCAGCAACCGATGGCGTGCTCACAGGAATTGAACTAGGAACACCGACATAAGGATTGGTATGCATAATAGGAATATTGACAGGTACAGTTGATCTACTCACAGGAACACTAGCAGGAATGGGATTTCTGATCATAGGTGGCTGTTCAACAGTACGAGCAAACACAAGAGCAGCCCGATGAGAATGTATCAGCAGAATTACCTATTCTTCCCCGGAACGATGAATTTGACGCAGTAGAATGCGAGTCTCTATGCATCTCTGGCCTGTGACTCCATCTGCTTCTATTCCTAGACTGTTCCTCATCCCTATGACGAGCTTCCACCAGAGCTCTTTCTCTTGCCAGATATTCTCGCCGTTGAGCATCCACCCGCGATTCCCGTGCGATTTCATCCCGCCTGCGATCCTTAGCCCTTGCTTCATCCTCCATCCGCCTTTGTTCATCCTCTTGACAATCCTCTTCCCAATGATGTTCTTCCTCCCTGCGGCATTCCTATTCCCTAATCCAGCCCCGATCATGTCGCCGAGCATCTAGAGAATGCCGATCCCCCAACGGAGGGCCTGCATCATTGCCAACTCTCGATCTGTTCACATAGGGAACAGGTCGATTTGGATGACGTGGTGGTGATCTCCGTGGACCGTGATACCGAGGATCCATCGCCGGCGGCGGATCTACAACCACCTGCGCAAATGATCTGCTATCCCCGGACCTGGTGGCTCTCCACGTGATTGGAACTATAACTTGAGGGAGCAATGGAGACGGAGGGGTAGGAGAGCGGATGAAAACTACTCTGCCCACCTCCCTCGATCTAGGGTTAATGGGTATCACTGAACCACCCACTGATCCGGATTCCCCCCTTGGTCTCAAATTCACCAGCGCATATGTACCCTTTACACCCCCTGTTGTGTGGCTCTCGCTTGAAATCGGTCCACCACCAGATATAGCGTGCCGCATAGAATCACCGACCACAATCGTCTGACATGCTCGCACATAGGGCGGTGCGTCGGCACGATCGTGTCAGTGCCCACGAACGTTCCTCTATGGGCCGACCTAGACATGCCATGCACCACACCTCACAAGATCTCCGTACATGACATCCAAATCAATCTGGACCGGATCCGTGAGCCACTGCCCAACCTCATCGAAAATAGAGATAGTTCTCGCGCCAACCACCACGTTCGAACCTGATCTATGTGGGGCCAAGACACTGATACTAGCACACTTGAAGAGCACCAGCCGCCGATCAGTCACCGCTGGTGAGTTCGTGTCAACCTCCATGGGAGCCGTGGGAGCCGTGGGAGTCGAGGGAGTCGTCATCCTTAAAAGGGCTTTATATGATGATCCATAAACACCATGTCTGACTGTATTGTGTCACTCAATACATATGCCTCTCTCACTCGGCCACCCATTACCTACATACTACATACAGTTAATGGAAAACACTCCAAACACTAATGCAATGGTTTATTTGTTGTGTGTATTACCACATCTCTCACATACCTCCACTTGGTGGTGTCAAAAACATCATCACATGGGTAAATAAGGCATTTTGCATAGATCAAACCATTACATGCATCATAGAATATTTCCAAATTATGACAAGCCATAAAACATCCAACACAATGGTAAATTCATAACAAGTATTATCTCATACCACAATATCCACCATAGGAATTACATAGATATATTCATAATCATGAAAGGCACGTCATATGGACTTCAACAATGATCATACATAGAGATATTACATCAAGTTACCACCACAAACCCATAGTCTAGGGGGTGGACTACGCCCCTCTCATCATGGAGAGTGATGAGGAGGTGTTGGTGAAGGAGAAGAGGTGACCGGAGACGATTCCGGCAGCGGTTCCCCCTCCAATCTTTCTCCAACGGCTGCCAGCAGACTATCTTTTGGTGTTTTCGATCTCCACCTCCATTTTTTTAAGATCGCATTTGGGAACCTTTATATAGCAATTTTTAGGTCAAGACGAGTCAGTGTGCGAAAGATTGAGGTGAATCGTATGTCTGTGGCCAAAAGAGGTTAGGTGGCGCGTGCACTAGGGTGGGTCATGCCACCATACCTCTTTTGGGCTTACTGACCCTTATGGTGACGTTCAAGTGCTCTAGGTCCGTCCTCTTCATAAAATATTGACTTTCCTAGAATCCTAGCTCTATTTTACTTCGTTTCCCTCAAAGATAAAAATACAAAAAACAAGGTTTTCCTATCCTATAGAGTTATAAACAAAACAAAGGGGATCATTGATAAATCCCCAAAAATTAATATAAAACATGAATATAATATTATATATGTTGTAAATATGTGGGAATATGTATCAATAAACTACAAAGTTGATGTATGCATTTTACATGCATCAGCGACATGCGCCGCTCCGGTGACCATACTTGGAGCTGGCGCTGCGGCTGCTCACGAGAGCAAGATGAAGCAGGACACGGTGTGTTTCTATAGCCTCCTCCGTCGTCCCTCCTTTCATCTCTGTGATCGTCTGCATGCATCGCTCCACGAGCGTCGACTTGGGTAGACTCGTGGCGTCGTGCTGGTGTCACCTTTTTGCGAACGCGGAACTGTCCAGTCGTTAGTGGTGGTGGAGCGTTTGCAGGAAGATGCCACCTCCATTTTTATGTATGCCGTGTGGACCGAACATATTGGTTTGCAACGGCGTGTACGTCTTTAGCTACATGGCCATCGAGTGGTAGCGGTTGTCCTCGGGGCAACGGATAGCTGTCGTGGTTCCGGATACACATACCACATCTACCATAGGCCTCCCGATAAGCATGTTTCACGCCATCTCTCTTACAAATAATTTCTCCTTCTATACATAGCACTAACCTTTATTTGTACCAGACTAGACGACGAACCAGCGCGTGTAACCTGTTGTGCGGCAGCGAGGGAACGGCGAATGACTGCAACTAGGATTTTGCACGATAGAAGCACCACGGTGCGGCACGTTCCTTCTAGCAAGCTGATTATTTGGTATGTTTCCGACCTCAACCCCCGCAGCCGATAACAACAGCTTTACGTGGAAGTGCAGATGCATGTCTGGTTGTCAATCTTCCTCCTCTAATTCTGCCTTCTTCCTTCTCTCACATCTATCTCTGTCTTGTAGGGAACATTTGACACGAAGGAAAAATAGAGTGACTACGAGAATCAGATGTGTCAAATCCACACCTGCGCCAGCGCGGCAGCAAGTTTGTCAACGTTAAGGAATAAGGGCGAGCACCAACTAGCAAGGAACAAGGGTGATCTTTGTCTTGGAGACATGGAGTGTGGGCACCTACGGTTCTTTTTCTTTTCTTTTCTTTTGTTATTATGCAACCATTGTTGCTAAGATAGTGGTGCATTTTTTTCCATCGCTTGATAATGTACTTCGCCTATCCTCAAAGCCTTAATGTGTACGTACACAATATTGTCTCAGAAATTGCACAATGATTGTTGTTAGTTCCATGATAGTGTTTAGCTTAGAACTTGTGCCTTGTATACGAGACATTGTAATGTATAATATTAATAAATTACCAATATTTGTTTGCATGTCTGTCTATTGCGATTTGACATTGACTTGATGTGTTAGTTTAGAAGATTATAATACAAATGAAAGACAAATCATTGTAGTTGTAGGAAGAAAAAATTCGGTGAACTCTCTAAAAGGCAACCAAGTGTAAGACGTGTAGTTCTCATGCAGACAACATGAGACTATAGTGACATTGCATGCTAAATACCATGTTGGAACACTAACGTTATTTAGACTCTATCACCTTTGAGCCTACTATCGTAGAACTTTTTGCCTAATAGACGCGCGCTAGAGAGCGCAGTCATAATGTAGATATTTTGCACTATGGTTAGCCTCATTTCCAAGATTCAAAACCAACAATGAATGTTAGTTTAACATGTGAAGATACATGATGTACGTCCAGGATCTTGCGTACTATTTTTCTATATCAGATTATGATTCACGTGCCTTTGGGACGAACACATATGGCCCAGGCGTGTGCTATCCGATTATGCGCGTCTTCCGTCCTTACGATGTGAATGGAGAGTATATCGATCATTAGTGCGGACGTACTATAAAATGTTATGCATGTCATTTGACTTCGAATTTAGTGTTTTGCTTCTCATTTTGCGTTTAGTAGTCTAGTGTTTTGCCTAACCGCTACGCCCCGTCATCTTTGGTTACATTTAGTGCTTCAAAAGGTGCCATTTTAATAGGTTGTGAACGTGGCATAGCTTTCGACCACAAGAAGATGTCCATCCATCTTTCTCCAATCTTATCATCGATTTTCATTAAAAATCGTAGCTATGTTTTTTCTTAATGGAGTACCCTTTGACCTTGTCAACATCTTTCCCCTTCGCCACGATCTAAAAGTTCTCTTATCGTGTCACCTAACGATTTCTCTAGCTCCTGTCTGGAACTTCGGTATCCGCACTCCGTAATGATGTAGAGGTTACGAGAGACATGCACATGTGTATGCTATTATAATGCTTACAGACCATTCAACGTCCATTTTAACCTGTTGTAGATGCATAGTCAATTTTTTTGTCAAACGGCCGCACCCGGGGGTAGCAAATAGAATTCTAGTAGATATAATTAAGGGTAAGAAAGAAACCCAAGTAAATACCATCACTGAAACTATTGAATAAGTAGACTTCATTGATTGTAATCCTTATAATCCTACATGAAATAACCGAAACTATGGTACAAACTTTCAAAAGTCTTATTCTAATCCTGCAGGTGCTCTAGTGAATTGAGTAATAATGGAGCAAATCCTGCTAATCTCTTAGTGCTTGAGAATTCTTTCAGAACTTTAATGCAAACTCAAGCTGAGAAAAATACCCTTCGTACTAAGATAACAGAGAACTATGCTCATATTATTGGTAAACTAGCTAATCAAACGGTTGCTATTAAGAATGATGTGTAGGCTCTACAGGAAAGAACAAATACCATTGAGGAATAGTTAGACAAGATATATGAGAGTAAAACTCTCATACTTGCAAGATTGGTTGGCAAGCCCGAGCTCAATCCGGTGGGATACCACAAAATTATGAGGGTTGAAAATGAAGATGTTAGGATTATGCCCTAGAGGCAATCATGTATGATGTTCTTCTCTATGTATTCATAAACTTATTATCCTTGTATGAACTACTAATATGTATCATTGAATATGTGATTCGGTTGTGGAACTATATATTCATGTTGTTCATAATAGATGTCCTTGGTCGTTGAGGTTGTGCTAGACACACAACTTAGACTAATGTGAAAGTTGGCTCATGACTCAGTTCCACTTGTCATAGGCATGGTGATTCTATTCCGACTTACACGTATTCGGCTAAAGAGTTTAGCGAGTCAGACTAACCCATATTGAGGTACAACGAACAAGTCGTCATTTGTATGTCTCAATAAATGTAATCCTTAGAGCTGATGTTATTCCACAATCTGAGTTATGGATCACCGATTTAGGTTCTATCAAACTCTATTCCGTCAAAGGGAAGTTATAAAGGCAGAGCTCGGGTCGACTGATAATCAAGGTGCATGATGTGGATGACCAAGATGGGATTTTTCCCCTCTGACTGGAGAGATATTCTCTAGGCCCTCTTGGATGATATGATTTGGAAAACATGGCCATTCGTGACTCGGTTAAGTGTTAACTAAGGCGTCCGACTAAGAGTTAGTCGGATGAATCACTTATCTTGAATCGAGAAGAGATTTGAGATATTTGAAGGATTACGATTATTCACATATAGCTTGACATGGTATATAGTGAGGCAAAAGGGACTCGGACGCAAGTCTCATTGGAAGGTATGTCTTCATAACTATTTGGTACTTGGGAGTCGACATGTTCTACTAGGAGCCACTACCGGCTGATCGATTACAAGTAAGACTCAAATCGTGTCAGAGTCACCATTAGCCTGCGGGGTCACACACTTAAGAGCGGGGAGCAAGTTTGGGTTGGACCCGAACCGCAAATCTATTTGAGTTAGACCCGAATCAGATATAGACTGAGTTAGTGAGTTGGACTCGGAGTGACTGATATAGGCTTTAGTGAATGGGCCACAATTGGGTGGAGCCCACTTTCACTCCCTATATATACTGGGGCGTAGATTCCCAAGGGGCACATTTAGGTTATTCCATATGTTGGAAACTCTAGCTCCATTTTAGTCTAGCCGCCATACCAGACCTAGCAGTCCACTGCCAGAGCTCCTCATACGTGTGGATACGGGTAGAGTTGTTGTATGTCCAGCACATCGACGATCGTGGATTGGAAAGATCATGAGGGCTGCACTGCTTCAACTAACGTGCTTCATTAGTAATCTACAACGACACATCTAGTGGTAATCCTCATGGCCTTCTACGTCAGCGAGATCTTTGGATCACCGCGTAGGAATTTTGTTTTATCTCTGCATGGACCAATAGTGGTATCAGAGCGATAGATTCTACTTTTAGGCTCGAGATCTCATATATGTGAAATGCGGTAGGCATTAGATTCGATTTGTTTGTTGTTTTGGTGGTCGATCTATGAGATAGGTCGGTTTTGTATGACGTTGATTGGATCAATTGTACTCGGGGAGATGGACGATCTGGTTTCTATGATCATATTGTTGAGGTCGTGGAACGACATACCCCTACCTGTTGGTTTCCGCCATCGGAGTAGACTGTGACACGTAAATCCAGATGTGATGATCGAAGAGCAAAGGTGTTTGATAGAATCTAAGTACGGATCGGATTTGGGTAAAATTGTTTTATCCGATGAAGAAATCCATGTTCGGAATGCAGAGGAGATGCGGTGATTGGGACCGCCATCTTCGCCCTGTCGTAGTTTCTTAGATGTCGTTGCGAGTTTCACAATGCTAGTATATATTGTATCTATGCATAACTTGTTTTTGTAGGATGATGTTGTGAATGGTATGGCTTATGTGCATGTGATGTGTGTAATCCATACATTATCTGCGAATCACGATTTTTGTCAGTCGGCTGGAGCCTATGCGATGTCATTTTATTGTATTACGACCTGCGTGTCAGATTCTCTATGTAATTTACTTTACTAGCTAGTGTAGATGTTTGGAGAACCCGGATGACATGCAATTCGATGTACAAGTTGGCAACATGGAGTAATATGGCACGTCAGAAGAGTTGGCACGAGTCGAATTACAGGCTTTATGGAGATGGAGATCGCTATGAAACTAGCCATACCATTTCACATTATAATTGCTTTATTTGTGTTATTGTTTTTACTCTGGTTTTACCTCTATTAGATCGTCAGTAGAATTTAATCCCTCAAAGAAGGTCTAGTCAGTTTCCTTGCCAGTGCTTCACCATCACAAGTCAGAAATTTTTGGTAGTGGGCTCATAAAATTGAGGTCTATCAATTCTTTCCGACTAGGTGAGTTCGAGTCAGACTCTTATAGCGGAAGTACTCGGTAATCTAGTCGGGTCTATCACAACAGTTGTGGGAGTTGGGGAAAAGTCAGACGGGAGTCGGGGCATGTAATGCCACCCGACCAACAACAGTTGTATGATATGCGATTGACAAGGAGTTTTCTACCTAAATCACTTGATGGATAGAGGTGATGCTAAAGCTCACTAGTTGGCTTAATTATTTAGGCTCCTGAATCACTAAGTAACCATCGGAGGGGTGTTGGTTCTAGTAGGAGCATAAGTATTAAAATGTTTAAGATGCTTGCTCAGTTATGGATACATGTCTTAAGTGTTTTTCATATTTTCTTTGTAGATCAATGGCACCTAGTAGCAGTCTCCCTCAAGTGTCTAGTTTTGTGTTGAGAACAACCCTAGAGAAAGATCAGCTTAATGGAACTAATTTCACCAACTGGTATCATAATCTGAGAATTGTTCTCAAACACAAAAGGAAGGAACATGTTCTACATAACCCACTTCTAGATGAGCCAAACGAGAATGCGACTGTCGATGCCAGCAATGCCTACCGTAGGACTCGGGATGAGTCCACGAAAATTAGCTCTCCTATGCCTGATCACATGGAACCGGACTTGCAGCAACAGTTCGCGATTTTTGAGGCCTACGATATGATAAAAAGCCTCAAAAGTATGTTCCAAGATCAGGAAAAGACCGAGAGGTATCACTTCTCTCAGGATTTGTTGGGACGGAAGCTGAAAGATGGTTATCTGATGAGTCTGCATGTGCTCAACATGGTTGGTTACGTGTAGTCTCTAGAAAGGTCGGGCTACCCAATTAGCGAAGAGTTCACTATGGATATAATTCTAAACTCTCTTCCTAGTGCATATGGTCAGTTCATATCGAAGTACCACATGCATGGTTTGGATAAGAAGCTCATTGAATTACATGGGATGCTCAAGCAGACAGAGGAGGATCAAAAGAAAGGCACCAGTCAAGTGTTGATGGTGCAGAATAAGGATAAGTTCTAGAAAATTTCTTGGACTAAGAAGAATAAGTCAAAATCAGGAGGCAAGGCTTAGGACCTAGTCCAAACCGCTTCCTCAGTGACTAGGCCATCTCCTCCAGCTGGATCCACCTGCTTCTTTTGCAAGGCGGATGGCCACTAGAAGAGGAATTTCAACAAGTATCTGGCTGACAAAGATAAGAGTGGAGGTGGGACTTCCGACTCAGGTACGCTTGTTTGCAATGTGCGGTGACCCAGCATACCACTGCATGATGTAGTACACTATAGTCATTGACATAACACCAATGGACACTGTTCACCAGTATTACATCCCTTAGAATAGCACAACAGAAACATCATGGGTCCAAAACACGTATTTATATTACATATATCAGATGACAGAAGATCCAAGAACTTCCTCGACATAATGAGGATTATAATTTACAAAAGAGATCTAGAAATAGCAACTCGTAGTCGATTCTATAAATACTTCTACTAGGTAACTATGGCTTGTGATTGCTGCTACCACAATGCTCTACAGAAGTAGGTTCTGGTTTCTAAGATTATTTATATGTTATGCTTCAGCTTGACTTCCATGTTTTCGGATGTAGTCGTTGACCCTATTGATCTCCTTTAGATATCTTTAGTTCTTCAACGTGTTTCACCTCCAAGGTTCGCCATTGAGTGCTCCAAAATCTAGTAAGGTTTAAGAAGGTACGGTTGAGTAAGACTTTACTCAGCAAGTTCACTAAAAATGAATGTTTGATTTAATAACTACAACCATATACCAAAAGGTCGTAGGTTATGCAAGTTTTCGTTAACATTTCTTCAAAGGTTGCTTTTATTCTGAAAAGCAATGTCCGCCAGCCTTCATAGGTTGATCAGAACTTCATGGAGTTCCTTTCCTGCAGGGTTCGCAGCTCTTTCCCAGAACAGGGAGTAACATGTCTCACTTTTTTACACTCTGTAGAGGTGCGTTGCTTGACCCATGAGAGACCTTAGCCTTGTTGCACATCCAAGCATGAGCCTGTCCACACTTCCTTGGTATGGAGCCCAGTCTAAGATCCAATCCACTCGCTGTCCTTCTCCGCGGCCCCGCATGCCAGTTGGATTGCACGCTAGACCCATGATAAATCTTGTTTTGAACTACAACCTGAAACGCACAACCCTCATAGATACCAGATGACGTGGGATGTTGAGGGATCCCACCCTGCTATCAATCCTTTTCGAGGATTACATCCATGACCCAGTCATCCGTTGACATGCGAAAGGAAGATCTAGATGACTTCCCCAAAGCTCATATAGATCTCATGGTTAACGCGTAATCTACGGCACAAGAATCACTGGCGACATTAGTTGTTTATTCCTAGATGATATATTCATGTGCAATGGTATTCCAATTGCCAGACTTAATAGATTAGTTGATCACCTTGGATCATTAACCAATAGTTTACATTATTATCAAAAATAGTGTTTTTCGACCTTTTTGAAATGCAGGTGATGACAACATTTTATTTGCAAATACTTGATAAAGGAGATGAGCAAGTGTGAACTTGCCTTTTTGACTACCAGATTATGTAGTCAAGGTCTTCTAGTTGGTATAAACTCCAATATCTAAAAACAGCATCATTGGTCTGGTAAGGAGTAATGTTTAAATAAGTAATATGCTATTATGCATAGGTAATGATATGCATTGTGTATAAATCCCAAAGTAAATCCCCATGTTTAATTATGGATTAAGTTTTGTGATTTATGAAAGATTTCTGTTGCATTCAAGTTTTACTTTTTATAAGTAAATTCGTATTAAGCTTCTAAAAGTAATTGACAAGTGATGATAGTAAAGTACAACGAAAGTTGTTAGTAGATGTTATTTGATAAACACTCTTAAGGATAACATATTTCAAATGGATAGTTGTTAGTCAATTGACTAAAGCTTTTATTTGATGTGGCAAAACAAATAACTTTTGAAAAAATACTTATTAAATCATGTTAAGCAATTATTAGTGTTATTAGACTACAATTGATGGTTATCTGGATCGCTCTAATAATCTTAAGTTAATGTGCTTCTTGTTGGTTAAGTGACAAACCAAAGTTAACTGTAAATGATAACTTGGATTAGGATGTAATATTTTTATATCGTGGTCGAGTTTAAGAGTTTTCTTCGATATGACCAAAGACAGATTTGTATAGGTATTGAGTATAGCTCTATGAATCTAAGCTTAGCAAATCGATGCTAAGTAGATTATAGAGTTAAAGCTAGTTATGAGATACAATGATCTCATTATATGGTTTGTTGAACTCCTACTAAAATCTAAGGTCCGTTTTAAGTAAGGTTTGAGATATGAGATCATTCACCACCAATATAAGTGAACGATGCTAAAGGTTAATTTGAAGTTATTAGTTATAATTGATTTAAGACCCTAACAGAGTATTAAATAATTAGTAATTTGTACTTAGGCTTTATTAGAGTTCGTAATTTTTGTTTTAGGTTTAGCATTTAAATTTAATGGATTATTCAAGTTTGAAATATTTTATAAGGTTATAAAGATTATTCTTTGCTTAAGAAGTAATCTTGAAGAATTATATTAAGTTTAAATAAGAATTTGATTTTAATCAAACGGATAACTTGAAATTTATTACTTTATAATCTTAAAACCTTTTTAAGTAATATATCTTGTATTTTTCTAATAAAGTATACCTAGTCAAGATCTTAAAAATGATTTTTATTTATTTTTAAGTCTAATCCTAATTTGTATAAAATTACATGAAGGAATAAATATTTCAGAATATACATTTTAATTTTATTAGGTTAAAATACAAACTAACATTTTTTTTCTATAAATTATTAATTTAGAAGTTTTAAAAATGATTTTTATTAATTTTTAAGGATTATCCTTATTTTAATAAAATTCCTTATAATAATAAGTGTTTGGAAATATATAATTTAATTGGGTTTTCTATTTTCGTGCCCTCGGTTCCTTAGTTGTACTCAGTTTTCTCCAGCCACTTAGTTTTTCCTCACTTTTCCCCTCCCTCTATTCTGAAACCCTCATAGGCGCTCGAACGTGGAGATGCCATTAGGTCAAAGGCTTGACCGTTACATGCTAACCGATGGGATCGCGTTGGGGCGGATCGTGCGTTGAGCATTACGTTACGTCGCCTCGACCGTTACATGCTGACAGATGGGGCCATAATACACAGCGGACCAGCCATCCATCTCTCGCTGATTATGGGGGATGTGTTGTGGGGCCATGTGTGGCGTGTTTGGTGGTTACGTACACCCTGTTGCCTAAATTGGATGTTTTATTTTTTGTTATTTTTATGATTGACCTTCATAACAGCGCCTTTTCCACTCCCTCTCACTAACAGTTGTGTTTTTTTCCCAAAAAGGTAGCAAATCTAGAGCAGCTTCTCTCTTCATTCATTGTTCCTTTTGGCCCTCGTTTTCCTTAATCTGGTAGCAAGTCTAGAGCAGCAAATCTAACCAGCACCATAAATAAATTTATTAAATAGAGCAGATGTAGATAAATCATCTAATATAGGTTATATAGTACTCTACTTAATGAGGTTTGACAATTAGGCTGCTCAGCAGCACCAGCAGACAAGTTCAACATAGATAAGACAAAAGAAGCTTCTTAACAGCAGCAGCAGCACAAGATTAGTGGCCCCTCATGGCCTCCGCCTCCTCCCTCTGGAGCCTCCTCTACTTCTTGCTTCCCAGTCCCTTGACCTTGGGCGCCTTGGGCTTGATCATGGAACGCGACCCTCCTCGATAGCCACCTTCTGGAGGTTGTGGAGGTGAAGGCCGAGTGCCTGGTGCTTGGCTCTAAAGCCGTGGATGTTCACGGACTCGCCGTATATCCTCATGTCCTCAGCATGCTTCACGAGGGAGTTGAAGTCCGTGGCGTGGAGCCTCCTGGTGGGCGGAAGGGGCACTTGTAGACGTTGCTGGCAAAGTAGTTGTTGTACTGGCCGGACTTCAGCCTCATCAGCACATGAAGAATCTTGGTGTCCTTGGACTTGTCGTCGCTATAGACGTCATTGCTATCATCCTATTGTAAAAAATATTAGAGTGCAATAAGGATATGATTGAGATACTTTGATTATCGGGATTGATTATTTGCATAAATTAACCGATTGAGATCTCCTAATTATTTCCCAAATCTCAAACCAAATTGAATACTGATCCCAACTATGAACATGGGGATTCATTGAAATACGAGATCTAACACAAGAGTATTAGCTACTGTAAAAATACGAGCAACCGAACCTTAATAATATACGATCTAGCATCCAACAATGGGAATGGGGGAAGAACAAGGGAACGGGAGAAAACCCTGGTTACCTCCAACCATGGGTCGATGATGCTGGTGTCGTAGGGGTTGTCCGAGCTTATGTAATCAACCTCCTCGTAGGGGTCCTAGCTGAGCGGGATCTTCCCGAGAGCGGCGGAGGCCTCCTCGCCGGCGGCTATGATGGATGTGGGGACGGGGAGGGTGGCTGCCTTCGATGCCTGGACGGGGGCCTATACGGGGACAGGGGCCTCCTCACCGGCGGCCTTGGAGGTGCCGATGAACACCGCACCAGTCTTCTGCATCGCCGACGTGGTTGGGGTTTTCTTGGGGGTTTGCAGAAGGTGATGGGACAGTGGAGACGGCTGAGTGAGCGAGTGAGTTATGAGTGAGAGTGAGGAGGCCTCTATTAAAGGAGAAGGGAAGCGATGTTTCGTTGCACCATCGTGCACCACGTAACCGTGTATGCTACTGCACCGTGCACGGCCACACGTGTCCGATACTGCCCCGTGCACCGCACACATGTACCGTGAGTCACATTTTTTCTCTCGTGTCTAACCCTGGCGACTTAGTTGTGCTCAGTTTTGCCCTTGAGTGTAACACTGCCAGTTTGGTTGTACTTAGTTTTGCCCTCCAGTACTAACACTGTCATGTGCAATATACTCAGTTTTACCCCCCGGTGGCTTGTCAACAAAGAGTTAACGAATAGGTTTTAGCTAGATAATTGAGTCTTTTTCTGCACAACAAATTCAAAAAGAGCATAACATAGTGGCATCTACCCAGGGAGTCTTATTATGTGACCTGCCACCATAAGAAATGTATATAAATCAAGTTTTAACCTAAATCACCACTTCTCAAATCACCTACTATCTATGAAGGTTCATGGCTTTCTATTCAAGCCTCTTCCCAAAACATAGTTTGTCTGAATGAGGCAATAATTTTCAAACTGGTGTATATTTGAATTGCAAATAGTTTGATGTATGCCAAGATGTATTTTGTTGTATAAAAGACACATTTTCCATTTTTTAAATATTTTTCTATTTTCTATTTGAATCCCTTTGTCAGTCTTGCCCTTGGTTTTTAAGTTCTACTTAGTTTTCCCCTTGGTTCTTAAGTTCTACTCAGTTTTCCCCTCTCTTAGTATCAATATCTTGCACATGTGCTCATATTCGTTGCTACGCTCTGATTGGTTGATACAGTTGTCACGTTGATCGTACCCACCAACTGTTGATCCTATGTGATCTAGCGGACAGGATAACCCCTATATATGTTGGGGGGCACCCCTCTATCCATGCAAAATAACGAGTTTGCCACCGGTACATTAACTCCATAAACAAACGAACTTGAATATATTTTGAAGGGAATGTGTTCAAAGGTGTATAATTTGTGCATTACATTCCACTCTATGAAAATGATAATCTCTCAAGATTTTCTTAGCACAATATTATCATGTATTAAGTGCAATTTCAAAGAGTTCAAATGTGTATAATTTTTGTATATGCAAGTTTATACATTACATTCCACTCTATAAAAATGGGGGGAGAAGATGATAATCTCTCAAAAAATTCTAGCACATCATTATCTCGTTATTAAGTGCGATTTCACATTGTTCAAAGGTTTAAAATTTTTGTATACACAAGCTTATGCATTAGATTTCACTCTAGGGAAATGTTAAATGATCAGGATTTTATTAGCACAACATTATCACGACCTCAGTGCGATTTCAAAGAGTCCAAAGGTGTATAATTTTCGTATATGCCAGTTTATGCATTACATTCCACTATATGAAAATGATAATCTCTCAAGATTTTCTTAGCACAACATTATCACGTAGCAAGTGCGATTTCAAAGAGTTCAAAGGTGTATAATTTTCGTATATGCAAATTTATGCATTACATTCCACTCTATGAAAATAATAATCTCTCAAGATTTCCTTAGTACACCATTATCACATATTAAGTGTTTCAAAGAGTTCAAAGGTGTATAAACTTCGTATATGCAAGTTTATGCATTACATTCCACTCTATGAAAATGGGGGAGAAAATAATAATCTCTCAAAATTTTGTTAGCATATCATTATCACGTATTAAGTGCGATTTAAAAGTGTTCAAAGGTTTATAATTTTCGCATATGCAAGTTTGTGCATTACATTCTACTCTATGAAAATGATAATCTCTCAAGATTTTCGTAGCACGACATTATCACGTATTAAGTGAAATTTCAAAGAGTTCAAAGGTGTATAATTTTCGTATACGCAAGTTTATGCATTATATTTCACTCCATGGAAATGATAGATGATTAGGATTTTATTAGCACAACATTATCATGTCCTAAGTGCGATTTAAAAGTGTTCAAAGGTGTAAAATTTTCATATAATTTTTGTATATGCATTACATTTCACTATATGAAAATGAAGCTAGACAAAGGGCGCGGGCGCGAGGCTGGCTCGGGGTCCCATCTTGCAATGCCTACCTGGGTAAGTTGTGGGTCCGGCGCTCACATGGATAAGTTGTGGGTCTGACGCTCACGTGGATATGCTGTGGGTCCGATGCTGATCTGGATAAGTTGAGGGAGGTGTTCACTATGGGAACCGACTGAACGCGACCCCACTTATCAGTATGTAATGGCAAGGGTACACTACAGGAACTGACAAAACACGACCCTACTCATCAGCACGTAACGGCGAGGGTCTACTACGGGACCTGACTGAACGCGGCCCCACTTGTCAGCATGTAACGGCAAGGCTGACGGACGGCAAGTTTCAGACCATGTGAGAGTTGCATACAAGGAGATGGGCAAAAGTGAGAAAAATCTAAGCGGCTGGGGAGAACTGAGTACAACTAACAAACCGAGGGTACGTAAATAGAAATCCCAATTTAATTTTATTGGGTAAAAATACAAACTAGTATTTTTTATTGTACTTAATATTTATTTAGAATCACAAAAGTGAATTTTATTTATTTTTAGGTATTATCTTTATTTTTAGGAAATTCCATAAAGGATTTATGTCATTAAATTAGTTATTTTAAGTTTGATTATCCAAAAATTTAACTTATTATTTTTATTAGATAGTTTATGTTTTATGAACATTTGTATATATTATTTGTATTTTTAGGGTTTTTATTTATTTTTCGAGAGCTCATTATGCCTCAGGGGTATTTTGGTCTTTTAATAATTCATTTAGGGTTTTCTTTTGAAAACTGGGCCTGGCCCAATGGGCTAGCCTGACCTGACCTTGTGGGTTGGGTCAAACCCACTCATCAATCCATTGGACCAATTCATCGGCTTGGTCCTCTCTCCTTTCTATCTTGCTCACCATCATCCTCTCCTCTCTCTGGCTATCGTATGTCGCCCCGCCGTCGCTGCTCGATTCTAGTCGTTCTCGACCTCTTCGGCCGTTGCCACGTTGTAGGGTGGTGCAGTCGACAATGCTGCATTGACTGGCCTAGGCCAATGTGATGCTTGAGCCCTTCTCTGGCCATGCCGCCTCGTTCCTGCTGCCTAGGGTTTTAGCCCTGCTAGTGTTTCGGTGCTTCGACACTTCACTAGCGCTATCCTGGTGCTTCGGTAACGAGATGGTGCCACCTCCTTCTCCAGTAACCACTGTGACCGTGGCTTGGCGCGGGTTGAAGTGATCCCCGTGCCGCCGTGTTCATCCTCGTCGCTGGCCACTGCTTCCTCTTCTATTCTTCAACGAGGACCTCGAGTAAGTGGTGTTTCCCCCTTTTCCTTCTTTGTTCCTCTCTAGAATTCGCTCTGTGGATTCCCCACTATGTGATGGTTAACCCTGTATAGTAATGAGGCTCTATTCCAGGGTTCATCTTCTTGTCGAAATTATCTGTGGCTTGTGATTAAGTTGAATTGAGTTAGTGAATCCTTGTATTGCCATTTATACATGGACTTTGATCTTGTTCATGATCGATGTGCTTTAGTACGGTTACTGGCTATGTGATATCTTTTTACTGGCTGTGGTTAGTCTAGTGGCTCCTTTGTTGTGGATACATGTGCCTAGTGAGATCATAGTGATGATTTACTACCTGAATAACTTAAGATGTATGTTATTCAGTTCCTATGGCCCTTGTATCTTTTCTGAGAGTGATGTAGAGCTCATGTGATAATTATAAAAGGATGCCTAATATGAATTGTGGCTTAATGTTTTATTGGTTGTTTAGGTGCTGATGACTTTACGTACATGATTTTTGGCCTTTAGGCTAGATAGATGATATTGGCCTTATGCCCTATGAACGAAGACTTGAGATGCAGATTATTTTCATTTAGTCAAGTTACCCTGAGGTATATGATTCCTAAAGTTTTTTAGGAAGATGATTTGAGTATCTTTGTATAGTTGCTTATATTTGTTGCCTCTGATTTGAGAAATGGCTAAAGAATGAAACTGCTACAGAGGTGCTACCATTCTTTGGACTGTACCATGTAGTAGTTCGTCAATGGATCTGCTATCACCTAGTTCTAAACTAGTGGACATTAGTTTAGGTCAATGATGCATGATCTAATACCTCCTATGTAGATGGAAAAGATGCTACTAGACCCCTTTTTAGATATCCAATGATGAATAAACACTCCATCTGAGAATATTTCTGAGGATACAATCTATCCAACAGATCTTACTCATATGATGGATGAAAATCAATAGATAACATGATCTGCATAGGACTCATCAACCAGATGATGTTAGTGATGCTGCTGTGAAGCTTTTGGTAATCTTGTGTCAAGTTTTGTTCTTGCTGATGTAGAACTTGCTCTGGTTGGCTTGAGTATCTCCTCCTCCTAGCTCTTGCCTAGCCTTGTTGTCCTCCTACACCGCCCCCTCCTTTAGGTGACCATCTTGTATGGTTTTCTGTTGATTTTCTTTGGTGGTTTGCTAGTGGATCTGGTGATGATCTATCAGTCTCTAGTGCTGGTTCTTTCGGTTCTTGTGAGATGAGCTTGCAGCTAACAACAAAGGAACTTGTTGTTCCCTATGACGGTGCATTTTACTCAAACTTTACCTACCCTCCTATGTCGAGAGCAAGGCCTGCTTGTATGTAGTGATTGTGTTGTGTGTCTACGTGTGGATTAGCTCAAGTGAAAAAAATGATCTTTTGACACATTTACTGTTGGTTGTCTAGGTAAAACTTGCCCCTCTTAGGCTGATGATGGGGCACTAAGGCCTCCCTTTTATTTAAAAGAACAGATACTACACTTTGGTGAAAATTTCCCCTTTTATTTGAAATTCCTCAGTGATGCAAATAGAATAGTGCACTTCACTGTTCCAGACTTAGAGCAATCCCATTAACTCTAATCCTTTTTATTTATTTTTGTTTACTGTTTTGTTTGCAGGTATAAGAAGTTTCAAAGATGATCAAGAATACTTAGATTAGGATTAGTTAGGCTTTTCCTTTTATTTCTTTTGTCACCTTTTTCTTTTTCTTCTTGTAAGGACAATGTAATGTATTCATTTATTCAATAAAGTTTGATTTTCTTTCATGTAATTGTTTTATACTTGTATAAACTTCTTACTTGTTCATGTCTATAGTATGGAATAAAGAATAAGAATTTATACTTATTTTGTATATGGCCATTTACTTCTAATGTTTTTAATTTATTTTAGTTGTATCTTTGTTCTATAATATAATACTTAATACTTCCTATTAATTATTTAAAATCCTTTTTAAAAAAATAAATTTCCTAAGTGCTTTTAGTTTGAATCAATTCAAAACTAGTTTCAAATTCAAGTGTCAATTCAAATTATTACCCCAGAATACTTAAATTACCTAGAGATCATGTCAAAATTTATAACGATCAGCAGAATGAGCTAAACAGTATCTCAATCAAGTGAAAGAAACTCTAATCGCCCCTGGGTTTTAGTCTGCGAAAATTTTACCCAAATTTTCTTATGCATGAATGCAAATGCACAAACTCTCTTCTTTAGCCCTAAATGTTGGGGCATTACACAATGTTATAGACATTTATCTCGCTGATGCACCTAATAGTTCTTGGGTATATGATATCGGATCAGTGATTCACATCTGCAACTCGTTGCAGAGACATGTGAGAACTAGGATCATGGCAAGAGGCTAGGTTGACATTCAAGTCGGCAACAAGGCGAGAGTCACTGCATTAGAAATCGGCACAATGCAACTTCATTTGTCTTCCGGATTCTTAATGGAGATGAATAATTTTTATTATGTTCCTATGCTTAGTCGGAACAATATTTTTGCCTCATGTTTTATGAGACAAGGCTATGAGTCGAATATGAAGAATAATGGTTGTTCTTTTTATTTGAATGATATGGTTCATAGCTTTGCACCCGTCTAGGACGGATTATTTATTTTTAATCTTGATGGTGAGTCGGTCTATAACATAAATGTGAAAAGGTTGAAACCAAATGATTTGAATATGACTTACTTCTAGCACTGTTTGCTTGGTCATATAAGTCATAAACGCATGAAGAAGCTCCATGATGCTGGAATCCTAACTTTGTTCGACTTGGAATCATTCAAGACATTTGAATCGTGCCTAATCAGCAAAATGACCAAGAAACCTTTTGAAAAGAGTTGGGAAAGCATGTATAACTTATTGGGACTAGTACATAGTGATGTATGTGGCCCGATGAGCATGCCAGCCAGAGGTGGTTATGAGTACTTCATTACTTTCACTGATTATTTGAGTAGGTATGGATATATCTACTTGATGAAACATAAGTTGGAAGCCTTTGAAAAGTTCAAGGAATTCCATAATGAGGTACATAATCAACTTGGCAAGAAAATAAAGTTTCTTCGGTCAGACCGAGGAGGTGAGTACATGAGCCATGAGTTTGATGACCATATGAAGAATTGTGGAATAGTTCCCCAGCTCACTCTGCCAGGAACGCCACAGAGAAACAGTGTGTCAGAAAGGCAAAATCAGACCTTCTTGGACATGTACGATCAATGATGAGTCACATAGATCTGCCTTTATCATTTTCGGGTTATTGTCTAGAATCTGCAGCATTCACACTAAACAAAGTACCATCAAAGTCGGGAGAGAAGACACCGCATGAGATGTCGACTGTCAAGAAACCGAGTTTTTCTTTTCATTATATTTGGGGTTGTGAGGCATTTGTCAAGCGACTTCAGTCAGACAAGTTCACGGCCAAGTCGGATAAGTTTATTTTCATGAGGTGTCCGAGGGAAACCTTGGGTTACTACTTCTACAACCGATAAGAGGGAAAAGTTCGGTCGGAACGGTGTCTTCCTTGAGAAAGAGTTTCTCAGTCGGGGAGTCAGTTGGAGAACGGTGCAACTCAAAGAAATTCGAGAGGAACTGGCTAGTAGCGAGTTGGCAAAATCCTTGGAGCTTGATCCGGTCGTGGTGGCTGAGCCGGCAATGTCACCTACACTGCAAAGGTTGGCAAGATTCCGAACTGTTCATGATGTATTACTGTTAGACAGTGATGAGCCGGCAACTTATTTGGAAGCGATGGTGGGATCCAGTTTTGAGCGTGGCTTGGATCCATGAGATTCGAGTTGAAGTCCATGGATGAAAATAAAGTTTGAAACTTGGTTGATCTGCCAGGCGGTGCAAGACCCGACGAGTGCAAATGGGTCTTTAAGAAGAAAATAGATATGGATGGAAATATTTCTATGTATAAAGGACAGCTCGTTGTGAAGGGATTCTGACAGGTTCAAGGAGTTGACTATGATGAGAGTTGCTCACTCATAGTGATGCTTAAGTCAGTTCAGACCATGTTAGCTATAGCAGCCTATTTTGACTATGAGATATGGCAAATGGATGTCAAGACGACTTTCCTTAATGGAAATTTAACCGATGACGTGTATATGATATAGCCCAAGGTTTTGCTGATCCGTCTAAATCTAACAAGGTTTGCAAACTTCAGAAATCCATTTATGGGTTGAAGCAAGCATCTCGGAGTTGGAACATTCACTTTTGTGAGGTAGTCAAATCGTTTGGCTTCATCAAGAGTGATCATGACTCTTGTTTATACAAGAACTTTAGTGGGAGCAAAGTAAAATTTCTGATCTTATATGTGGATGACATATTACTGATTAGAAATGATGTCCATATGTTGAAAGAAACCAAGGAATCATTAGAAGATTTTTTCGATGAAGAACTTTGGTGAAAAACTTACATACTAGGAATCTGGATCTATAGATATAGATCGAGGCGGCTCATTGGATTGAGTCAGAGTACATATTTGGACAAAGTGTTAAAGAAATTCAACATGGAATCGTCTAAGAAGGGGTTCTTACTGATGTCCCATGGTGTAAAACTTAGCAAGACTCAGTGTCCTTCGACGACCGATGAGAAAAGTTAGACGAGTGCGATTTTGTATGCTTCAGCAGTCAGATCCATCATGTATGCTATGATTTGTACAAGGGCAGATGTTTACTATGCTCTAAGTGTTGTCAGCAGATACCAGGCTGACCCTAGAGAAATCCATTGGGCAATGGCTAAAAATATCCTTAAGTACTTGAGAAGGACTAAGGATATGTTCCTAGTTTATGGAGGTGAAGATGAACTCATTGTAAAGGGTTACACGGATGCGAGTTATATTACTGACTATGATGATTCTCGTTCGCAATCCGGATACGTGTTTGTGAGAAACGGAGGGACTGTGAGCTGGAAGAGTTCCAAGCAAGAGACGGTGTCTGTGTCTACGACAAAAGCTGAGTATATTGCCGCATCGGAGGCGGCTAAGGAAGCCGTTTGGATGAGGAACTTCCTCATGGATGTTGGTGTGGTTCAGGGCACATCCAATCCATTAGATGTGTATTGTGACAACAATGGTGATATTGAACAAGCCAAGGAACCTAGACACCACCATAAGAACAAACATATACTCATGTGTTAC
Organism: Avena eriantha; assembly: GCA_910589775.1. NCBI lineage: Eukaryota > Viridiplantae > Streptophyta > Magnoliopsida > Poales > Poaceae > Avena > Avena eriantha. Next base: position 151,376,511 of record OU342746.1, on the reverse strand, counting down.
CACCTGATTCGACAAATTGTCGATCAAGGTGATATCAAATTATGCAAGGTACACTCGGAAGCAAATATTGCGGATCCATTGAAAAAGCCGCTACGATGGCCAAAGCACGAGGCGCACCTAAGAGCTATGGGCATTAGATGCCTAGACATGTGATGTCAGATGATTGACTCTAGTGCAAGTGGGAGACTATTAGGATTATGGCCTGGAGGCAATCATGTACGATGTTATTCCCGATGTATTCATAAAGTTATTGTCCTCGTATGAACTACTGATATGTATCATTGAATATGTGATTCGGTTGTGGAACTATATATTCATGTTGTTCGTACTAGATGTCCTTGGTCGTTGAGGTTGTGCTAGACACAGAACTTAGACTAATGTGAATGTCGGTTGATGACTTGGTTCTAGTTGACATGGGCATGGTGATGCTATTCCACCATACACGGATTCAGCTAAAGAGTTTTGCGAGTCGGACTGACCCATATTGAGGTACAATGAACAAGTCGTCATTTGTATGTCTCAATCAATGTAATCCTTAGACCTGAGGTTATTGCACAATCCAAGTTGTGGATCACCGACTTAGGTTTTGCCAAACGATGTTCCATCAAAGGTCAGTTATAAAGGAAGAGTTCGGGTTGACTGCGAATCAAGCTACGTGATGTGGATGACCATTATGGGATTTTGCCCCTATGACTAGAGAGATATTCTCTGGGCCCTCTCGAATGATATGATTCAAAAAGCATAGCCATGCACGACTCAGTTAAGTATTAACTGAGGCATCCGACTAAGAGTTCGTTGGATGAATCACGTATCTAGGATCAAGAAGAGAGTTGAGCTATTGGAATGATGACAATTACTCACCTATAGCTTGACAAGGTATATCATGAGGCAAAAGGGACTCAGACGCAAGTTGCATTGGAAGGTATGTCGTCATCACTCTTTGGTACTTGTGAGTCACCATGTTCTACTAGGAGTCACTCTAGATTGATCGATTATGAGTAAGACCTCAAATCGTGTCCGAGTCACCATGAGCCTACGGGGTCACACACATAAGAGCGGGAGCAAGTTTGGGTAGGACCCGAACGGTAGTCTGTTTGGGTTAGACCAGAATCGGATATGGACCAAGTCAGTGAGTTGGACTGGAAGTGACTAATATAGGCTCTAGTGAATGGGCCACAAGTGAGTGGAGCCCACTTTCACTCCTTATATATACTAGGGAAAAGATGCCCAAGGGGCACGGTTAGGTCATTCCATGTGTTGGAAACCCTAGAACCATTTTAGTCTAGCTGCCGTACTGGACCTAGCAGTCCACCTCCGGCGCTCCTCCTCATATGTGTGGATGCCAAAAGAGGTGTTGTACGATCAACACATTGACAATCGTGGACTGGACATATTGTGAGGGCTACATTGCTTCAACTAACGCGCTTCATCAGTAATCGGCATTCACGCGTCTAGTGGTATTCCTCGTGGCCTTCTACCTCAACTGTATCTCGGGATCACCGCGTAGGAAATTTTGTTTTATCTCTACATGGCGCAACAGACGAAACTGAATTGCTAGACTATAGTAATGCTCCATCCTAGGATTATACTACGGAGGATCTTATTAATATGATAACTCTAAAAGAATCTCGCTATCGAGGGAGGTAATGAAGCCATGTACGGACACTTCATTAATCAAGTTGTTGAGAAGGTACTTGGGATGGAAAGTGAACATGAAAAGTTGTCTAAAAAACTACCTGCCAAGTTAGATGATATATTTGAACCAACAATTCAAATCAATGTACTCCCTCTGTTTCAAAATATAAGATGTTTTATCTTTGTGAAAGGAGTGTATCTAGACCCCTTTTAGTGTGTAGGTTCACTCCAAACCTAGATGACCCTACACACTAAAAGGAGAGTTAATGAGATTGATGCACTTTGTGATCTTGGTGCAAGTCTTTCAATTATTCCTAAAATCTTACTTGATAGTTTTAATCTTGGTTCCTTTGAAATGACTTAAAACTTAAGCTACATCTATCGGTTTCTACTTTTAAACAAGAAGCTATAGACATCAAGATTTTTTACAAATCAGAGGATTCCCATCACTTATGACTTTATTATAGTTGATATGCCTAAATATCCGGTAGCACCTATAATTCTTAGTAGACTATTTTTCAGAACTATTAAGGCATTGATTAATCTTCATGAAGGGAACATGAGGTTTGAACTTCCTTCGTGAGAACCCTATGTTATTCCTTTATCCAAGAAAAAGAAGGACAAGAAACTCAAGGATGGGATCATCGCACTAAAGGCAAACTACTTTGGAGTTGGTGTTCCACTCCCAAGGTTTAAATGATCACCATCACATGGGAGGCAACCCATGTGAAATAAATTTTTGTAAGTATTTAATTTAGTTTTGTTAGTCCTTGGTTTAGTAGAATAAAGAGTTTTCAACCATCCAAAGAGGAGAGAAGAAGACAAGGTAAACTTGTTCCAAAGTATCCATTACTATATGGCTAATTTTAATATCGATGAATTTGTGAATATAACTGTCATTTTGGAAGCCTCACTAATATTTTAGATTAGTAGAAGAATTTTCATGGAAAAAGAAGTGGAATAAGGCGAGATAGCAGGGTTAACGAGCACTTCTACGGGAAGGTCTAACCATACCACATGCTCGTACCACAATACTTTCCATCTCAATGAAATAATAGGACAAGGTAGACACAACAACAATCATCGATATGGTGGGTCATGCTCGTACCAAGTACACAGCCAGAACTCCAAAATTGTTCAACTTTTCGTCAAGGTTACTGCAAGGATAATGAGCACCCATACGGGTACTCATCCCCATTCCGCACACCCGTACCACGATTAACGCTAGGGTCAAAACCCTAGAGCGTGATTCTGGGTCCCATACAGGTGGGACGCGTCCGTACCACCTGCATGCCGATGATATCAAGACCGGGGACAAGGTAAAAAAGATCATAATACCCTCTATATCGATTTCTTCTTTCTCCAACTTCAACAACACCTCAAGGGATATTCACCTCTAATTGTTTTTATCAAATTCCTTGTGTACCAGCGATATGTTCTCTCTGATCCCCCCATTTACCTTTTGCAAAACCATGCTTTATCTCTTGCCATTATCAATCTTAGAACTATGTCTAGTTTGAAACATTTTTCCTGTTGACCATGTTTTGTAGCATTATTTAGAGGATATTCTTATGTAGAAAGTGTAGAGGAACATACATTGATTACACCTATTGGGTAAAAGTTTTAATTTGTGTAAGTTTTAATTTTAGATGATGAACATGGGGAGACGAACACATATTCAGGCTTCCTTGGGTACTTGTGTTCTCCTCCTTGTCGATCCATGTATTTATGGGCATTCTGTTCATCTTGGAATACCAACTCGAGCAATTAAAGAAACTTGAGGACCGTGAAGTCAAGTCTAAAGTGAGCATGTCCTACTATGATTAATCAACTAGTTTTAACTAATGACTTTAATTTGCTATACACTAGAGCTAGGCTACTTCCATTTGTATTTCAGAATGTTCCAACCTACCACTGGTTGATGCTCGAGTTTTTGATCACGCTGGAGCATTCGTTGGGACCGAGCTACAAATCCATCGAGGGTTGTGAGGGAGCTTACATGATGGAGTGACCCCATACGCCACTGCATGTTGTAGTGTACAATTTGTTGGCATAAGACTTACAAAGTCAACTTCTCCAAATATTACACCACTTAGAGTGGTACAATAGAACTGTTGCCGGTCCAACTATTTATGTATTCCTTGTTCACAACAAAAGGGAAATACAAGCTTAGCGATTCTCCTTGGTATAATGAGGATTCACATATGCAAAGAAATTTAAAAGCACTCGCTTGAGGCATAATGGTACTACTAAGCTAAGTGCCATTGGAGCTTTACAACTTTATTGGGTATGGATCTAAATTACTCCTCTTAACTATCGTACGCGTGCAATTCTATTCCTCTAGTTCTATGTATTCTTCCTATGTTCCAAAATCTATTCCATAATCTACACCTTCTATGCCTCTTGAGAGACCAGGATCCTCGTAGTAAACCTGACGTGGGCATACCTTAGAGGTACCTGAGATTAGCCTATACGGTTTAGCCCAAGAAGGAGTACACGGTGCAAATGAAGCCCAACAAAGATTCGGGTGGCCCACTGGACGTTTGACTTATTGGAGGACATGACGAAGTAGAGATAGAAACTTAAAGGAAAACCCTAACTTGTAACCGACTCGATCTGCTACCTCGAGACCTAGCCTATGTATATAAAGGCCAGGAGGGGGCAGCGAGGAGGACCAACGCATACACCCCCGCATACACACTGCCAGATTGCATACGTGCACCATTGTAATCATAAACTCCCTCGTAATCAAGAGTAGACAAGTAGGAGTAGGGTCCTCTACGAGGCCTGAACCTAGGTAAACCTCGTGTCACCTGTGTGCTTGTTTGCTAGCCGATCGACGCGCCCATCACTCCCCAATTCCTCGAACCTAAGTCCATCAACAATGGGCACTGATGAGTTAACCCCTCGTTAATTGGCGCCGTCTGTGGGAAACAAGAGTGCTGATGTTGCAGCTTCCTCGGCCCCATCAACCGTGATCTACGACTCCGCAGCAGCGGAGACTCGCCTCCTTTTCAGCGCCCTCGACATCACCATCCACGCACTGGCAACTCACCCGGATTTTGAGTCCATAGATGATAGGATTGTCTTGACGATCGGGAGATTACGCTTCCAAGTTGGTCAGCTAGGCATACTTCGCCTCCTTGATCAGCCGAAGGTTCCTGCGATTACCCCTGCGTCATGGTTCCCACCGCTAATCGGCACCCTGAGCAAACTCAATGCCTCGACATCAGTCAAAAATATGGATGGAAACAACAGTTGCGCGTCCAATCTGGGCGATCTAGCAACAGAAGGCGAAGCCTACAGCTCCAGATCTGAGAGCTGCGGGAGCAACACCTTCCCCAGCCACTACATGTGTGTCATCAACAACATGGGTGGCAGCGGTAGCGGCACTCAGGAAAACACCGGCACCAATGGTGGCATCCCAGTCGTGAACGGTGGCCCCTCCAACAGCGCCCCCACAAATAACAGCCCAACAAGCCGACCCCCATCGTCGGTCCCGTCTAAGAAGATCAGCCGCACCTCCCTGCGGGTGAACGTTCCCGCGAACGACAACTGATCGAGCTCAGCGACGCTGAGTGGGCCTGCTATAGGGAGGCCCTATGGGGTAACCCTTACCACCAAACTCATCGCAACAAATGTTAATGGGTTATCACTAGCTGCTCATGGAGGAGTTCAAGCGCCAGCAACAAGTGATTGCCCAGCTCAACAAGCATAGAAGGGCGATAGACGAGTCGAGCCTCCGACGAGCTGCGCTCTCTTCCATCGAAGGATCCTCCTCCAGAGCCAATGATCATGCAGCTGCTAGAAGACACTCTCGGCTGGTTCACCTCACCGATAGGGAGCGAGAAGAGGCCACTCGAGTCCTCGAATTCTCAGCCATGACGGTGGATTCAAGGGGTAATGTGCTCCCCAAGACACCACATGTAGCGGTGACGGCAACCACCATGCACCTACTCAACAACCAGCCGCCAGCTAGGGATCCACGATCCGCCATGCAGTGATCTATGATCGCGGTCCTAGGATTGGTCGAAGCTGCGCTCACCCAGGATCCAGCGCCGGAGCCAAGGAAAAGTAAGGCTCTGGCCAAGTATTACTCTCCCTCCTCCTCCAGCAAAGACAAACATGACTTGTCGCGGGAATGCTGCTCACGACGACATGACCACAACTACGACATGCATGATGACATCACATAGAGCAAGGTCGACAAGTTGCGTGCAAGGCGCGCCCGCTCGACGGACTCGGAGGATGATGGAACAGAGCTCTGTAGTGCCAGCGGCTTCAGCAGAGCCATACGGAAGAAGCGAATGACGAAGGGGTTCAAACTCCCATCAGAGAACCCGAAGTTTGATGGCCTCCAGGATCCAAACATCTGTGTAGAGGATCACATCTCCTCCGTCAGGCTGTAGGGCGGAACCACGAGCACAACTATGCAATGCCTCCAATTGCAGCTGTAGGGCGCTGCCCACGCATGGCTTAACAACCTCCCCTGTGGGTCAATCCGCAGCTAGGAGGAGCTGGTATACAACTTCGTGCGAAATTTCAACGGCACTTACAAAAGGCCCGCATCAATCAAAGAGCTAAGGGGCTGCTACCAAAAACCTGATGAGTCACTACGCTCTTACATCCAAAGGTGGTCCATCATTAAAAACTCCGCAGAGGACATCTTCGAGGACCGTGCAATCGACGCATTCAACGACGGTGTACACCGCAGAGAGCTTAGGGAGGAGCTGGGCCGCTTGAAGCCCAAAACAATTGACCACCTGATGGGGATCGCGAACAGGTGGGCTGATCCAGAGGACTCGGTTAAAAACAACCGTGTCCACTCAGACGACGACGACCTCGGCCACAGACGTGACCATCGAGGAAAACATCGGATGCGCGGTTACGAAGACCGTGAAGAAGTTGACATGGTCGCGGATGGCTATGCTGATAGACGTGACAACGACAACTGCAATAGCGGATATCGCAGCGGTGGATACCACAATAGCGGGAAGACCACGCAGGTATGGCAATGCCATACCCGCGATGAAGCACCTGGAACATCTATCCAGGACAAACTATCTGGACCTTGCAACGTCCACTTCTACATTGACAAGCACGACGGCAAGAAAAAGTCCAGCGACCTCCTAAATAAATGCCTTGAGTTCCTCAAGCTCCACGAAGGTCTCGCCTAGTGACGCGAGATAAAACAGGGTTACGGAGCTACCCCGGGCGATGTGGCTCATGGAGCGCTGTCACCACCACCCCGGCCACCACCGCCTACGGCTGCACCAACACAGAACAATGGAGGCGAGCAGTACCCATGAGTGTTGTGGAATATGGGCATGATCCAAAAAGGATGCCCAACAAATCGGGTGCAAAAATCAATCACTCGCCAAGTCAATTTGGCGATCAACTCTCCATCCTCAACCGCTGAGTACCTCAGTGGGTGTGAGTCCTGCATCACCTTCGACAAGCTCGATTATCCGCGTGAAGTACCTTGCCCAGGTCACTATCCCATGGTGCTTGAGGCACAACTTGGAGGCTTTGAGATGTGTCGTGTCTTCATGGACGGCAGCAGCAACATCAACCTGATGTTCGCTAGCACCTTTGCGTGCCATGTGGATCCCACCCTGTTGTCTAGAGGCCTCGGACACAACATTCCACGGAATCGTCCCAGGGAAAGGCATATACCCCTTGGGAAAGATTAACCTGGACGTCATCTTCGGCACGCCAGCTAACTTCAGGCGAGAGCGCCTAGAATTTGAAGTCGTCGACTGGCCCTCGCAGTACCATTGTATCCTCGAACATGTCGCGTTCGTGAGGTTCATGGCAGTGCCACACTGCCTACCTGCAGATGAAAATGCCAGGATCGAACGACATCATCACCATCAGCAAAAACTTCGCCAAGTCAGACAGCTGCGATAGGGAATTCAACAAAATCTCCCAATCCTTCAGAATGTAGGAGGAGCTGGCAAGGCTGAAGGAGTCGACAAACAACAATCTTCCTCCTCCTAGTAAGCCAAATGCACCTGATCAATCCTTCGACTCGTTGGTGCACACCATGGCCGTCTAGGTCCATCCAACAGACCCGACCAAGATGGCCATCATCACCAACAACTTAAGTCCTGCATAGGAACTCGCGCTCTTCGAATTCCTCCGTGAGCGCTGGGAAATCTTCGCCTGGTGTCTAGCAGACATGCCAGGAATTCCTAGGGAATTCACCGAGCACTCACTCAACATGAACCCTGAAGCTAGAACAGTGAAGCAGACAATACGTTAACTGTCAGAACCAAGGGCAAAGGAGGTTGGTATGGAAGTTAACAGACTCCTCGATGCCAACTTCATACGAGAGATCAAGGAGAGCACCTGGGTCACAAACCTCGTGCTTGTTCCTAAAAAGGACACGGATATCCTGCGTATGTGTGTGGACTTCACTTCCCTGAATAAGCATTGGCCAAAGGATCACTTCCCATTATCGCGGATTGACCAGATAATAGATTCCACTGCGGGATGCGAGCGCCTATGCTTCCTCCATGCCTACTCAGGCTATCACTAGATTCGAATGAAGGAAGAGGACCAGGAGAAAACGGCCTTCATCATGCCTTTCGGCGTCTTCTACTACACAACAATGCCCTTCGGGTTGAAGAACGCTGGAGCCACCTATCAATGGTGTATGCAGGCCTACCTCAGGAGCCAACTTGGCCGAAATATCCAATTCTATGTCTACAACATCGTCGTCAAAACTAAGGAGGAGGCCTCATTACTCGATGATATCCGCGAGACCTTCAACAACCTCGACCGCTACTGGATCAAGCTAAATCCGGAAAAATGCGCCTTCGGCATACCATCCGGGCAATTGCTCGGGTACCTCATCCCTTCAAGGGGAAACGAGGCAAATCCGAAGAAGATATAGGCCATACTGGCCATGGAGAAGCTAGATAATGTAAAAGGCATCCAACAGCTAGCTAGGTGAATCGTGGCGCTCAGTCGATTCATCAGTCGAATGGGTGAGAAGGCGCTACAGTTTGACCAACTCCTCCACAAAGGTGAGAAGTTCGAGTGGACAGAAGAAGCGCAAGAAGCATTCGAAGACCTCAAGCGTCTACTCTCCACCTCGCTAGTACTGGTGACACCCAGAGAAAAGGATCCCATGTTGCTATACATCTCTGCCACGAACTAGGTGGTAAGTACTGTACTGGTAGTGGAACGAGCCGAGGAGAACAAAGTACACAGGGTGAATGCCCAGTCTACTAGCTCAGCGAGGTTCTCACAACAACAAAGGAGCGGTACTCGCACTATCAGAAGCTAGCATACGGCATCTTCATGATGGCCCGACGACTGTGCCACTACTTCTAGGAGCACCCCATCATTGTGGTGAAAGACTCTCCACTGGGGCACATCCTCAACAACCCTGACTCCACCGGACGGGTCGCGCTTTGGGGGATCGATATTTCTCCACGAGACATCACATACGAGAAGCGAGACACGATTAAATCATAAGTTCTCCTAGATTTCCTGGTCTACTGGATGGAAAACCAGCTCCCTGACACACCAGATATGTCCTCCATATGGACAATGCACTTCGACAGATCAAAACATCGAGAAGGAGCTAGCGTCGGCGTCATCCTAACGTCTCCACATGGCGACCAGATGAGGTATGTTCTGCAAATGCAGTTCCACGCCTCCAACAATGAAGCTGAATAAGAGGCCCTGCTCCATGGGATTTGGATGGTCAAGGCTTGCGGTGCCAAGCGATTCATCATCTACGGTGACTCCAAACTCGTGGTGGATCAAACCACGAACCAGTGCGGCGCCCTGAGCTACAACATGATCGCCTACTGCAACCTCTACGACACATTCGAAGGAGATTTTAATGGCTGTGAGCTGCGGCACGTAGGCCACGAAAGGAATGAGGAGGCTGATACACTCGCCAACATAGGCTCCACCTACGCTCCGGTACCACCCAGGGTCTTCCTGGACCAAATTTGCGAGCGCTCCATCAAGCCAAAGGCTCCAGAACAACCAGCTGGCACATCGAAGGACTCGGGGGCTGCGCCACCTGGAGGACTCGAAAAACTAGACAACGAAGAACAAGAACCTGAAGGACTCGAAGGCCCCATGGATGTAATGCTCATTGAGCCAACTGGAGGCAGCCGTACATCACATACTTGCTTAGCTAACCGATGCCAGACGATCTGATAGATGCGCGACACATAGCGTGACGCTCAAAAGCCTTCACCATCATCAACGACAAGCTGTACAAGCGTAGTATCACTGGAGTCCTTCAATGATGTGTCTCCAATGGCGACGGAAGAGCCGTCCTACTCGAGATACATGAAGGCACCTGCGGCCATCATGCCGGGAGCCACGCCCTCATCGCCAAGGATCTACGAGCTGGGTTCTACTGGCCAATGACAATGCATGATGCCAAGGACATCATCCAAAAGTGCAATGCCTGCCAAAGGTTTGCGGGCAAGCCGCACACACTTGGTGTGGAGCTTAGGCCATTACCCGTGGCATGTCCCTTCACGCAATGGGGACTCAACATGGTTGGCAAGCTGTAAAAGTCATCACCAGGAGGTTACACTTTCCTCCTCGTCGTAGTCGACAAGTTCACCAAGTGGATTGAGGCCATGCCGGTGACAAATCAGACAGGCGCCACCACCGTAAAATTCTTTGAGTCCATCGTCTACAAGTTCGGGGTGCCACACAGCATCATCACTGACAACGGGACGAACTTCACTTCAGTCAAGTTCTAGGATTTCTGCGAATATCTGGGAATCAATATCAGCTACGCTTCAAAGCACACCCCCAAACCAATAGTCAAGTCGAGAAGTCCAACGACCTCATATGCAATGGCATCAAGAAAAGTCTCCTCAGGCCACTCGAACGAGCGGCTGGGTGCTGGCCCGAGGAGCTACCATCAGTACTATGGAGCCTGCGCACAACTCCAAACAGTGCCACGGGCTACACTCTATTCTTCGTGGTACATGGCGCCGAGGCAGTGCTACATGCAGAAGTACGGTATAAAGCCCCAAGGGTCATGGCATATAGCGAGGCCGAGTCAACGACCACACTCGAAGACTCCTTCGACCTCCTTGATGAGGCACGCGAGATCACGATAGAGCGATCCACGATCTATCGGCATAGCCTCCGCAACTACTATAGTCAATGAATACGTCCATGGTCCTCCGTCGAAGGAGACCTCATCCTACGACTAAAGCAGAAAGGACACGTCAAGATCGAGTCCCCCTGGGAAGGACCCTATGTGATTACCGAAGTAATCCCAGGTGGCGCCTATTGCCTGAAGGACGTAGAAAGTGGAGTCGCATACTCCAACCCCTGGAACATCACGTAGCTGCGTTGTTTCTACCCTTATATGTTTTATCTTTTTCAATAAGGCTACTCAGCTAGGCTACTTAGCCAAACATTATACCTCCTGATATTCTACAAATAAATAAAGATAAGTTCCTCCAACCTCGTGCTATGTTTTTATTTACATTGCTATTTTGCACTCGGGGGCTGCGCCATCCTGTTTACCTCGTCACATGAGCAACACGGTAGCCTGAGTAGCTGACATACTATTAATCGAACCCTTGAGAAAACCCAACCCAACTTCAACGCATCTAGCCGGTTGGCAAGGTGCTGAGATAAGTACACGTCAGGCTAACGAAAAGGCACTGTATAATACAAGTCACTCAAAAAACACATAAGCTAGCAAGCTTTTACATACAATATAGATATCAAAACATCGAGTCAAAACTATACGAACTTTACAACACATATACATCCATGTGCATGTCCAAAACTACTCTACTATCGCAAAAGAAGAATGTTGGTATGCTGGTCAAACAACTCGACAATATCTTTGGTTGGTTGATCGACAACTCGATAATGGAGCACCATGTTCCACGCCATACCCTCTGGAGGTGGTGGTGGCCCTCTAGCAATGGCACCTAAGTACAGGTCAGGTCGATGCAGGTGCACAAGGGCCAGCACAGCCTTGGCACCTGCAACTAACTGCTGGTGCACACACTCGCGAACCGCATCGGCACTTTGGAATTTCCTCATCAGGGCCAACGGGCTCGAGGGTACTGCATCCAAGGGGAACATCGCCCGGAAGATGTGTTTCAAACAGGAATGCGCCTTCTTCAAGTAGTACAGCACCTGAGATACGCGATCTTGTAGCATCGCCAACGTGACTGCATGATCCTGATCAACCCAGAAGTACCCGCTAGCTTCCAATTGCTCCTGGGTCAGGCAGTTCAGTCGAATACTCACACGGTCCTTCTCTTCCCACGGGAGACGAAGACTCACAACTGCAAAGGACAAACAAGCAGCGAAAGAGTAAGTCTCCATAACAAGCGGTGCGACAAAAAGGGGAAAGGGGCCAGGAAAACTAACATTGCAGCTGCTCATTAAGTCGAGCCACCTCGCGAAGCAGATAAGCTTCTCGCTCCAAAGTTTTTGCTGCCTTGGACTTCCAGATGTCGACAATACCATAGATGGTAGGTGCCTCTCGCTCTAAATACTTCACGCGATCGCGTAGTTGAGACATTAATGATAACTCCTCCACCTTCGAACGTGGCTGTGCCACAGGTTCACCAGAGGATGATGGACCAGGAGCGTCAGCAGAGGGCGCATTAGGTGAATCATTCGAAGATCCCTAACCAGGCAACAGAATAAAAGAATAAGAGCCATCACTCGAAAGGAACAGAAGTACAGAAGAACCAAGCATCAAACTTAACAAGTTTTGATAGGGGACACTCCCCACAAACATATTTCCAAATAAGGTCTGCCAGTATCAGCATGATTACAAAAGGACACAGCACGAATACGCCTATTGCTACGCATTGGCACTCGTGGGCTTCATCGACTCCATGGTCGCCTTCGACACTGTGGCCTTCTTAGCTACAACCCTTGACGCCGTGCCTTTCGTCGTCTTCGACCTTTTCCGCCCCTCTGAATACCTCGCGAGTGTCTCTATGAGCCGAGGCCCATATTTGTGACAACGAGTGGCAAAGGGGCCAAAAACTACCTGCTGGCCATCCGCAGCAACCGGCATTGTCGTGGAGACCTAGATAGGGTCCAAGTTGACACCATGGGCATGTGCCATTGCAAGCCCCATGGTAGCGCATACCCCTTTCTGTGCATTCTTATATTCCGTGGGGACGCCACCGGCGAAGGACTCAACGAGGCCATCAAGATCTTCAATAAGCTTGGCCTTGGGAAACATCTCCTCTCGAAGACGCCCAAGGGCAGCCTTGGACTTCTTGAGTGAGTCCTGAACGCTGACGCTGCGGTCTTCGACTGCGGCCACGACGCTGGCCAACACATAATCGCGAGCAAGTGCTCGAGGGTCAAAAATCACCCAGTAGAGTCTGCACAAATTCCAAGATTAAAGTCATGAAACACCAAACAAAGGAGGAAAAGGAAATTCTATACGCAGCAAAAAACTATAGTGGAAGAATACCTGAAAGCGCTTTTGCAATGGAGTGAAGTTGTTCTGCGAACACCTTCTCCCGCTCAGCCGTGGCAGCCGCAAGGTCATATTCCCGCCTCTTCGACTCCTTCTTAGAGCGCTCGAGGGTCGCGAGCGCCTCATCCTTTTTATTCTCCGCAATGCTAAGACCCTTCTCGGGGGTAGTAATGTGGCGGCGGATATCCTTGTTCTCAGTTGCAAGAATGATACAGAAAAGTCAACACCCATCCAAATTTCTACAATAAACATAAAAATGTATAGAGGCTCACCTTCGAGCTGGCGAGTGCAGTTATGTAGCCAGGCATGCTGCCGGCCCAAATTTGTAATCTATTCGCCGAAGCGAATAGACTCTTTGAAGACAGGTTGTAGAAGACAGCACATCATTAGCACCCAAAACAACTTTGAATGACAAGAATAAAGACACTTGCATGATTATCTAGGGACTCTGAAGTTTCCTTCTGGGTGGACGTCCGGGCAACCATATGATGACCCCCGCATGGGGGAGCTCGATGAAATGGCGCTGGAGTTGGCCGCTACCTAGGGAGAGCACGGATGCTCCTCCACATCCTTGCCTCTGGAGTCTACAACTCCGGTCTCTTTCAGAAAGCGACAATCATTGGAGGATGATGATGTAGTTCTGCTGCAGCAAAATGTACAGCTAACTTCAGGAAAAAAGATCCTCATGACATGGAATTACAATAACAGTGTTGAAAACTTTACCCGTCGAAGTTATCAAGGTCGAATGAGTCTTCCGACTCATCTTTTTGCGCCTTCAGCTTCTTCCGTGAAGGAGGAGCTACAACATGCACATGCACTGCAGGGATCGGAGCGTCCACCTCAGTCGAGGAGCCCTTCAGTGTCTCCAGCGACGAAGCACCTGAGTCCTTGCTCTGGGAGTGCTTGCGAGTAGCATCCCCGCTACACTCGGGGGCTCCTTGCTCGCCAACAACGGGGAGAGTGGAGACAAATTCATCCTCCTCCTTTGCCTCGGGAGGAATTATCCCTTCCGGATAGGGAGGAAGGACAGTCGCCACTCTCCATTCCTGTAACAAACATACACAATGGCATCATAAGAGGACTTGTAGGAAATCGGAGAACCAAGGAAAAAGCAATAATAAAACTACCTTAGGTGGAGGGTGACTCACGCATAACGGGGGAACGACTAAGTCACCTGGGAGCTTCTCCTTGGCAGTCCACTTGGTTATCCCCCGGAACCTCTTGTCCACCTCAACCGAAGAAATATTCTCCTGGGAGATGCGCGTGATATCACCAGCGCCAGTCCAACAATACATTAGGTGTGCCCTAGCTTGTAGCGGCTGCACCCGGCGACACATCCAAGTGCGGATGAGGTCAGGGCCGTCAATCTCCTTTCCACGAATGAGTTGGAGGTCACAGACACGCTTGTACAAGACTTCGACTTTGACTTCCTCGACCTCGCCGGGCATCACCACAGACCTCATCTTCTTTGATTATGCCTTTGGGTTGAAAGGGGCAAGCCCATAGTGTTCGCCCTCAAACTTCTGGTCGCGGATGTAAAACCACTTCTTCCTCCACCCATGGGCGGAGTCAGAGCTCTTGAGGGACAAGTATTGGACAAACTTGTCGACATGGATACCACAGCCTCCAATGTCGTAGACCACAGACCCAGAACCTGACTGTCGTTTCAGCTTGAAGAGTTTTTAAAGAGGCCGAAGTGCGGCTCGATTCCGAGCCAACACTCGCAAAGCGTGATATAACACACAATGTGCAGAATGGAATTTGGGGTCAGCTGGTGCAGCTGGAGCCCGTAAAAACAGAGTAACCCTTGCAAAAATTTATGGACGGGGAGATAAAGGCCTCAAAAGATAGAGGCAAGAAACATCACCCGAAATCTAGCGGGGGGATCGGGGATTACCTCCAGGCCAGGCACCATGCAGTCTTTTGCATCAGCAGGAAGAAGACTGTCATGGCTGTGCTGCTCGAGCTCATGTTGCTTGATGGTGGTGCGCCGCCACAAGCCATTGGTGACGCGCATCCCCGCACCCTTCTTGTTTCTAGCCACAGTTGCGGTGCCGAAATCGGCGGCGGCATTTCCCTTCTTCTTGGTCGCAGTAGCGATGGTGGTAGATCCAGATGTGACCGCACCTTTCTTATTCCTCATCTTTCGCTGATGGTGGGAGCGAAGGAAGTAACTGGGGAAGGTCTTGACCATGTCCAGCGCAGCGGCGTGGGCAGGAGCAACAGAGCAGCAGCATGCAATGAGAGAAGTGCGCAAGGAGGAAGACAATGAACTGTGGGGAATTTACCGCACAGGAATCCCTACTTAACCTCAATTGCAGATGCAATCCAACAGCCAGAAGTACACCAGCCAGACACGTGGTGAAGGAAATGCTGAATCATCACCGCACTTTCCCCACTACGCGCGAAAATTGAGGAGACGCAGTTAAAATGAAGATTACGCACGCCTGGTCAAATCTCAGTCAGAGATGGGGCCCCACTTTCATCATGTCCCGTCAATATCGCTTGGGAGGGCAAATGAGATCGTCTAATCGTCAGCACTGGCATCATCTACTTCAGCAGAGGATACACTTGACTACTTTAGTCCTTACTTGACTCTGTGAGTCGACCAAGCACTCGGGGGCTACTCCTAACAGGAACGCTAGCCGCGCACCCAAAGAATTTCATAGGCACAGAACTACCCTCATCAAAGCATTACTCCTATTCGAATCAACGATTCAATTTTATTACTAAGGAGTAACTCCCATAGGGAGCCCTTAAAATATTTTCGGCTTAAACAAGAAACGATAGCATTCAAAATCATATTCAAAGTCCCCACCCGAGTCTACGACTCGAATAGGAACTGGGGGGCTATTCCCATAGGAAGCGCTGGTCGTGCACCCTATGAAATTTTTTAATTGTTAAAGCATGTGTTGATTACATCCACACTCGAAATGGCGAATCCGCCTCACATTTTCCCTGCAAAGAGACTACGTCTCCTGGGTTGCCCAAATCACCTCCGCGGTGACCAAAACTTTGGATGTCGCGTTTACAACACAAAGGTAAGACCTTAGAAAGGCCTAGCAACGCATCTGCTACGCTCTACCAGATATGAACCGTGCCTGCAAGCACGGTGAAATAAGCCTTGACGAACACGTCGAGTGCCCACACCTAAACACTAGAATTCGAACTCTATAAGACCTCCATAGCCTGAGTTGAATTACGCCAGCATTATTTTGAATTCAAGTCCGAGGACTCGAGTTTGAGTAGATAGTGTGGTTTTGCCCTAAGCCAGTTAACTGATCCTGATCCTTCGGATGAATCAGGCATGCTTATTGACAATCCTTATGACGTAGATTGCAAGCAATACAGTTATATCCCACGCACTCGACAAAACGTATAGTCTCCATCTGAATCTGCGATTCAGCTGGACACTCAGGGGCTACTGATGTGGGCATACCTTACAGGTACCTGATATTAGTCTATACGGTTTAGCCCAAGAAGGAGTACTTGGTTCGAATGAAGCCCAACAAAGATTCGGGTGGCCTGCTGGACGTTTGACTTCTTGGAGGACACGGCGAAGTAGGGATAGAAACTTAAAGGAAAACTCTAACTTGTAACCGACTTGATCTGCTACCTCGAGACCTAGGCTCTCTATATAAAGGCAAGGAGGGGGGAGCGAGGAGGACCAACGCGTACACCCCCGCATACACACCACTAGATTGCATCTGCATACCATTGTAATCTTCGACTCCCTCGTAATCAAGAGTAGACAAGCAGGAGCAGGGTCATCTACAAGGCTTGAACCTGGGTAAACCCCATGTCACCTGTGTGCTTGTTTGCTAACCGATCGATAACTCCAGCACTCATCAATTCCTCGAACCTAAGTCCATCAACAAGGGGCATTGATGAGTTAACCCCTCGTCAAAACCTCTCCCTCTATTGATTCTTCTGTAGTAGATGTATTTTTGGTCTTTGATGTGCCTAAGCAAGGGGTTTAAGAAGGTACGGTTGAGTACACGCATAGTTAGCAAGTTCTATGGTGGTTGTTTGATGTATTATCTATGATTGTGGATCGATGATCCTAGGTTCGTGCAGGTTTCCAAAATCGTTTCTTAGAAAATGTAAGTTTTAGTTTTAGAAACTCTATGTACGACAGCCTTCAATGGTTGTACATGACTACATGGAGTCCCTTTCCCATCGTATATGCAATCCTTTCCCAGAATAGGTAGTAAAATGTCACGTCTGTACACTCTCGGGAGGGGCACTACTTTACCTCAAATGACCTTAATCTTGAGTGCATAATTGGGTATGCTTTCACGTTTAAACTTCCTTGGTTCGAGGCTCAGTTAAGATCCAAGACATTCACTGTCCTTCACCACTACCCTACAATCAATGCTTTGTAAAGAGTTTCTATCATGGGACCTATGCTCAATTACCATCCTTTCAAATATCCTAAGTCTCTACCCCATAGCACGGAATAGGAATGTTATGGACTCCCATCCGCAGGTCTCCACATTGGATCATAGGCCGACTTAAGATATGAGTACATGCAAAAGTAAAAAGGTACAACTAACTTTGCCATCACATAACATAATTTGTGGTCAGCGTGTTTACTACGGTTAATCCTATTGTCTGATTCCCATACAATGGAATATCCATCACATGACTTACTAATCATGATTCCATTGTCCACCGTTATGGATTTTCCAACTACCCTAAGCCGGTAATCCATACTTCATATTTATTATAAAAATAATATTTGCATTCAGGTGCGACAGATACATGATATTTGTGAAAGTATTTTGCTATGAAATATTAAAAAAGAAATGTGATATTGCTCTTGCAAAGGTTATGCAAGTTTAGTTTCACAAGATACATGAGTATGAACTTTCATGATGACTACAAATTATGGCAATCTAAAGGTTCTATAATACCCTGAACCGCGAGTTCTAAAAAGAAGCATCATTGTTCGGTAAGAACAATATTTAAAATCCAAATTCATGATCTAATACTTTGATAGGTAATTATTTATTTATGTTGGTTGTTTCCTCCCCTAAGTGTTAGGTGTTTTATTTTTATTTAAAGTGGATTTTGGAATGCAAATATATTTCACTTTAGAATTTTCGTATTTGTTTTCTTCTAGAATTTCCATATATATTTTATTTTAGTATTTTTATTTAAATTTCACTTTACCATTTTCATATCACTCAAGTAATTAAGATTTAAATTATGAATATTCAAAGGTTCACCTTTTTAAGGTTATTATTTTAATTTCTAGCATTTGAAGTATTTTAAATATTTAAGAGTATTTCTTTAATCAAATTTTTGGATATTTGAGAATTTCCTTCAAAATATTTTTAATAATTCTAGAAAAATAAGATTTCTTATTCCTAGTACTTAACCCATTTGGAATTATTTTAACATAATTTTATGATAATGCATTTTTTTTTATTTACTCATCACATGTTTTTGTTTGAATTTGCATCATATTATAACTATTTTAGTTTTTTACTAAAACTACTTTTTAGATTATTAACATATTTGTAACTTTGCAGGTATTTTTATTTTATTTTATTTAAAAAATTGGGGTGTGATAGGTTAATATACATTTTACATAAATGTGAAATGACCAAAATGCCCCTTCGAGCCCTACTAGTTAGCCCAGACACTTAAGTAACTATACCCACTGGATCCAATCCGACACGGCCTACCCCCTCACTCTCTCTCGCCCTCATGCTCGTCTCTATCTCCCGCGACCTCTCTAGCAATCGTGCTGCCTCCAGCATCGTCCGGTGATTCCAGGCGGCTCTAGCCATTTCTTCCACCATACTTCTACTCAAATACTCTTGCGCTCTTCTCTACCTTTCTACCCAACGGATTCATCCATCGCCTCCTCACATGACCTCACACAACCCTAACCCTTACTATATGTAGCCGCTCCCTGATGCAACTCTCGCATCTTCCGTTTTCGAGCTAGCATGGCTAGTCCAGGTTGAGATGCCCTTTGTAGGGTATTCCCTCTACCGCCATCATTACATTTTCCCATTCTTCATCTTCTTAGTCTGTGGTGAACTCGGGTCCCACTTTCTGAAGGTAATTCCTCTCTCTCACACACACCTTTTTCTACAACTATTTCTACTACTACCTTTATTTAGCAGTTTCTTCCCCAATTTTATAGGGTTCCTCTTCCTATGTTCAATAAGTGTCCTTATAAGATTTCTAGAATGTATAAATATTTTTAGGGTGTTCTAAGTTGTTAGTTAAACTCCTACTACTCATCATGATCCTGGATTCTAGGTTTATGCTTATGAATTCTATAGTTAGACAGTTTGGTTAGTTAAGTAGGTTCTAGGGCTTGTGGTGACATTCTTGTATAGATATGAGTTTAGAATTGTGTCTACGTTGATCCTATAAGCATTTAGTACTAATTCTTTCATTTACAGGATCAATACTGCCAATTTTCTCAATATGTGTCTCTGTCATTTCTTTAATTGGATGTTTCTATCAGCCATTATGTTGTCTAAGTGGTCATGTCCTAATCTTAGGTATGTACACCACTAGTTTATCTTTTATTCATATTCAAAAATCCACAACTCAAATGTATTAATACTTTCTTATCCACCCAGTTTCCTTAATGTGTATATTACTAATGTGTTTGTTTACTGACAGTGTCATTGGTCATCATTCATGATTACTATTATGTTATATTAGCATATCTTAATATTAAATGTTCATACTTTTGCTCTAGATGTAATGCCTGCTTCCTATAACTTACTTGAGTGTCTACTTAGTGGATGTTGTAGTTGGAGAAAATATTGGTTTGCTTAGTATAGTGTCTATGCTTTATTTATAGTGGTTAAAGTTTCATGTTTAGTTTTAGTTCAAGTTTATTTTTCAAGATCAAATGATCAATTAATGGTTAGTCTAGATTGTGCATTGTGTGCAGATCCTAGTTATTATTTTTTATGCCTCTTAAATGAGTGTAGACAAATAGTGATCAAGGATTTGTGCCTATGCTTTCTTCCCAGTAAAAGGATCATGTTATTACATGATCTACTAGTGCAGTGCACCAAAATTACTACTACCAGTTTACTCTTCCCTAGATCCAGATGATCCCAAGCTACCAATTTAACTATAGCTATAATTCTACCCATTCCTAAAGTTTCTAGGCTAAACCATTGCAGATTCCTAAATGTGCTTGTTGAATATTTGTAGTTGCTTCTCCTTCTTCTTTCTCCTATTCTTGAAGTGTTCTTCAATTTCTTGCTTCACTTCTAGCTTCCTCTCTCTCCTAGATCTCTCTCGAACTTGAGTGTGTGTGTTTGGTCTAAACTAGACCAGTGAGTTATGAGCTTTGGGGTCTGGGATACTCAGCTATTTATGGTGTTCCCAAATGAATGAGGTATTGACACCTAAGTGATGTCTCCATGCATAGGAGATCTATTGTTGTACCTTTCGATAAAGAAAAGGTTGTCAAACCCATGAGGAGATGAAGGTATTGATTAGCAAGTGTAACAAGTAAAACAATAAAAGATGCAAAGATTTGGTGTTTTGGGGTTTATAGTTTGTAGAAAAGTAAATTATTGTAAAGTAAATTCTCTTTGTAGAGAAATCCCAATCCTCTATGTAGCAAGAGGACAAGTTCAAGTGTGTGTTCTTATATGTAAGAAACGTTCCTGTTAGCAGCAAGGATATAATTAGCATAAAGATTTCTACAGCAGAATGGTAAGTATCTTGTGAAGTTTTATTCTTTTTGCACGGAGCCTAAAATACGTGCAACCATATACATGAGCAAGTGCACCCCTTATGATTTTTCTTAAGGCCATTTAAATGTGCAAACAAAGGATTCATTAAGACATAAAGTCCAACCACAACATAAAGTTCTAAGGTCCACGATATAAAAAAACCTTAATACAACTCAAAGACTTAGGACACAGTTTATGTTGTTCCATCCCTACCTACTCTATTCATTACACTATTGTGCAACCCTATAAGACCATATAGGTGAAGTAATATGCAGTCGATGTTTGCATATTACCATCATAGAAACACATAAACGATTAAAACTTAACCAAATACTCATTGCATACTATAAAAAATCATAGCCAATTCGTACCATGCCTTGGGGAACATGGGGAAGTACTAAAAGTGGTGAAACATAATATGGATCAGTGGCATATGGAATACAACACAATCTGATAATATAACTTCACCACCAAATAATGACAAGTTACAAAGAACAATCATGCACAAGGAACTAGAACAATATCCAGGGTTCAATCTTATCACAAACTATGAGTGGAACGATGTGGATGTTCGAGATGGAGATGATGTTAATGTTGGGGATGATGGATATTGTGACGTAGAAGCCTCTCCCCTATGACAAGTAGGAGTGGTGATGATGATGGCTTCGATTTCCCCTCTCCGGAGGCCTCAGAGTAGCAGGATCTGCCCTCTCCTAGAGTAGGAGAAGACGTTTGCCTCTACCCCTGGCTCTATAAAACATGGGGAAAATATGTCATAGGTTTTTGGGAAAAATGGAGGTGTCTGTAAAAAGGGAGAGCCGAGGTGATGCTCGAGGCCGGAATAGGCCTAGGTGGCGCATCCTAGTAAGGAGTCCACACACCTGAGCTTTTTCGTCCCTCGTGGATCCCCTCGCATGGTTCTAGTGCCCATTGTCCTTCTAGTGATGAAAAACTTTCATGGTATTTTTCCTCGAATTAATTGTTGTCCGGAATTCTTGAAATGGCAAAAAACGAAAAGGAGGTTTTCTACCTCCTAGAAATTAAATACCAAAATAAGGGACTTTGTAGAGAAGTCCTATAAATCATCTGAAAATGGTATAAGAAATGATATAGAAATTCAAATAACAATATAAACTAGCTCTATATGTGGCTATTATTATGATACAAAATGCAAGTATCAAATTCCCAAGCTTAAACATTTGTTCGTCCTCATGCAAATAAGTATCATGCATCAATGAGCTTATGGTTGATAAAAGAAATACGAGCATTCTATCATCAACTTATGCATGTTAAATTGCCTTAAAAGATTTATAAACTAATACTTATACAAATGAAGGAAACATAAGTAGAAACTCTAGAAACTACACCTTACTTTTGAATAAGAATAACCATTTCATGTTGGACAATTTGAATCATCTCCTTATTCATAGTGACTTTTAGCAATAATCATTGCACTTTCCATGACTTTGCAAAATAGATAAACTCTTATAGGTTAACTAGTTAAAAGAATAGAATAATTATAACAACATAGAGAAGAAGTTTAACCGAAGTTGAACACATTCACCATAAACATGTCATCAATTAACGGTCTTGTTTTTTAGTACCCCCAAGCATTAACTTTATTTATGAATCTTTCAGTCATGTCATTTTCTCCCTCAAACTCTGGCTTTCTCATTCCATGGCTAACTGGATTTTTTGGGTGCCTGCCTTTTCATTCACTTTCCATTGGAGCATATGTATTGAAATTCCCATAAAATAATTTACCCTTTGGTTACTAAGCTTAGCAAGATTATCTCATGCCCCCTCATTAGCAAGCTTATCCCTACAAAACCACATCTATTCTCCAAATTCTAAATCTCAACACAACCAGTTTTGAGACTTCCACCCATTATATTTTTAGATTAATTCTATGCTTGTCCAACATACTCAAGTTAATTTATTTCAAGGCAAGATGTGATTGAAGCCTCTAAATATGGTGTGCTCATCTGCATGAGTTTTATCCATAAATCTTCCAAATAATGGAACCATGGATGACACCATACATTATATTTCATTCAACAAGCACTCAACCAAGGATACATGGTAATGCTCTAAGATTTGCATAATCTAAAATAAAAGATAGATAAAAGACACTCCCAAACTAAAAACCATAACTAGATGCATATGATGAAGTAAAAAGCATAAAAGACTAGGTGAAACTCCCCAAAGCTTGAGTATTTTTTGTTGGTGTTTATTTTTTCTCCTCCTTGTTTGTCCCCATTGTATCATAGTAAATCTCTAGGTCCTTCAGAATGCTCATCATGAGGTTGTAAGCTTGTTGGAACTGCTTTGTGTACTGAACAAGCTCTCCCCAAAGTTTCTCCCCAACTTTCTCCTTGATAGGTTTCCACTCTAGGCTTGATCCTCTACCCTTATTCTTGGGAAGATACCTATCCCATTCTCTAGGTAGCTCCTTGGTTAGAACACGCATGTATTCCCTATGATTAAGATTAGCAATAGGATTTCTGCAAGAAAGGAAATTTCTCGGGCCTTTCCACCAGTACTCATGCATGTTGTTTGTCTCGTCACCACTAGAGGCGCCTCCACGTGTATTGAAGAAAAGGGAATAGGTGGAGGATGAAGCTTCCCTTTGTACTCAGTATTGGTGATGTGCTTGTGATCATCCTCTTCATTGTCACCTTCTTCTTCCTCTCCTTCATCATCATCTTCTTCTTCCTCTTAAGAGGGAACATGGTATTCCTCATTCGAGTAGTCCATAAATCTTCATGTTCCTCTTCCATGGTGATGTGGGGTTGAGCCCTTCAGCTTCATCATCATCATCTTGCATGTAGGGGCAATGGTAGGAATCCGTCGAAGACATGGCAGAGGTTTTACGGAGAGATATCTGAAAGACATGGATAGAAAACAATATTCTACTTGAAAAGAATTAGTGCAAGATTAGATTGGAATAGAGAGTTATATATTGACAATTGTTTAGGGTAATATGAAGAGTTTGAGTCAAAACAGGGGTGGATCAGAATCCAGGAGGCCAAAAGATCATGGCTAGCACGGCCATAGGTAGAGCGCATGCCAACTAGTCTCTTTCCATCCTCGGGACTCCGTTCCGTCCAATTCTTTTGAAACACGGCTTAAATTTAGAAAATAATGACTTTCCCAAAATCTCACGATATTCTGAGATGATTATGAACTTGAAGTTACCTTTTATTGATTTCATACTTTTGGCAGGGGATATTTCTTGGTGATCACATCCTCGAGACTATGGAGATTCATCTCCTCCACACGTCCAACAAATTTTTGACCAGCAATATAATGTTTAATATATTTTACATTAACTACATGAAGTTTACCTTTTACATCCCCATGGAGTATGATGGCTCTAGAGCGGTACACCTCCTGTATCACTAATGGTCCTTGCCATTTTGATGCTAACTTCTACGTACAAAATTTGAAACGAGAGTTGAACAATAAAAGTTGATCACCTACTTTGAACTATTTTCTTTTTATTTTCTTATCATGACAAATTTAATCTTTTATTTAAACAATCTTACACTCTCGTAAGCTTCATTCCTCCATTTATCTAACAAGACTTCTCCTTGTGTCCCCGAGGCACGGCCGATAAGCTCCATTCATTCTTATAGCTGACAATATATTTCAGCAATACAATAGGCCAATAGGCTGAAAACACGGAAGAAATACACTTAAGTTTTAAAGGGAACTCTATACCATACATGGAGCTGATATATACCCTTATGAAGTATAAAACGTACGGTGCTCACTATAATAAAACTCGTCTTATTTCCAAAAGCTATCTGTAGCAGCATGTCATCGTACACTGCTCGTGTAGTGACCTTAAGGAACACGTCAACCCGACGATCTCCTTGATATCTGCTCCATTCCTCCTGCATACGCGAAGAAAGAAATTGGTAAGCATCTCGCGTTATGTGCAGCATAATGACACATAGAAGTTATATAAACTTATGAATTAGTTCCACGCTGGCACATAGCAACAACGCTTGATGAAGATTCGTCAAAGCAAAAATGTTTTCTCGTAGAAATCCTACGTGCAGCCGGTGCTTGTATAGGAGTCAACGTTCTGCGCAGTCTTCTCGTCGAAAAAGCTTTCTGTTGAGACAAGAAACCGTCTACAAAACAAACATTAGTGTACAGGAAAACATATTTATGTAAACACATATGAAGTTGTATGAAATTCCACGCGCTAATCTTGGCCTTGGAAGTACTTCCTCAATAGCGATCAATGCCATCCATAGTCAGAATGTCCTAGTTGACAATATTTCACGTAGATGACATGCAAGAATCCTCGTCCCCATGGATAAGTATTATGAGTCCAGATGGAGATGTCATGCAGGAGAAAGTGACATATAGCTTCCCATGCATGAACACCGGTTCCTTTAGATATATGCCTACTGTCTTTAGTGTTTGGCCCTGGCTTTTGTTGATCGTCATGGTGAAGCATAGCTTTATGGGGAACTACCATCTCTTCAAGATGCATTTTTGGGCCCTCTTGTCGTCAAAGTAATCCGTGGAATATAAATAGTATCTCTGGCTGACGAACCGGTAATAATTTGAGTTGATCATTAGTTCTCCTAACTGCTAATGATTGGACGTGTACAATTGGAGAGTCCACAAGAATGGTAGCATGACTGGAGCTCCAATTTTAAACACCAACTCGTGACGTGGAAAGTTGCTTGCGTTTATGGAGTGAAGATACTCCAAAGGGTATAGTAAGTCACTTCCAACAGCTTGCTCGTTGGCATCGGCAATGCTGTCGGCACTCGAGAAGACCCTTTCGTCACCTCACATCGTAGAGAGAACATAGTCGTTTAAATTGTCAGCTTTGTCATTTGTCGCGGCCAGTATGGCACGAGAACAGAAATACTCTCGGTCTGCATACACAAATGAAATGATACACTCTATCTTATAGACGCTAGTATGAAAGAGATACTCTGAAGGTATTTCTATCTATGTCGCCTCCTTCTCGCTATCCTTGGTAATCACTGGCAGAGTCCTATTGCCTAAAGCAAGGACCCTGTCACTAAAGTTGGTCATCTCTTTTCGAGACTTCTCGTCCAAACCATGGGTTGAAAGTTGCATGTTCTCAGTCAACTCAAACACGTGTGCATATTGCCACATAGACGAATTGGTTATTGTCGCAGAAACGATCCGACCCCTCGTTCTCCCTTCTATGACTAGAAGATTCTTCCTTAAGTTGCCTCCAAGCACGACGACCATGCCTCCGAACGGAAGGTCTATAGAAAGGATGCCACTTAGAGATGTATCCAACGTCTCAAAACACCGCCCGTGTGACATCAATGCCTCATCCCAGATCACTAATCAGGTCTCCTTTAATAGCCCATCAAGCATACACCCTCTCTTGATATCACATATCGTGCTTTCATCTATCTTAACCAGTATCCTGAAGCATGAGTGTGTCATGCGTCCGCCTGGAAGCAGCAAGGAAGCTACTGTCGAAGAAGAAATAGTCAACACAATCTTGTCTTCTGATCTCAGCCGCGCTATGATCGTGCTCCACAAAAAAGTATTCCCAGTACAGCTAAAACCGGAGACGAAGAAAAACTTTGGTTCCGCATCCAAAACAGAGCGAACGATCTGGTTGTACGCGATACGTTGTTTATCATTTAGCTGGGTACACAGCTCGACAGAAGTTTTTAAGGCATTAGCTTTACTATGTACTTATTCTACAAGAATAAGATTATTTTCTGATTGAGAAACTGTTTCTCGTCTTGTTCTAGGAAGGTTATTGTCATAAATATTACTTCTGTTCACAGTGAACATTGGAGTAAGTTCGCCGATGAGATTGTTCCTAATCTCCTCGTTAGGCAGACCATGAGCTGAATTTCTAGTATATTTCCTCACATTATATACAATATCATCGGTCATTAGGCACCATACATTGTCGAATAAAAGCATCTCGTCAATCACATCTCATAAAAGAATCATCAACACAAACAACCTATGTAATTGGAAACAAGAAGCCTAGTAAGAGACATATGTGAAAGCGGTCCCACACTCTGTATCTTCTCCTATTAGACCTCGGGCTGCACCCGCCTCTTTGAAAGTGTGGTACTAAACATCTTGATAGGCAGTTCTTCGTAACTTTGTGCCCCTTTCACTATCATAAGCGGCACTCAAACAAAGTATTTCTCGCCTGCTGTAGGGTGGACATGGTATAGCCTTCCTATTTTTTCTCCCTCCACCTCTCGAACGCCATACCTTTCTCGTGTATCCCATGTCCACTCTTTTGGAAACTCATGGTACGTCAAAGTGCGGGCTTTCTCGTAGAACTCATTTATAGAAAACTGCTCAATCAGCATAGATCTGTTCACGGTCCGTGAACTGGTAACCACCGTGGAAAGATCGTCGGTTGGGCTAAACGTTACATTGTATTGTTTGGATAAATGCACGGGCATACGCTGGACAATAGGCGTGTGGTTGTGTATCTTGAAGCCCATCACTCTCCACACCATGTCTTCCTAGCATATGTATCTATAGTCTATATACTCCTGCACTTCGTCCCTAACAATCTTTCCAGTCACCGATGCATCTTGTCCTTCTTTCACTTTACATAGATAGGCTTTAGCATAGTCTGCACCTTTAGTAACATGTAGTTAAAGACTTTCGTCTTCTTACACCATTCGACGTTCAGGTGACACTAAAACTATTTCAACAAAAACATGTTATGAGGGACGACCTAGCGATTGTCAAGTCGTGTTTTTCCTTTGAGCATGTACCTTCCATTATCAGGTCTTCTGTATACGGGGTTGCTGCTCTCATTGATTATCGTATCCTCATAAAAGTCCTTCAGAAACCATTTTAAGCGCTTTCCCTTTTTCATGCATGGACACTTCTAGTGTCCTTCACCGCATGGTCCATGCATCATATGTTCTAAAACCAGCACATAACCAAGTGTTGGGTTCGCAGCATAGAAAACAAAAAATTTCCTACGATGGGAACTATACGCCAAGATCTATCTACTAGATACAAGCAACGGGTGGATATACATCCATAGAAAACTTACCCTCGAAGACAACAAAGCTTTGTTAACGAGTTGGAACTCGTGGATGATGTAGTCGTACATTTGCCGATCTCAAGATCGTGATGAAGTCTAGCAGGTCCGGCTCCAGCACATCCATCAGATCCAGCTCCAGCAAGTCTAGCACCACCAAGTCCATCACCACAAAGCAGCGGTGCATCCGTGATCGCACAGACGTCCGGTACCCCGAAAACCTCCGTCCCTCGCTCCAGCCAAGCAGCGGAAGCAGGAACTCCTTCCTAGATAAAGCCACCGGGAACATGTATCTCGCTAATCCGAGACCATGAGGGAATAATACTAGAGGGGGAGAGAGATCCTTCACGAGGAGGTGTGTGTATGAAGGTGTGAGAGGGGGGCCTTTTATAGGAGGAGGGGAGGGTAACCCTCCCCATGGCCGGCACCCCAAGGGGTGACCCCTCACCTTCTCATTCATGTGGTGGTAACTCCCTCCACATAAATTTGTCGTTTCACATTCTCTTTTAAAGTCTCCACTTTAAATGCATTAAATTTCTCCAAATTTAATGCTCTCTCATTTAATAAAACTCTTTTATTAATTTTATTCAGAATTTTGTTAATTACTTTAATTAACAAACATTCACATAAAACCCCCTGCAACATTTCAATATTACGTGCAGAACCAATTTCAGCAATTTCACTCGAAACAGTTTCGGTGTCTATTGAAATAATTCCATCGCTTTCTTAAATCATTATCTAAAACATATTTGCTCCAAATGGTGTCGGTATCCCATAAGTGTGTCACCCTACAGTTCGCGAATAATGCTGACATGATCAAGACCCCTCTCAGATCAATAATCAGAAACGGGACCTGGAGATCCATACTGACTCCTACACATTCAACGATGACTTCTGTGATCGTGAGAACCTTTAACGCTAGTAACTAAATCCCTTTGTCTCGTGATATATTACATGTCCGAGATTCGATCATCGGTATCTCCATACCTAGTTTGATCTCGTTGCCGACATGCCCTCTTCTCTCGTTCCTATGATATAACATTCTAGTGATCACATCACTTGCTTGCAAGCTATCTTAATGTGATATCACCGAGAGGGCCCAGAGTATATCTATCCGTCATCGGTATGGACAAATCCCACTCTTGATCCATGAGCCTCAACATAACACCTTCGTAGTACTGAACCCACCTTTATAGTCACGCTGTTATGGTGTGACGTTTGATGTGATCAAGATACTCTTCCGGTGTTAGCAATTAACATGATCTCATGGTCTAAGGACTAAGATTACTTCGTATGATGTTATAGCAATATAAACATAATGACTTTGATCGTAATGCTATACTTCGGATGAATGTTCATCACATCATTCCACCAATGTTGTGACCTCGTTATTAACAACATCCAATGTCCATGATCAGGAAACCTTGATCATCTTATTAATCAACAAGCTAGTTTATATGAGAGGCGGTACTAGGAACTTTGTATTTTGTTTATTAAACACACATGTATTAACGTTTCCAATTAATACAATTATAGCATGCAAAATAAACATTTATCATAAACATGGAATAAAATAATAACCAGTTTATTATTGCCTCTCGGGCATATTTCCTTCACCAAGAGGATCCACTGAAGCGTCAGGTATCTCCGTGCCGATGAATGAATCTATGGTCTTAGTATTAGTCTCGGAAGTGTCTTTCTTGAGCCAGAGGTGAATATGAACATGTGGCAACCCATGTTTTTGAAATTCAACGGCGTACAACATCGCATCGCGTTAACTGAAAGGTTATTTTTCTTTAAAGAGTCAAGTCAACTCATTAAGCTTCATGTGAAAGACCCGGACAAAAACGCCTACTCTATCATTCAGTCTCTGACCCTCCTCTTATGCAAGCGCGGTGGCATCTCTGGCCATTTTGGGTTGCAGGTGCATGTGATAAAAAGATCAGGGGTGTCGTGTTCTCTACATATGGCCAGGGTGTTGTAATAGTTTTGAACCATGTACCGCCTTCCTCCCGTGTGGCAAGCAGGCAAAGTAGTTTGTTTGCCTATGTCTTCTCCATTGGTAATTACATTAGCAATGGCATCGGATATACCTTGCATGCTTTCTACTCTTAGTTTAGTCTGGCTCTTAATATGAAGTTTAACTGACACTCTTCTATGGCTGCTCGCAAGTCAACTATTACTTACGAACTGAAGCGGCCGTAAAATGTATAGGGATTAGGTTCGTTCTTCCTATAGTGGAGACAGAATCGGTAATACTCATGCATAGTTGTGTTCCCTCGTTTTGTTGTAGGAAGGGTACCGATGTTGGCATACGGAATACCGAGTTGAAAACCACGTTCTACATAAGAAAACAAAAGCAGGTACTGCAAAGCCATAAAAGATGGATGTAGACAGGAAATATGTTTTGGTATCTCGTTCATCTCCTGTATTATTATGTCGCACCCTTTAGTGCACTCATCACAACGCCTACTACCAACTGAGCTAGCTTGTCACGGTTTGGATCGCTATACTGCACAGGGTCTCCTTTTCTAGCACCCACTAACTTGATAGATACGTGGTCGTCTTCTCCACGGGTAGACAGTTTCTCTTTGCCATCACGAACTTCTCAGCTAATTAGTTGTAAGTGTACACCATTTCTAGGAGTTCTGTTGTGATGGATGGGTCAACATATTTCTCAACTTCATTGCCTCCAACTACTCTTAGTCTATTACTGATCTCATTTTATGTGTTGTATACTTATAATAACTTCAGAAATTTCGGCGTATCTATCTCAATGTGAGCATCTACAAGTGTTTTCATGGAGAGCATAGTACCAATACGATGATAAACGCAGCTCATGAAAGCGAAAAAGGAGGGGGCCCTAGAGTCGATGCTGCTTGTAGTGATCTTACCTCGCATAGATGTGAAGTTGAATAAACAGTTGTAATGTCTATTCTTTACCAAGAACTTTTTACACCACGGCGGGACACTAAACTTAATTAGATCGTGTAGAGGGTAAGGAGGCTCGACGTATCGAGGGATAGTCACCTTCCCTCCTTTGCAGCAAAGATTGTGCACAATGCTTGTGCCCAGCTGCCCGTATACAACCAAGCATCTCTCGTCGAACCAAAAAATAGCTCGGCAGTACTAGCATGTATACTCACCTGAACCAAGGAAATACCTACCCTTGTAAGAAGATGCACAATAAATAGGCAAGAGCAAAGGTTTAGAGATAATGAAAAAATTGGAAGGCAGAAAAGAAGCCTACACACATGCACTCACCCTTTAGACGATCAGACTATTCTATCACACAACGTATCTAAGCATCATCGACCACGTTTCTAGATGGACGCTGCAAAGAATCTGCTAACAAAAAACCATATGGTGACACGGTAATTAAGTTTCGTGGCCAACATATAGAGGCATCTAAAAGAGCACATGCTAGCACATACAAAACCACAGTGTTGCTGAGCACGGTCGTCAATTAGCCTACCTCAACGAGAATGCGCAGCCTCCTTAGTGTTGTCGGGCGTGTAGAGAGCACTCGCCTCAGCCTAGACCGACACGTATCAGCGAACATATCTATGCTTGCCTTTTATATCTGAAATGTTTTATTCACATGGCGAGTCACCTACAAGCCCTAAGGTAGAATAGCCAGCTAAAAAGACGAAAACAACAGTGTTAAAGAGAACATAAGAAACTCTGAGACACTCACATAGCATGATGGCGTAGTATCCATCGGTACGGGGAAAAACAAAACCTGCGGGGTGACAGTAGGACGCGCTAGAGAAAACGCAAAATAAAAAAACTCAAACAGTGAAAATAAACAAAAAACGTCACGAGAAGTGGATAGGTGCGCAAAAGCGAGTAGTTGTATTTCTTATCAAGACTGACAACGACAGTTGAACACACGTCAAGCGAACACAGGCCGGTCAACTTCAACCATGGCAAAGAAGCACGAGGTACATTTCCGTGTGTAACATCAAGCATCGACGGCCATAGTCCAAGACAACAAAGCCAAACATGCTCTCGAGGTCAAGGATCACTTAGAAAGCAGCATGTTCTCATGCGTACTCATCCGGCAAGGCAGCATACCAAAAGAAAAGTAACGGTCGCGGTAAGTCTAGCTCGACGTCGATCAAATGTTTCCCGTCATACCCAACCTCGCGCACGAATGCTAGGTAAGGAAGAGGACAAGGCGAAACGACGCTCTCTAGCAAAGCCACTAAAGAGGCTTCCAAAACAAACATCAGCTTATGCGTAGTATCACTGAAACAAACATCAGCTTACGCGTAGAATCGACTTTGTCTAAACCCATTCGAACATTAAAAAGTAAGAATAAACGAAACAGAAATAATAGAACAAGGCCAGCCAAAAAAAGAGTTATATAGAAGATGCCACTTACGCAAATCTTCAAAAATGGGAGAGTTGTACGTTCAACCCAGCACATGAACCCTAAAAAGCATAGCGGAGATAAAATTAGACGCGAGCGCAAACGCGTAGGAGTTCTAGCGCAAAAAAAAATAGCTTACTGAATCAGCAGGAAGGAACGTTGGAATAATAAGTAAACCAGCATATCACAGTAGAACGAAACCTAGTAAACATGGAATCTATAGATCAAACGCATGAAATAGTCAGCTCAAAACAGCGTGACAGGCGACCGAAACCAAAGATAAAAGCATACAAAGACGATAAAGAAGAGATGAGAATTACCTTTCATTGAAGCATGGACGAACGTAAGTGTGACCTGTAGAACACTACGAGTTCATAGGACATGAAGACAAAAATAGCTAAAGGACGACGAAGATATGACCGGTCGGATAAAACGCCGGACGCTTCTGTGCAAACACATAAGTGTGGGAGAAAGATCTTACCGATGGGGAAGAAAAAGCCTCGAGCGTCTTGGAAGATGAAGGCCCAAGCGGGAAGGACCAAAACAGCAAGACGAATCCGCTAAAGAATGACAATGGTACGGTCATCCATCTAAAATGTGCTACACTTTCGTAGCCAACCATAAGCGCGGAAGGAGGATCTTACCGGCAAGGAAGAGGAAGACCTAAGCGGCGAGGAGAGAGAATTCGTGAGGTGTAGATAAGAATGGGAGGAAAGAGATTTGCCCTACACGAAGGTATACAGCTATATAAAAAGGCTCTTGTTGGCCAGAACGTACGCTGCCAGCTAGCCTACGAACGTGAAGGATAGCACGACTTCTCCGTAAGAACCCACGAACATCTATAGGCTACCATGCCACACGGGTTGTCCACCCTCTACGTCAGTGAGAACCCGATGATGTCCATAGATTAGGCGGCCACATCAGGTATGAAGTACATGAGCATACGCTTATAGCCATACTACTAAGGAAACCCACCATATGATTTAGATGAAAGAATATGTGGATGTGTACAATTTGCCTTGCAGGTCCTATGTGAACGTGTCACACTGTACGTTATCACGGATGTGAACGTATCCCATGGTACGATATCACGTAAAAAATATATAGTGCATCGCAAAAAGGATGACATCTATAATCCAGGTTACGTAGCTTTCTCTCCGTACGCGTCGCGTACGATCTACGCTCACACCCAGCATGGGTTTACGCGTCACAATAGGGATAGATTTACGAAGCCAAGCCAAATCTAGAATTGTCTAGCAACCGATAGAAACCACGTCCAGCATGGCTTGGGAAGCCACGTCCTATCCGAGCGGGTCCCGTGAAAGGCAAAAGATAGTAAGTCTATAATCTAAGCTGGCAGTTCATCTCTCTGACGCTCTACGACCGCAAGAACCAGCATAGTCTACGGTCTACGCTCACACCCAGCATGGGTTTATGTCATCGCACCGGCTCTTGACGAGACCCACGTCCGCGAGAAACCGTGCTCACACCTAGCATGGGTTCATGTCAACGCATCGGCTCGAACCACGTCAGCGAGAAACCGCGGTCGGCACGAGCTTAGGATGCCACGTCAGCTCTCGGCGGGCCCATGCCCGGGAGAGTCCACGGGAGTCATGGACTCACAACGCCACATCGTCTCTCTGCGGGCCTCGCAACCCAACGGGTGTGGAGCATTGTCGCACTGGGAACGCCTCTCACCGTGCGCATACACTGAAGGCGGGCCCATGTCGCGCGTGCTGCCCTCCTTCCAGCGACACAGGGTATGATGGCGCGTGGTACACCCCTCTGTGATATGGAATCTTTTGTCCTGGCCAGCAGCGGGACCCGCCTCACGGGATAGCAGGGCTCCATTGCGATATCGTCGCGTATTTTTTCCGGCATCCATCCCATAGCCAAAAAGAATGGGATGACGTGGATGTCAATTTGATCCAAAACAATCTAGTGTTATTATTTAGTCCTAATAAGTTTAAGTCAAGTATTCTCTTCTCGCCAGTAGTTTTAAATTCGAAGTTGATTTGATTAACAACCCATCTAGCTTTGTGTTCTAATTCTACTAGGAGATAACAAGCTTTACCATAACTCATCTCATAAGGAGACATACCCATAGGATTCTTAAAAGCAGTTCTATAATTCCATAAAGCATCATTAATTTTAGTTGGCCAATCAGATCTAAACCTATTAACTATCTTTTCTAGGATTAGTTTGATTCCCCTATTACTCAACTCAACTTGCCCACTACTTTGAGCGTGATATGGGGATGCAACTCTATGATTAACTCCATACTCTGCTAAAGTTTTCCTTAGAACTCCATGCAAGAAATGGAAACCACCATCAGTAATTAAAAATCTAGGTACTCCAAATCTGGGAAAGATTATCTCCTTCAGCATCTTCATTGTTATAGCATGATCTATACTTTTGGTTGGAATTGCTTCCACCCATTTAGTTACATAGTCCACTACAACCAAAAATATGTCTATGTTTTGTTTTTGATGGTGGGAATGGTCCCATAAAGTCAAATCCCCACACATCAAATGGTTGAAGTGGTAATAAAAATTCATAAGCATTTCATTTCTTACAAAATTTCCTACTCTTTGACATTTATCACAAGATTTGACATATTTAGTACAATCCTTAGATAAAGCAGGCCAATAAAAACCAGATTGTAATACCTTTGCAGCGGTGCGATGCCATGCATGATGTCCTCTAGAAGGGCTATCATGGCAGTCTCTTATGATGACTTATTGCTCATATCTAGGCACACAACATCTAATAATTGATAGTTGTGAGATTCGACATATTTTTGATGGTTTTCTTCTGTATTTGATCATTTTCTAGCTTTACCTAACACTAATACTTTGGTAGCAAAGAAAACTTGGTTTTTAATGTGTGTTTCAGGTTAAACACCAACGAAAGGTTTTAACAAGAGAAACATAATATTCAGGCGAAAACAAGCAAGTCTCTTTTTGGAAGGAAT
Organism: Avena eriantha; assembly: GCA_910589775.1. Taxonomy (NCBI): domain Eukaryota; kingdom Viridiplantae; phylum Streptophyta; class Magnoliopsida; order Poales; family Poaceae; genus Avena; species Avena eriantha. The sequence continues at coordinate 151,341,291 of OU342746.1, read as the reverse complement.
CAAGGGAGACGTACAGAACCTTTGACAAGAAACTATATGGCGGGAATATTTTTTCGGCCGTATAGTTGCCGCTGCCTCTGTCTTGTAAAAAGGGACAACTTTTGTGAAGAGGCTAGACATGAAATCATAACACATCAGCCGTCATCCCATCCAGAAAGGAGAATGTCGTTGTATTGGGAACGGTAGTACCTGAGCAGGTTTGATAGAGGTGTGGGGACTAGCAGGGAAGCTCTCGACGGCATACACAGGCGGGATTGGGTACGAGCAGCTGTAGAGAGACAAGGGAAGTACCCAGGTTCAGAGCCCTCTTGGTGAGGTAACACTCCTACTCCGGCCGATCTAACTATGAGTGGTATACAGGCTAAAATTTCTCCACGAATTGTATTCTATAGCTACTGCCTTAAATGCACTGAGACCAACACTGTATCTGTCTATGTATGTGTCTCTGGGAAGGAGCTAGCTAGCAGAGAGCTAGCTCCCCGTGATCGATCGATCTATGCCTATGAGTGTGAATGTGAGTGAGTCCCTCCCTTGCCTTACAAATGTGGCCCAAGGGACATGGTGGGACCCAATTGCCTAACTAGTACTATTGCAGATGTCATCTGATGAGGTAGGCTATAGTGTACAGGGTCATGCATAGTGCTACACTATGGCACAGGTAAGCAGCGTCTTAGGTCTTGTCAGTCTAGTTGTTGCCCGTCCTTGCTTGTCCTCTCGTACGTGAGTCCTAGAGGATCCAATGCCGGTACCAGGTAGCGATCAAGTAGTAGTAGTAGTAGCCGGATACATTGATCTAGCCTGGGGGCGCTGGGGCGAGCCGGACCTGGCCAGCGACCGCCAGGGGATCGAACGGCAGCGCCTGGTGGCGATCGATAGCTAGCTCCCTCGCTGGGAAGCAGTGTCGACCAGAGGAGCCCATCCGGGCGGTGGCCCAGGTGGAAGCTGTAGTAGGGAAGGCCGGATGGGCCAGCCGGGCGAGGCTAAGCCAGCCCATCCGGGCAGGCGACACGGACCAGCGCGGGGGAGCGGGCCAGGGACCGACTGGCGGCCTACCAGGGGAGGACCGCGGGGCCTAGCCGGGGGACACGCCTGGTGGCCTGGCAGGGAGAAGGCAAGGTCGCCCAAGAGTGGCACGCCGGCCAGGCCGGCTGGGGTGGCCCAGCCGGGAAATGGAGGAGGCGCGGTGGTGGGCTGACTGGGAGGCTCCAGCCGACTCGGCTTGGGTCTGATGCTATTTTCCTTTATCATTTTGCTTGTTTTTGCCTTGTTTATCTGTCTTGAAGCATCTCTTTGGGGTACCCGGGGATAATCCCCCCCGACACTAGCCCCCGAGCGTGTGCTGATTTCACCCGGAGGGGAAATTCGCACGAGCTCCAATAAACTTGACATTGTCGTTGTAGATGAAGTTCTTGAATGGTCTCTGGCTGGACACCTCCAGCCCGGGAAGCAACACAACTACCGCGGGGGCACGCGAGCGCACCCCCGGGGTGTAGCCCCCGAGATTCAGAGTATCTGACGAAGACAGGTGTTGCGAATCTTCTATATCTTGCCCTCTTCGACACATCGAACTTGCTATCCAGATGAACGCCTTCAGCCGGACTGGAGCACTTGATTACATCGGGGGCGCGCAAGTGCACCTGGTGGGTGTAGCCCCCGAGATTCGAAGTAGCTAGCAAAGATAGGTGCTTCGAATCTTCATCTGTATTTGGAATCCGACTCGGTGCAGTCGTGCAAAACAAACAAACATAAGTGAAATTGTTGTCAGTACATCAACATATAGTACACATGATATCAATCGGATAACGGTTTTATTTTTCAAAAACTAGCTCGTGCTTCTCTGAACACTTAGTCACTTTCTCGTGCGCTCTGCTGTTTACGTTGTGTCCTTGCCGGCCAGCCGGGTTGCGGTCTAGAGCTGAACCAAAGGGGGAGCTGACAGTACATTGCGCACAATATTGGGGCTGAGCAGTCGGGAAATACCAACTAGGCACAAGGCTGGAATGTCCGATCTGTCGCATCCTTTGCCGTTTTTCATGTGGGATGCCTCAGGCTTTTGCTCTTGCTAGTCGGACAGCTGGGTTGCGGTCTGTAGCTGAGACGAAGAGTGGGCCTCTGACACCGTCGCACACTACTTAGTCAGTTTACGGATTTAGCAGGCCGGGCCAACTGGCGAGCCCCTGGGTAGGAGTTGTCGGCGCTAAAAACTGAAAATAGTTAGGAAAACAACATCTGGCAAGCTCTCGAGACTTGCTCGAGGTCGGAAAACACTCACATTGCAGGAGTTGGCACGGTAGCGTTGAAGATGCGATTCTGTAGTCGTTGCAGGTGCTGGAACGGTCCGACGGGCGTCCCAGCCAGATAGCCTGGTCATAGCCAGACAGGCACCCAAACGCGGTGTAGCCGGATTCGGTCCCTAGCCGGCCGGACAGCCAAACGCGGCAGGACGTGCTGGGCCGGCCTGGCCCAGTCGGAACAGGGTCCAGTCGGCCTAGCCCGCAGGCAAGCGGGATGAAGACGTGCGGAGTTGGCCTGATTCAGCCGGAATGGGCTTGAACCGGGCCAATCGGACAGACGAACGGAGCTTAGTTGGACCGAAACGGTATCGCCGAAACCGTCCTTGCCAGATTTTTTCTTGCCTTTCTTCTCTCTTCCTTTCTTTCTCCAACCAGATACAGCTAGCCGGTCTTTTTTCTTTTTCTTCTTTCTTTTATTCAGCCGGCTGGCCTCAGCCGACCCCTTCTTTTTCTTACTCTTTCATCCAACATGACTGGTTTAACCGGACTCCTTTTTTTCTTTCTTTTATTTTCTCTCTCAACCGACTACCAATAGTCGACCCTTTTTTCTTTTTCTTTTTTCTCTTTCTATCTCCTCTATTTTTCTATTCGGTTGGCACCAATCGGACTCTTTTTTCTTTTTTCTTTTTTTCTCAGCCAGATTGGATCCCCACGTTCCCTTTTTTTTAGCCGGTCCCAGCACTCACTTCCACCTCTGTCCTCCTAACCGGCTCGTGCTCCTTCCGCCAGCAGAGAAAGAGGCAGACGCTGGCGAGCGCGGCGGAGCAGGACCGCGCCGCGGAGGCGCGCGGACGCCCAGCGGAGGGGCCCGCAGCGTCCACAATGGCGGCGGACGGGGCTGTGGTGCGGTGCCACGGCGAGGCAGGGACGCGGCCGGGCGTTGTCACAGGGGGTGGCACGGATGGAGCCCTCGAGCGGCGGAGCACACATGCAGGAGGCCGGGGCGGAGAAGCGGTGCCACTGCACGGTGGTGTGAACGGGCGCACGCGGGCCGAACTGGTGTGGCGCGCGTGCGGCCGGTGCGGGTACTGCAGCGCGAGGGGGCCGCGCGGCATGAACGCGGCTCCCGCGGGGTGGGGCCGCCGGGGAGGCGCGACACCGGCGGGTGCGGCGAACCGCGGGCGACGCTGGCAAGGGCGTCGCGGGGGGTTGCAGCAGGGTGAAGGTGCTTCTCGGGGAGGCGCGCTCAGGAAGCCCATGTATGGAAAGGGCGGCGCGAGGCAGAGGGCGGCTTGCGCGGCGAGCGGTGGAGGGGCGGTGGACGTGCGCCCGGATCGAGGGCACGCGACGCTCACGGGCTTGCTCCAGGGAGGTGCTGCAGGGCGCACACGCGGGGCCTCGCGACAAAGCGCGCGATGGAGTAATGTCTATGCACTTCTATTATTGTAGACAGTTGTTGGGCCTCCAAGTGTAGAGGTTTGTAGAACAGCAACAAGTTTTCCCTTAAGTGGATCACGTAAGGTTTATCGAACTCAGGGAGGAAGTGGTCAAAGGTATCCCCTCTCAAGCAACCCTGCAATCAAGATACAAGAAGTCTCTTGTGTCCCCAACACACCCAATACACTTGTCAGGTGTATAGGTGCACTAGTTTGGCGAAGAGATAGTGAAATACAAGTGGTATAGATAATTATAAGTGGTAACGGTGCTAGAAAATAGCTTGATGGCGTGGAAGAGACTAAAGGCAATCTGAAATAAAGAAGGAAGCAAGCAAACATGTAACAGATCTAATAGCAAACGGTGTATCAATGCTTAGAAACAAGGCCTAGGGATCATACTTTCACTAGTGAACACTCTCATATAAATATATCTTCTCTTTATGATACTACTCTTAACTACTCTCTGGTTGGACACTCTAATCGATGGTAGGGCTATAACAGCACACCTCAAAGTAAGCCTTTCCCATCTAGAAAACCCCACACTGTCATCTTGAGTACTAGATAAGTCCAACAAACACCACAATTTCATAGAAACATCCAACTCCAAATATAACTCATAACAAGTATTTGTAATCTCTAGCCTAAGTGCCACCATGGTGTGCACGCTGTCACTTTCACACATATGGGGAGAGCAGAGATTCATTAAAGCACTTGAGTAGCAAGGTAGATCTATAGATTACAAGCTCATGATCACAATATGATCATGCATAGAGAGAGAGATGAACACATAGCTACCGGTAGAACCCTTAGCCTCGAGAGAGAACTACTCCCTCCTCATCATGGGAATCAGCAACGGTGATGGAGATGGTGGTGGAGATCGATGGAGATGGCTCCGGGGGCACTTCCCCGTCCCGGTAGGGTGCCGGAACAGAGACTTTCTGTCCCCTGAATATCCTTTTCGATGGCAGCGGCACTGCGGAACTTTTCGTGGCTGGAGGATTGACTATTTAGGGTTTATGCCTCGGGAGGCTTCTTATAGGCGAAGAGACAAGGTTGGTGGGCGGCCAGGGGGCCCATACCACCTGGTGGCGCGGCCAGGGCTAGCCCGCGCCACCATATGGTGTGGCCAGGCCCTAGCCCTCCTCCGTCTCTGCTTCGGGCTCTGTGAGTCTTTCGCTAAAATAGGAACTTTGTCTTTTGTCCGATCCAATTCCGAAAATATTGATTTTCTGACTTGCCTAGAACCAAAAACAGCAGAACACAGGCAACTGGCACTGTGGCATCTTGTTAATAGGTTAGTCCAAGAAATCATATGAAAAGTACTCCAAAGTTGGAACAAAACATAAGAAAGTAGATAAAACAAATCATGGAACATCAAAAATTATAGATACATTTGCAATGTATCAACATCCCCAAGCTTAACTCCTGCTCGTCCTCGAGTAGGTAAGTGATAAAAAGAAAGAATAATTTTTGAGGTGACATGCACCATCATAAACTTGATCAAAGTATTTGTAAAACATTGATAGCTGGGATCATAGTACTTCAATCATAATCATGAAAGACAAAGTTCTAACAATAAGACAAAGCAACTATGTTGCAACATAAGAAGGCACAAACAAAAGATTCATGAATAACAATGCTTTGCAAGACGTTTGTTTGTTTCACATAAAGAAAACATAGCATAATATCATTCAGCTTGTCTCTCATAGAGTAGCAAATATAAATGCATAGGACACCTCCAAAGTTCATAAGAGTGACTAGATACAATAGTTTAAAACAAGCAATATCAAAATATGCATCAATCAACAAGTCCTAGGACAATGCACATATAACTAAGAATGACCACTATGCTCTCAAAGTAGGTGCATAAAGATAGAAGGTGGAGACTCAATATATAAGTGGAAGAAAGGACTTCATAGAAGGAAGTAGGGATTCAAGTCTCATAAAGAGCTTCCAAAAATTATGGTACTTATTAGCTTTCAGCTCGCATTGCCCCTATCATAAGCATCTTTAAGTGATTAAGGTTAAAGTGAACAAACTATGGTGTACATGCTTGACGAAGTATAAGTTAGAAATCTCATGTCCCTTGTATACGAGGGCCGCTCCTCATGCTACTCAAGTTTAGTCACCGGTAAATTCTTGTCATCGTAAGTACATGTGTATCATAGAGAACCGCCAACTGGGTACCCCTTTCCCGATGATACGGAAGAATCCCCATATCAAAATGACAAGGCAAGCAGACAACGAGCATCTCAGCGATCTTCTTATTTACCATGGGAATATGGTGCTTTTTTCTCTCTTTCCTCTTTTCATAATCTCATTTTTTTCTCTTTTTCTCTTTTTTCTCAATATAGGACACTTTTTTTATAAGAAGAATGCTTCATAGACAGCTCATTATGGTTACGCTGCAGGTTTCCACCATGTCAGCATGGATTAGACCAGCGGCCTAGGTGTTTCTCTAACACATATACATAACTCCATGGACTTACAAGCTCCCCTTTCATTTCACACCGACGACATCCATAGACAAAAGAGCATGATATCAACTAGGTACATGTACCAAGTGCAATATTGAAAGCGTTCCCCATGACAGCATGGTTCTGCTAGTCCCCAACAAATAAGTGCAAGCATATATGTCAGGGGGATGATCCCTAGGTACCCCAACCGGATAAAAAACAAGACAGTCGGGTCGCGTTCGGCTAACCAGATGCAGCCAGACAGGACAGGACAGGTCGGCTACCACCCGGTAGCCGGATCAGCAAGAGGCAGCCGGATACGACGGCGTAGCCGGACCCAATCAGTGAGACAGGACGACGTGCGTATCAGTGCACGGTACGCCCTGTACGGTGACAAGACTGGCGACCACCCGGCCATACCGAAGACTTTGCGTGGATGACGAAGGAACAGTGGCCTGTGCTGACGACAGGCTCGCACGGCGTCCACTATGCCTACGACAGCCATACCGCTCGTACTCCGATAAGACATGCCATACTAGATACTGTAGATGACTAGCCGGCTGGGACCCGCCTGTGGGGCCCGCCAGTCGGACTAGCCAGCGAGACCTTTGCCTCTCTACCTATATAAGGAGAGGCAAGGCCTCAGTAGTAAGGGTTGGTCATACAGCATTCAAGGCAGTAGCTAGCGTATACAGCTCGAGGAGCACTTGTAGTTCGAGTATTCCACATAGTCAGATCCAGCAGGAGTAGGGGCTTTACCTCACCACGAGGGCCCCGAACCTGGGTACTTCTTGCGTCCTGCTACTCTCGCTTGTATCCAATCCTGCCTGCGGACGCCGTCGATAGCTTCCCTGCTAGTCCCCACACCTCTATCTAACCTCCTCAGGTACTGCCATTCCCAATACAACGAAAGTTGGCGCCCACCGTGGGGCAAGATGGCTTCGACTGGAGTCATGTTCCGCACGGGACCCCACACTTCAGCCGGTGAGCACGTGGCCTCCGGGCTGGTGCTCACGCTTGGCAAGTTCGAGTGTGTCATCGACAACGGCTCCTGCTTCGCTGGAACCTCCTTCCCGGCGAACGACACCGTCCTGCTATTCGGCGATCTCCCCGTCTACGTCGCCATCGTCCCGGAGTGTTTCCCTAGGGAAATCGTCTATGTCGCGGAGCTGCCGTGCTCAGGCGGCAGCGCCTCCGCCGCGTCCCGCGGCGTGGAGGTCATGATGGCCGGTTCCAGCTCACATCCCCGCCAGCTGCGGGAGCGAGGCGCGGACGAGGTCGGACCTTCCGCTCCCCCGCAGCCCCGGAACCCGGTGGAGGATGCCATTGATCGACTCCTGACACCGGTTAACCTCGGGGATAACCCGGAGGAGGCGGAGGCCAACTTCAGCATGGAGAGACAGATCCTCCTCCATGAGGCCATGGAGCTGGCGGCAGCCCGCAAGCAGCTCGAGATCACCCGGCGCGAGTACGACCGCGCGCACGGCCTTACTCCGGCTACCGCAGAGCCGAGCCGGCGTGGCCAGGTACGGCGTCGGGGCGGCGAGCTCGGCGGTAGGATGGAAAAGGACGGGGAACCAGATCCCGCGCCTGCCCTCACACGGTCCACCTACAGCACGCCCATCAAGAACCTGCGCGCGGCGCGAGCCGCGGCAGAGGAACTACCCAGCCTGGAGGGCGAGGAGAGAGCCCGCCAGCACGCTCGCGTGCAGGAGCTCCTCCGTGTCGCGGACGAGCAGGCCGGTGCCAACCGACAGATGCAGGAAGACCTTAGCTACTCCAGGGGGAGCAGGCTACCTGCCAACAGCAGGGGCGCGCTGCGCGACACCCAACGGGCGTCCTCCCCTCAGCCGCCCAGGGTCCGGAGTAGGTGTCGCAGCTCTGGCAACAGGGGCCAGCCGCGCCAGGAGCAGACGGTGAACAGCAACCCGCCACCTCCCCCTCCGCCAACCGGAGCACCCAAACCAGCCGGTTCCCGTCTATCAGGTCGGGTGGGAGCGCCCAACCCGGTTTGTCCGGATGCCCACGACCGCATCGAGCTCCTCGCTCAAGCGCGCGTCACCGAGGAGGAAGATTCGACCGGCCTGGTTTGTTTTAGACCCCGCATCCAGAACGAGCCGTTTCCGAATAAATTCTCCCTGCCCAGGGACACCCCCAAGTACGACAGCAGCATGAAACCGGAAGACTGGTTGACCGACTACGCTACGGCAGTCGGCATCGCCCACGGGAACAAGCGCACAGCCGTGCGCTACGTCCCCCTCATGCTAACCGAGTCGGCAAGGACATGGCTCAATAGCCTTGCGCCCAACAGCATCAACGCCTGGCCTGACTTCGAGAAGGTGTTCGCCCGCAACTTCAACGGCATGTACAAGCGTCCAGGGTGCCCACGCGACCTGGCCTTATGCGTCCAGGGCGACTGCGAGACCGACCGCAAGTACCTCGCCAAGTGGATGGAGCTGCGCAATACTTGCGAGGGCATCCTGGAGAGCCAAGCCATCAATTTCTTCATCGACGGTTGCCAAGAGGGCACCATGCTTCGCCACCTGCTACTGTGTGACAAGCCGAAAACCATGGCGGAGCTCATGACGGTTGCGGACCAGTACGCCATGGCGGATGCCGCCATGAAGAAGCCCCTCCGAGTAAACGCGAACGGGCGTCCGACTCCCACGGAGCCGGCTCGCGACCGACCCAGCAATCCGGCTGGAGAAGCCGGATCCTCCAGGCGCCACGACACCGACAACTGGTTCCATGGGGACCGCCAGGCCGGACAGCAGAAGCCTCGCTACCAGGCGCGGTAGGTCAATGTTGTGGAGGGCGCGCCCGACGCACCGGCTAACGAGGCAAGAAGGCAGAAGCCACGGCTCACCTTCGACCAGATGTTGGACGGCCCGTGCAAGTGGCATAGCGGTCGCTTCAAGCCGGCTACGCACACCACCCGGAACTGCAGCTGGACCCGCCAGCTAAAGGACCAGGGCAACCTGCCTCGTCCCCCGCCTCCCCCACCGGGTGGGCCTCCACCACCGGCTAGGGGAGCCGGCAATGATGGTAACAGCGGCAATGGCGGCAACAACAACAACGGCTACCCCCAGCCGCATGCCGCCTACCACATCTTCAAGACGGAGCAGGACGACAAGCAGAGCCACAGGCGACGCTCCAAGGAGGTCAATGCCATCGTCTCTCCGGTCCCCCAGTACCTGAACTGGTTGGAAACCCCCATCACCTGGAGCCGGGCGGATCAGCCTGAGCATCTACCGACTCCCGGTGGCTACGCCATGGTGCTCGACCCTCTCATCTTCTCCAACGCGCGCACCTGCCAATTCTCGCGCGTCCTCATCGACGGAGGCAGCAGCCTCAACCTCCTCTACTAGTCCTTGCTGGAGAAGCTGGGCATTCACGAAAGCGACCTGCGCCCGACTACCACGACGTTCCATGGCATACTACCGGGGCCAGCCTGCGCCCCGCTGGGGAAAATCCAGCTGGACGTCATCTTCGGGACCGAGGAGAACTTCCGCCGTGAACCAATCTGGTTCGAGGTGGTAAATCTGACGAGCTCCTACCACGCTCTCCTCGGGCGCCCCGCCCTCGCCATGTTCATGGCCATCCCCCACTACGCCTACCTCTAGACGAAGATGCCGGGACCCCACGGCGTGATCACCATCACCGGCTGCTTCAGGCGGTCGATGGAGTGCGCCTCGGCTGGTTCCAAACTGGCAGAGGCCCTCATCATAGCCGAAGAGAAGCGCGTGATCATGCGGCCATGGCCCAGCAGGACATGCCGGCTAGCAGCAAATCGGCTGGAGAAGGAGTTTTCCAGCCGGCAAAGGAGACGAAGAGGATCCTGCTCGACCCCTCCGATCCGACTAAGTTCGTCACCATTGGTGCCGGCTTGGACAGCAAATAGGAAGGCGCACTCGTCGACTTCCTCCGTGAGAATCGGGGCATCTTCGCATGGTCCCCCAAGGACATGCCGGGTGTGCCGAGGGAGTTCGCCGAGCACTCGCTTCACGTGCGTGCGGATGTCAAGCCGGTCAAGCAACCTCTGCGCTGGTTCGCAGAGGAGAAGAGAAAGATAATCGGTGACGAGATCACCCGGCTCCTTGCAGCCGGGTTCATCATGGAAGTGTACCACCCGGACTGGTTGGCGAACCCAGTCTTGGTGCTGAAGAAGAACATGACCTGGCGCATGTGTATCGACTACACCATCCTGAACAAGGCGTGCCCGAAAGACCCCTTCGCCTTGCCCCGTATCGATCAAGTCATTGATTCCACGGCCGGCTGTGATTTGTTTTCTTTTCTAGATTGTTATTCTGGGTACAATCAGATCCGGCTAAACCCGGCTGATCAGATTAAGACATCATTTATCACCCCCTACGGGGCTTTCTGCTATGTAACCATGCCTTTTGGCCTAAAGAACGCAGGCGCCACCTATCAGCGATGCAGAAATGCTTGCACTCGCAGATAGGCCGAAACGTGCACGCCTACGTGGATGACGTGGTCATCAAGACCAAGGAGAAGCGCACCCTCCTCGAGGACCTGGGAGAAACATTTGGCAACCTCCGCCAGTATCGGATGAAGCTGAACCCGGAGAAGTGCGTCTTCGGAGTACCGTTCGGCCAGCTACTCGGTTTCCTCGTATGAAAACGAGGTATCGAGGCGAATCCGGAGAAGATCGCGGCCATCGAGAGGATCCAGCCGCCCAGGAACCTGCTTGGGGTCCAGAAGTTCACCGGATGCCTGGCTTCCCTCAGTCGTTTCGTCCGCCGGCTGGGGGAGAAGGCACTCCCGTTGTACCAGCTGATGAAGAAGACAGACAAGTTCTCCTGGACTTCGCAAGCCGACACCGCGTTTCACGACCTCAAGCGCATGCTATCCACATTACCGGTTCTAGCCACGCCGGCTAGCAAGGAGCCAATGTTGCTCTATATAGCAGCCATCAGCCGGGTCGTCAGCGTCGTCCTGGTGGTGGAGCACCCCGAGGAAGGCAAGGCTCAGTCGGTTCAGAGACCCGTCTACTACCTCAGCAAGGTCCTCTCCCTCTCCAAGCAGAACTACCCCCACTACCAGAATATGTGCTACGGCGTGTACCTGGCATGCAAGAAGCTCAAGCACTACTTCCAGGAGCACCCGATTAAAGTCATGTGCACTGCACCCCTTTCGGAAATCATCGACAACAAGGATGCCACCGGCTGAGTCGCCAAGTGGGCCATCAAGCTCGCTGCCTACTCCATCCAGTACGAGCCCCGGCTCACGATCAAGTCGCAGGCATTGGCGGACTTCCTCGTCGACTGGGCCGAGACCCAGTACCTCCCACCGGTTTCGGATTCGGACCACTGGCGGATGCACTTCGACGGGTCGAAGATGCTCGGGGGCTTGGGAGCCGGCATCGTGCTGACCTCGCCCAAAGGAGACCGGCTGGAGTACGTGCTGCAGATCCACTTCAAAGCCTCCAACAACATAGCCGAATACAAGGCACTGGCGCACGGGCTCCGGCTGGCCAGGGAGATCGGTGTCAACCGGATCCTGTGCTTTGGTGAGTTAGACTTGGTGGTGCAGCAGGTGTCAGGAGAATGGGATGCCAGAGATGCAAACATGGCTCTCTACCGGTTCCACATCCAGAAGCTCAACGCCTCCTTCGATGGGTGCGAATTTCACCACATCCCCCGCGTCAACAACGAGGCAGCCGATGGGCTCTCCAAGATCAGATCCACCAGGCAGGCTATCCCACCAGGGGTCTCCCTCGAGCACTTGCGCAAGCCATCCATCAACCCATCACCAGAATCAGACTCCATTGTATGGGCAGGAAGCGTTCCGGCTGACGGAACAGCAGAAGCAGAGCCGGCAGAACTGCCGAAGAAAAAGACTCGAAGCACCAATTTCGGCCAGGCAGTGCCTTCCAGCTCGCAAGACCCGGGGGCTGCCGGCTCGCCTAGTGGCTCGGGGGCTGCTGTCCCGGGTACGCCATCCGGACGACCCCCCGACATCCGGCAGCTGGAGGACATGAGCATCCTCGTCATCCAGGAAGTGCCATCCTGGGCACAGCCCTTCATGAGCTACATCGCCAATGGAGAACTCCCGGACGACGAGGTGGAGGCCAGGCAAATCCGGTGTCTCACGGACAAAACACCATCATAAACGGCGAGCTGTACAAGCGCAGCGTATCCGGTATCTTCCAAAGATGTGTCGATGTGGACACGGGCTACCGGCTACTGAAAGATATCCACCATGGCAAGTGCGGGCACCACGCTTCGTCAAGGGCGATAGTCGCCAAGGCATTCCACCATGGTTTCTATTGGCCGACCGCCCTTGAGGACGCTGAGAAGCTAGTCCGCGCATGCAACAGGTGCCAGCGCTTCGGGAAGCTCAGGCACATGCCAACTTCGGTACTCAAGACCATACCGATCACCTGGTCCTTCGCGGTTTGGGGCCTCGACATGGTCGGTCCCTTCAAGCGAGCGCACGCGGGCATGACCCACCTGCTGGTGGCGGTGGACAAGTTCACGAAGTGGATCGAGGCCAAGCCTATCCGGAAGCTAGATGGAGCGACGGTTGTTACCTTCTGCACCGACATCATCAACCGCTTCCGCTACCCCAACAGCATCATCACCGACAATGGCACGAACTTCGCCAAGGGGGCCTTCGCCCGGTTCTACAGCAACAAGGGCATCCGATTGGAGCTCGCCTCCGTCGCGCACCCGCAATCCAACAGGCAAGTCGAAAGAGCAAACGGCTTGGTGCTAGCCGGCATCAAGCCACGTCTCATCGAGCCATTGGAGCGTTCACCTAGATGTTGGATCGAAGAACTCCCGGCTGTGCTATGGAGCCTCCGCAACACGCCGAATAGGTCAACCGGCTACACGCCATTCTTCCTGGTCTACGGATCGGAAGCCGTCCTCTCCACCGACATTGAGTTCGACTCCCCTCGCGAGCTCCTCTACAACGAAAAAGCCAACCAGGAGGCGCGGGAGGATGGAGTAGACCTCCTGGAGGAGGCCCGCGAGCTGGCCTTGTCCAGATCAGCCCTGTACCAGCAGCGACTACGTCGCTACCATTCAAGCCGGATCTGCCCAGTCGCATTCAACGAGGGTGACCTGGTTCTCCGGCTGGTGCAAGACACGAAGGGCATGCACAAGTTAGCGCCACCCTGGGAGGGCCCTTTCATCATCAGTCGGGCGCTGCCCAACGACTCCTACTACCTCATCGATGCGCAGCAGCCGCGCAAGAACAAGATGGACAAATCAGACGAGGAGACCGAGCGTCCCTGGAACGCGGCCCTGCTGCGCCCGTTTTACACCTAGTCGCCAGGCAGTGTATGTATCCCGAAAACCCTATGAATGAAAAATGCGGACCCCTACGAGAATCTCGGGGGCTCCTTGCTAGAAATATGTGTGCACTTGTTTTCCAGTTCAAATTTTCCGGCTCCAGCAACCCCTACCTGGGGGCTCGCCGGCTGACCCGGCCTGCTAAGTCAACAAACCGGCTGAGTAGTGTGTGACGATGTCAGAGGCCTACTCTTCGTCTCAGCTACAGACCGCAACCTGGCTGTTCGACTAGCAAGAGCAAAAGCCCGAGGCATCCCACATGAAAAATGGGGAGGAGACGCGACTGATTGGGTGTCCCGGCCCTGCAACTAGCTCGAACCAATCCAGCTGCTAAGTCATTAGTACCGTGTGCAATGTACTGTCAGCTCCCTTCGATTCCGGCTACAGACCGCAACCCGGCTGCCCGGCAAGGACGCAGCGAAAACAGCAGAGCGCACGGGAAAGCAACTAAGTGTCTAGAAAGGGACAAGCCAGTTTTCAAAAAAACAAGCCGTTTTGTGGCTACAATTTGGGAGACTAACCTACTAACCTATGTGGACATGTGTGTATGCGTATGTACATCTTGTCCGACTACTCGAGTCGGAAATCAGAAGAAGGAAAGAAGATTCGAAGTCCTTGCCTTCATCAAGCGCTCCGAATCTCGGGGGCTACACCCACTGGGTGCGCTCACGCGCCCCCAGTGGAATCTTGTAGTTCCCAACCGGCTAAAGGCGTTTAGCCGGCCGTCCGGAGCCCAGGTGAGGGCAACAGCTGGAGCAAGAGAAGACAAGGAAGATTCAAAGCACCTGGCTACGCCAGCTACTCCGAATCTCGGGGGCTAAACCTAGTGGGTGCGCTCGCGCGCCCCCACTGGAATGTTAGTTCCCCCGGCTGAAGGTGTGCAGCCGGGCGAAGTAAGCCGGATAAAATTAACCGGCGAAGTAGTGAAAGAAAATTCGAAGCACACAAGTTGAGGGAAATCCAAGCAAGGTCAATATTAACAAACAGAGAGGAGGAGAAGCTCCCATAAGTTACCCGGCATCAGAGACAACTGGTACAGAAAGACAAGTTTCACACATAACTGAAGCAAGACAAATACACCCGGCATCCCGAGGCGATAACTAGACGGCAGGACCCTTGCCGTGAGGGAGATCTTGGCCAGCAGTAGCTCCGGGCGGCGGAGGAGGCGCGGAGCTTGATCCGGTTCCAGCGCCTGCGGGCGGCAGCATCGGGTCCCCCACGTCAGGAGTGCCGACGGACTCCAAGTCGGCGAGCACCTCGTCGGGATCCACGTAGTCGGCAATCTTGATGGCGGATCCGTGGAGCTCCGGATGGGCTTGGCGGATGGCAGCGAGGTTGGCTCCGGCACGAAAGCCACTGTCGATTTTCTCGATGCGGGCGTCCTTATAACAGGAGAGCATGAGGGCCAAAGCCATCGCCGCTCCGGCCCGCGCCGCCAAATGCTGCAGTCGGTCCACCGCAGCCGGCACCTCCCCCACCTTCGCAGCCAGCTGCGCCATCGTCTCCGAAACCGGAGCCTCCGGCCACATGAAGGAGAAGACGTCCCGCACCGCCTGGCGAAGCTTGGCGGCTTCCTCGCCAAGAAGGACGACGAGCTCCTGGGCCGTCGGTTGCGCTCCCGGCCAGTTCTCCTGCAGCCGATTGTAGGCCAACAGGTCTATGCCGGGGTAAAAGGCTGTCAGAAAAGAGGGTCAGATCCGGCTACCGGATCCGGAAAGAAAGGAAGACGGGAAAAGGAACTCACCCTTGGCAGTGTGACCGACCTGCATCAGCTCCTCCACCAGCGCCTTCTCCTTGACCGCTAGCCGTTTGATCTCCTTCTCTTGGTCCTTGTTCTGGGCCTCGAGAAGGGCGAAGGCTTTGGCCCGACTAGCAAGCGAGGCGTCGCGCTCCTTGATGGTGGCCTCCAGACCTTCCACCCTCGCGTGCCAATCCTTGTTCTGCAGCCGCAGAGTGGAATTGGACTTGCTCAGCCGGTCATTCGCTTTCTTCAAGCGATCGATTTCGCGCTGAGCGCACACGAGGATGGCTGCGGAAATTCCGGCTATCAGTAAAAAAAAAGAGCAAGACGGGTGAAGCGAACTTACTCTAGGAAGTCCTGTTGGCGGCAGCAAGCTTCTGCTCCAGCGTCCGGTTCCCGCCGGCTGTGGCCTCTAGCAGCCGGATCTCCTTCACCGGCAGCTCGAGCGTGGCGGCAAGGTCCGACAGCGAGGCGGCAGAGGAAGCGTCGTTGTCCACGGCGTTGACGGCCAAGGACTCCTTCGCCGCAACCACCGCCGTTCGCCATTCCTCCCCGGGCTCCTCGTCGGAGTTGTCATTGCCAACAACGAGAGCTCCTTGCCGGTCGCCCCCCGCGCGCCCACGGAGGAGCCTTCTGGCTGGGAGGACTCCGCTTATGGATGGGGGCCTTCCGGCTGGGTGGAGGCGGCCGGCTCAGCCCGAGGGGGAGGCGAAGGCTACGCCTCAGAAGAAGGAGGGGCGCCGGTTGGCGCAGTCGGGGCCTGGGGCGGCGACCCGGCCAGCGCTCGTGCCGGGCTCGCGGCTCCGAAGGAGACCAGTGTGCTAAAGAGAAAAAGGAGAAGGCAAAGGCAAAAAAAAACCAAAGTCAGAAAAAGAAGAAAAAGGGAAAACCGACAGAGGGCACCGGAAGAAAAAGGGAGGGGGAGAAGGAACGTACACCGGCACAACCGGGGGCGGCCCCTTCTTTCGACCAAGATGGCTTGGTGGCAAGGAGTCGGACCGGCTCCTCTTGGGAGCCGGCTCTTCCGTCGCAGGTGGCGGGAGCCGGAACGACTGGAGCCGCTCCCGCCTGCCTCACCGTCCGTTGCGGAGCGCGTCGCCGGGTCCATGGTCGGCGCGGCCTCCTCCTCATGCACCTCCGCGTGCGGGTCAGCTGCCGGCTCGTCATTCCGGCTGGGGAAGGCATCGCCGTCCCCGTCCGATTCCTCGCCGGACCACCGAGCGCGCGGCCCGGGCAAGTCGGCCGTGAATTCCTCGAGGGGAGCCTCGCCCTCCTCGCGGATGATGCAAGGGAACATCTGCCGAATACAAGAGATCAGCCAAACAAAAACAAGGAACAAGTACAAGAAACACCAAAAGAGCATCCTGTTAGAAGAGCTTACCCGGGGCGCGCGGTTCTCCCGGGTATAAGGCGCCAGACTGAACTTCCAGTTCTCCGGCAGTCGCTCCTTGGTGATCGTCTACACCCACTCCTTCAGGTTGTGGTAGCGGGGTTCGCGGCGCGACAGCCGGGTCGGGTCCAGCCGGCCGGAGTAGTAGCACAT
This sequence comes from Avena eriantha, assembly GCA_910589775.1. Classification (NCBI taxonomy): domain Eukaryota; kingdom Viridiplantae; phylum Streptophyta; class Magnoliopsida; order Poales; family Poaceae; genus Avena; species Avena eriantha. Next base: position 151,324,562 of record OU342746.1, on the reverse strand, counting down.
CTTGTGTGCTCGCTGCTGCAACGGCATCATCAGCCGGGACATCTAGCTGAGAGTGACGTCCAGGCCAGTCAGCCGGCAGTGGACGAGCGAGCGCATGCGCTTCAGCAACTCATCCATCTCCGCCTTGTCGCCGTGGAACTTCAAGTCCTAGTTCTGCCGGCTGGACTCGACGTCCTGGAAGGCCGGAAGATTGATCCAGTCGATGTTGGTGAGGTTCTTCACATAAAAGTACGACTGCTGCCACAGTCGTATCGTATCATGAAGAAGGAATTTGGGGTAGCCGGTCTGCGAGCGGGAGTATATGTAGGCACCGCCGCAGACGACTAGTGGCCCCTGCGTGAATTACACCTGCGGCCAGACTCGGAAGAGCCGGCAGAAGAGCCTGAGATCCGGCTGGATCCCGAGGTAGCTCTCGCAGAAAGCCACGAAGTGCGCCAACGTCCTTGATTGCGTTAGCGCCGAGGTGGTGGAGGCGAAGATCGAAGAAAGCAAGCAATGTCAAGAGGAATGGGTTCACCAGAAGGGCGAACCCGTGTGCCAAGTGGGAGAGGAAGATGACGCGCTCCCCCTCTGCCGGGTGCGGCGACACCTCCCCCGCCGGCGCCAGCTGCACCGCCACCTCCTCCGCCGACGGGAGGACGAGGGTGGCGCGGTACTTCGCGATTTGGTCTTCAGTGACGGAGGAGCCGCACCAAGCCCCACGGTCGGCGGCCATTTCTGGCTGATGGAGGGGAGCGGTGACGGAAGAGTGGCGGTGGCCCGTAGCGTCGACGACGGCGAGCGGGCGGCGCAGAGGGCAAGAGCGCAGAAGCAGGAGCACGCGAGGGAGAAGGAAACTGCAGCGGGGGAGCGAAGGAAAGAAACTGCCTCCCCTGCGGCGTCCCTTTAAAGGACCAGAAGGGCAACCCACACCCCAACCGCTGCCCAGGATCCGGTGTGTCGAGGAGCAGGAACCGAAGCGCCGGACATCAGTTTCCCGAGGCGACGTGCGACGGGACGTTACGCTGCCCGCCGTAGAGCAATGATGGCGCGTGCGCGCGTGGCCGGCGTCAGCACTGACGTCACGGGTAGCGCAACCGCCAAGCTCAGCCGGACACAAATTCAAAAACAAGAAGGAGCGCGCGCACATTTCGCCTAAGGGCGGAATCCACACGCGCTCGGGGGCTAGTGTTAGGGGGGTGATCCCCAGGTACCCCAACCGGATAAAAAACAAGACAGTCGGGTCGCGTCCGGCTGACCAGATGCAGCCGGACAGGGCAGGACAGGTTGTATACCACCTAGTAGCCGGATCAGCAAGAGGCAGCCGGATACGGCGGCGTAGCCGAACCCAATCAGTGAGATAGGACGACGTGCGTATCAATGCACGGTACGCCCTGTACGGTGACAAGACTAGCAACCACCTGGCCATACTGAAGACTTTGCGTGGATGACGCAGGAACAGTGGCCTGTGCTGACGATAGGCTCGCACGGCGTCCACTGTGCCTACGACAGCCATACCGCTCGTACTCCAATAAGACATGCCATACTTGATACTGTAGATGACTAGCCGGCTGGAACCCGCCTGTGGGGCCCGCTAGTCGGACTAGCCAGCGAGACCTTTGCCTCTCTGCCTATATAAGGAGAGGCAAGGCCTCAGTAGAAAGGGTTGGTCATACAACATTCAAGGCAGTAGCTAGCGTATACAGCTCGAGGAGCACTTGTAGTTCGAGTATTCCACATAGTCAGATCCAGCAGGAGTAGGGGCTTTACCTCACCACGAGGGCCCCGAACCTGGGTACTTCTTGCGTCCCGCTACGCTCGCTTGTATCCAATCCCGCATGCGGACGCCGTCGATAGCTTCCCTGCAAGTCCCCACACCTCTATCTAACCTCCTCAGGTACTGTCGTTCCCAATACAACGACAATATACAACATAGAAGACACAATGGTTCAAGTTTATTAAGGGCAAGTAAATTAAAGTGTGCCATCAAGTTCATGAGAGCTTTAATCACTAGTTTTCTCATAACAAGTTTAATTTGGAAGGTAAACAAAAGCATGAATATACTTGGAATAGCATAAGCTAGTAGGTAGGTATGGTGGACTCTTTGGAATAACTTAGTTTAGGGAGTTGGATGCATGAGTGGAACTCATACTTTGTTGTGGAGGCTAGCAAAAGACTGGGAGCGACAAACTAAGAGAGCAATAATGGCCATAATCATGCAAAGCGACAAAACATCATTGATCAAAGCATAAAGTGATACTACAAGTTGAAAACTAAAGGATCATACAGGCTATGGTCACTTGAGATAGTCATAACATGGTGTGAGCATGCACCAAGTCAACCCAAATAAAGCATCAAAGGAGAATACCACTATACTATGCTTTAATATGCTAAAACAACGCATGATTCATCCAAGGCACATTAAGCAATATCAATTGTTTATAACAAGTCATGCTACAACAAAGAATACTAAGCATAAAGCCAAAACAATATCAAGCATGGCATGACAGAGCATAGGCCACAGATAAAAACAAGCTCTCTTTACCACTTAAGCATGAACTTTCCTACTCTTTTCCAAACCAAACCAAAACAAACTATTTGAAAGCCAATGTATGAAAGAGGGGGTCCAACCAATTTATTCAGAAAACTAAGTGAACCAAGCAAACTAAAAACCAAAACAAAATGAAAAATAAGACGCTACAAGAACAACACAACTGTGCACGAAACAATAAAAATGAAGCGTTTGGAAGAAACCTGGGATTTTCATTGATGAAGAAGGGGATGCCTTGGGCATCCCCAAGATTTGACGCTTGTACTTCTTGGATATTTCTTGGGGTGACATGCGTGGCATCCCCAAACTTGAGCTTTAGTCCATCCTTCATCTCATTACTCATTCCTTCCATATACCTAAAAAATTTCCTTCATACAAAACTTCACACAATCTTTATTAGCAACATTAGTGCACTCAAGATAAATAAGTCTTAAGGTTCAGTGCTAACACCAAATAAACTTCCATTAGAACACTAGCTACTGTATCACTTCCCTCAAAAAGCTCAATTCCCCAAAAGAACTCAAAAAGCTCAATTCACCAAAAGAACTCAAAAAGGAACCAATAAGAAGCAAATGCAGAAAATGGCAGAAATCTGTCAAAACAGACCAGCAGGTAAAGACGAATTTTTTCGAAGACCTTCTGTTGCTCAAATAAAAAAGTGTTGAACTAACGAAAGTTAGATAACAACCTGGGGCAGAAGCACAAAAATTTACGCCTCAAAAGGACGTACAGAGAGTTTAAACGAATTTTTACGGTGAAGCACAAAAATCTGTTTCGGGACAGCAACTTTCCCAATCATTACTTCTCTCTCATTAGAGGTTACTCTTGGCACAAAAAGCAAATAAAAAGGATAAGCAGCGGTTATTACAGAGGTAATAACTTCCAAGACTCATCTAAAACTTTTGGGTTATCTCCCATGAAGTAATTTTCTTTAACGCCTTTAAGTTAGGCATGATAGTTTGAGAAGATGCTCACATAAGAAATATGAATTGAAGTAAAAAAGAGCATCAAGAAGCAAATTCAAAACACATTTAAGTCTAAACCACTTCCTATGCATAGGAATCTTGTAAATAAACAAGTCATGAAAGCACAAAGCAACAAGCATATGAAAGCAAAACAAGTGCAACTTCAAGACTTTCAACATAAAGAGGGGAAACTTAATATTGTTGAGACACATAAAACCATGTTTCCATCTCTCATAATAACTTTCAGTAGAATCATGAATAAAATTAACAATATAACAATCACATAAAACATTCTTATCATGAGCCACATGCATATAATCATTATTACTCTCCACATAAGCATAGTTATTCTTATTAATTGTGGTGGGAGCAAATTCAAAAAAATAGCTATCATTATTATTCTCATCACCATAATCATCAAATATAGGAGGCATATTGTAATCATAATTAACTTCCTCCTCGATAATAGGTGGACTGAAAATATCATATTCATCATTGTAATCATCATAGATTGGAGGTAAAGTATCATCAAAGTAAATTTTCTCCTCCATGCTTGGGGGACTAAAAGTATCATTCTCATAAAAACCAGCTTCCCCAAGCTTAGACCTTTCCATAGCATTAGCAATAATGGTGTCCAAAGAATTCATACTAACAACATTACTATTAGCATGCAAATAAAGTTCCATAGGTTTTTTAATTTTCTCTTCAAACTCTTCATGTCCTAACTCAAGATAAATACTATAAAGCTCTCTAATTTTGTTGTTGTTTTCCATTAAGCCTAACTAGTGAAAACAAGAAACAAAAAGACAAAATTGCATAATCTAAAGGAAATAACTCCGAGCACTCACACCGGAGAATGTGAGTACCTTTTACCTTACCTCCCCGGCAACGGTGCTAGAAAATAGGCGTTTGTCGTGGGAGGTTCTTCTCCTTTAATCCTCTGGTGTGAATACCTTTTACCTTACCTCCTCGGCAATGGCGCCAGAAAATAGCTTGATGTCTACGCACTTCTATTCTTGTAAACAGTTGTTGGGCCTCCAAGTACAGAGGTTTGTAGAACAGCAGCAAGTTTTCCCTTAAGTGGATCACCCAAGGTTTATCGAACTCAAGGAGGACGTGGACAAAGGTATCCCCTCTCAAGCAACCCTGCAATCAAGATACAAGAAGTCTCTTGTGTCCCCAACACACCCAATACACTTGTCAGGTGTATAGGTGCACTAGTTTGGCGAAGAGATAGTGAAATACAAGTGGTATAGATAATTATAAGTGGTAACGGTGCTAGAAAATAGCTTGATGGCGTGGCAGAGACTAAAGACAAAGTGAAATAAAGAAGGAAGCAAGCAAACATGTAACAGATCTAATAGCAAACGGTGTATCAATGCTTAGAAACAAGGCCTAGGGATCATATTTTCACTAGTGAACACTCTCATATAAATATATCTTCTCTTTACGATACTACTCTTAACTACTCTCCGGTTGGACACTCTAATCGATGGTAGGGCTATAATAGCACACCTCAAAGTAAGCCTTTCCCATCTAGAAAACACCACACTGTCACCTTGAGTACTAGATGAGTCCAAGAAACACCACAATTTCATAGAAACATCCAACTCCAAATATAACTCATAACAAGTATTTGTAATCTCTAGCCTAAGTACCACCATGGTGTGCACGCTGTCACTTTCACACACATGGGGAGAGCAGAGATTCATTAAAGCACTTGAGTAGCAAGGTAGATCTATAGATTACAAGCTCATGATCACAATATGATCATGCATAGAGAGAGAGATGAACACATAGCTACCGGTAGAACCCTTAGCCTCGAGAGAGAACTACTCCCTCCTTATGATGGAAATCAGCAACGGTGATGGAGATGGTAGTGGAGATCGATGGAGATGGCTTCGGGGGCACTTCCCCGTCCTGGCAGGGTGCCGGAACAGACACTTTCTGTCCCCCGAATCTCCTTTTCGGTGGTGGCGGCGCTGCGGAACTTTTCGTGGCTGGACGCTTGACTATTTAGGGTTTATGCCTCGGGAGGCTTCTTATAGGCGAAGAGACAAGGTTGGTGGGCGGCCAGGGGGCCCATACCACCTGGTGGCGCGGCCAGGGCTAGCCCGCGCCACCATATGGTGTGGCCAGGCCCTGGCCCTCCTCCGTCTCTGCTTTGGGCTCCGTGAGTCTTCTGGTAAAATAGGAACTTTGGCTTTTGTCCAGTCCAATTCCGAGAATATTGATTTTCTGACTTTCCTGGAACCAAAAACAGTAGAAAACAGGCAACTGGCACTGTCGCATCTTGTTAATAGGTTAGTCCAAGAAATCATATGAAAAGTACTCCAAAGTTGGAACAAAACATAAGAAAGTAGATAAAACCAAGCATGGAACTTCAAAAATTATAGATACATTTGCAATGTATCATGGAGCGGCAGGGCCGTAGTGGTGGGCGGCGCCGGCACGTGCGACGAAGAGACAGACAGGCCGAGCCTACGAAGCTGGACGAAGAGGTTGAAGACGGACATGTTGGCTCGGTGCCGCTGCGGACGGTGCAGGCGACAGCGCGGCCAGACGAGGCGAAGCGACATCAAGCCCTCAAGCGCGGTGGCGAGCCCCTAGGCGAGTCGGCGAGCCCCCGAGAAATTCGGCGAGGCAGAGGCGACAATGGCACGGCAGCCGCGGCGAGGCCCCGAGAAACTCGGCGAGGCGGAGGCGGCGAGCCCCCGAGCGACTCGAAACGTCGTCAAAGCCGACGATGATGAAGTGGTCCCGTGCGGAACGGAATTCCTATACTTGCCCCACGGTGGGCGCCAACTGTCGTTGTATTGGGAATGGCAGTACCTGAGCAGGTTAGATAGAGGTGTGGGGACTAGCAGGGACGCTCTCGACGGCGTCCGCAGGCGGGATTGGGTACGACCAGGTGTAGCGAGACACGGGAAGTACCCAGGTTTGGAGCCTCGTGGTGAGGTAACACTCATACTCCTGCTGATCTAACTATGAGTGGTATACGGGTTACAATTGCTCCACGAACTGTATTCTCTAGCTACTGCCTTAAATGCACTGAGACCAACCCTGTATTTGTCTATGTGTGTGTCTCTGGGAAGGAGCTAGCTAGCAGAGAGCTAGCTCCCCGTGATCGATCGATCTATGCTTGTGAGTGTGAATGTGAGTGAGTCCCTTCCTTGTCTTATAAATGTGGCCCAAAGGGACATGGTGGGACCCACTTTTCTAACTAGTACTATTGCCTATGTCATCTGATGAGGTAGGCTACAGTGTATAGGGTCATGCATAGTGCTACACTATGGCACAGGTAAGCAGCGTCTTGGGTCTTGTCAGTCTAGTTGTTGCCCGTCCTTGCTTGTCCTCTCGTACGTGAGTCCTGGAGGATCCAATGCCAGTACCGGGTAGCGATCAAGTAGTAGTAGTAGCCGGATACATTGATCTGGCCTAGGGGTGCTAGGGCGAGCCGGACCTGGCCAGCGACCCCTAGGGGATCGAACGGCAGTGCCTGGTGGCGATCAATAGCTGGCTTCGTCGCTGGGAAGCAGCGTCGACCAGGGGAGCCCATCCGGGCGGCGACCCAGGCGGAAGCTGCAGTAGGAAAGGCCGAATGGGCCATCCGGGCAGGCGACGCGGACCGGCGCGGGGGAGCGGGCCAGGGACCGGCTGGCGGCCTAGCCGAGGAGGACCGCAGGGCCCAGCCGGGGGATGCGCCTGGTGGCCTGGAAGGAAGAAGAGCAAGTTGGCCTAGCAACGGCGCGCCGGCCAAGCTGGCTGGGGTGGCTCAGCCGCAAAGTGGAGGTGGCGCGGTGGTGGGCCGGCTGGGAGGCTCTAGCCTGCCCGACTTGCGTCTGATGCTATTTTCCTTTATCATTTTGCCTGTTTTTTCCTTTTTTATCTTTCTTGAAACATCACTTTGGGGTACCCGGGGATAATCCCCGAACAGAAAAAGAAGAGATCTAGAGAAGAAAGGGAAGACGTTCTTCATCTCGCTCCTCGATCTTCGACCTCCTAGACATCACACCCTCATAGCCATTACTTGTACTTGAGAGAGAGAGATCTTCACTTTGCAAGATTAGGGTTTGAGATTGTTTCTTTCTATCTATAATTGTGTTGGATTACTTTTCTATTCTTATTGTGGATCTCCAAGGTAATATCATGAAGAACTCCCTTTATCTAATTATATCGATGATGGTTTCTTCTCTCATGTGAGAGTAAGTTCCTTGGGCGTGGGAGATGTAAGGGATTGGTGAGATGTGATCTATTTCCAAATATTTTCCATTAGTTTATGATTGATTTTAATTACTATATTATGTATGCTTGACTATCTTTGGGATGCCTAATGCTTGTTGTCCAATTAAGGGCCCAGACAACATGATGTTTTGTTTGACATAGATAGGATCTTGTTCGCTAACAGATCGGTGACCCCCGAGTGACACGGGGATATCAATGGGAAACTAGTTTGACTCGAGGATCACGAGGAACCACTGTGCTTATTGCATTAGTCCGATCCAAGGAGCTAAAAGTGCTAAGCAACATGAAGGATCTTAATCATCTAGTGACTGGCCATGGTTTTGGTAATAGGCTTGTAGGATTATTGACGTTGGGATGAAATCTACCAATAGGAGTTCTGGATAATTATGGCTTGCTCGTTGCACATATACTTATAAGATTATAGGTGTTACACTTATCATTCGTCCACCTAGCACAGTCACTATAACCATGAACTGTATCTCCCTGCGCCTTCCTTGTCATCTGCAGAAAACCACAAGCAATCGAATCATTCTTTACTTTTATGCCTTTTATTCCTGAAGTTTACATTTTAGTTTCATTTAAATACATCCAGTTTAATCCAAATTTCATTCTTATTTCCACAGTTGCAGTCAATTCACTCGAAGACCTGTGACAACTTTGAGTGTGATAGAGACTTCATTCATAAACACTTACCTTTGGGCTCCCTGTGGGATCAATATCTATACTTCGAAACTAGCAACAAATGATATGTGCACTTGCAGACATCAATAATTATGTCAACACTTTTCTTATACAAGAGTAGTTCATCACCAAAAGTAATGTCTAAGATCATAAAATGATTTCTTTCTTTGTTGAGAATTAAAGTGTGGTGGCATTACTTTTCCAAGTATAAAGTTTGCATAATCAGGAAACCAAGGAGATGCAACTCTAGGACTAGATACATTAATGTTTGCAAGTTGTTCATTAGCAAAGTTGTCATTAATAGGAACATGATCTACTAGAATGTTTTCCATTCTAGACAAATGATTAGCTACATGATTATGTTCACCTTTACTATCAACAATATGTAAATAAAATTCAGAACCCATCTTATTAATCAAGGCTTAATATTTCTTATTCATAAGATATTTAATCGAAGAATGATCAGAATGCACAATGTCTTTGAATCAACAATGTAAGGTCTAAACTTGTCACATGCAAAAGTTACTGCTAAAAAATCTTTTTCAGTAGTAGCATAGTATCTTTGAGCACCATAATGTGTTTTTTAGCATAGTAAATAACTTTTAATTTCTTATCAACTTGTTGTCCTAAAATAGCACCAACTACATAATCACCAACATCACTAATAATTTCAAAAGGAAAATTCCAATTAGGAGGTTGAATTATAGGAGCACTTGTTAAAGAATTCTTTAAAACATTAAAGTACTCTATAAAATCATCATTAAAAGAGAATGGAATATCCTTTTGCAAAATATTAGTTAGAGGCTTTGACATTTTAGAGAAATCTTTAATAAACCTTCAATAGAAACATGCATGACTAAGAAAGCTTCTTATACCTTTGATATCTTTGGGATATGGAAGTTTCTCAATACCTTCTATCTTAGCACGGTCCACTTCAATTCCTCTTCCAGAAACATGGTGTCTAGGAACAACACCTTCTGTTACCATGAAGTGGCAATTCTCCCAATTTAAACTAAGTATCAGTCCTCACATCTCTACAAAACTTTGTTAAGATTGAACATGAAATTATCGAAAGAGGTACCATACATAGAAAAATCATCCATGAATACTTCCATAATTTTCTCCATATAATCAACAAATATAGCATTCATGCATCTTTTAAAAGTAGAAGGAGCATTGCATAAACCAAGGGGCATTCTCCTATAAGCCAAAGTACCAATGGACAAGTGAAAGTTGTCTTTTCCTGATCATCCTTATGCATATGAATTTGGGAGAAACTAGAATATCCATCTGGATAACATAAGTGTGAATGTTTTGATAATCTCTCTAACATTTGATCAATAAATGGTAAAGGATATTGGTCTTTACGAGTAGCTTTATTTAGGTTCCTGAAACCAATGCACATTCTATAAACAGCGCGTTGAGATACAAGTTAATTCTCATAATTTGCAACAAAATTAATTCCACCTTTCTTAGGTACATAATGAGCATGAATTACCCATTTATTATCAGCTACGAGATAAATCTTACCTGCTTCTATGAGTTTAATTACCTATTTACTTACCACTTATTTCATTTTTTGGATGGAGATGGTGTTCATAATCAAGATTGTGCTTTGCATCTTCTTCAAAATTAATTTTATGCATACATAAATCTAGGCTTATACCTTTCAAATCATCAGGAGAATAACCAATAGCTGGTTTATGAGGGCTAAGCACATCAAGTATCTCTAAGCACTGATACTCATAGGAGATATAATATTTTCATCTAGGTAAGCATATTTCATATCATGAGGCAAATGTTTAAGTTCAAATTTCGGATCCTCTTTAGGTCGAGGTAGTTCTTCTAAATCATTAGGTGGAATATGTAGTTGCAATCTTGCAAGTTATTGAGATAGTATTTGTTCCAAAGTGTATTTCTCTTCATTAGTGAAGGGTTTATCTTTATTAAGCGCATATCGCTCCATTGCATCCAATGAAGCAAGATAAACATAAGCAAGAGTTTCCACTTCATCCTTAATAAATCTTTATTTTTCTAAATGTCTATTAGTGAACTTAGAAAAATTAAACTCTATCTTTTCACCACCACATTTAATAAATGATTTCTATTTGGATAAACTAATTTCAGCACCTATAGTATGTAAGAAAGGCCTACAAAATATAATAGGACAAAACAAATTTTCATAACAACGTAGTACTATAAAATCTACAAGTTATTTTATCTTTCCAACAAGTACTTCAACATTTCTAACCATGCCAAGGGGAGAATATATTCTTTGTTGGCAAGTTGGATGGTCATACCTGCCTCTTCCATTTGTATTGAATCAATATAAATATTAATTTCAAGATATAGAGAATATGGTATAACACTTATGCTTTCTCCAATATCACAAAGACCATGGTAGCATGAAGTTCCAATAGAACATTATATAATTTACTTACCCACTTTAGTGGTGTTTCCTTGAATTACCTTGGTGGAATCATCACATAAATAAACATCACAAGGGTCTTCTTCATTTAATTCTTTAATAGCAAAAACTTGATGTTGAACTTCAATTTATTCATATGGCACACAAAAATTTCCAGAACTCTTGTTTGCAATAGCCGTGATTAAATTCTCCTACACTTTATTTGGATATGGAGGAATTTAACATATTCTTTAATTTTAGTAGATGAAACTTGGTTGGCCTGCTTAATGACTTTAGGCACAATAATAGAATTCTTAACAGTTTCAACATATATATCAAATCCTTTTTAGGTAAAACAATGTGATTAGCAAAAGATTTAGTAACTTCTACTAAAACATATGGATCAGGACCAAACCAGTTACTCAATTCTTCAAACAAGATAGAAGTAGAGAAAATCCCTACATATGTGTATTCATATTCTAAATGTTATTTGTTACCTTTGTCAATATTATAATTATCAGTATTCTTAGATATTGTATTTAGTAGGTCCCATACTTCATCATAACTCTTATGAGTTAAACTTCCTCTATAAGAATTATCCAAAAAAGTCCTTTTGATGTTGAGGGAGTGTCACATAAAAATTCACCAGTATAATAGTTTTAGGTAAACCATGAGAAGGATTCTTATGAAGCTGTTCATTTAATCTCCCCCAAGATTGATTAATACTTTCTCCAACATGAGGCCAAAAATTGTAAATATGACAACGATCATTATAAGCGTCCATAGTGAAATGGGATCGTATGGGCACCTAGAGGGAGGGTGAATAGGTGCTACTACAATTTTCAATTCTTTTTCAATTTAGGCTTGATGCAAAGGTAAATTCTCTAGACATGCAACTATGGTGAATTTACCTATATGACAACCTATCTACTAAACGAGAGAAATGAGTAAAGAGAGGTGAGAGGAATGAGGTAACCGAGAGTGGAGCACGTAGAGACATGGAATTTAGTTACCGATGTTCCTTTTTTGAGGGGAAGCTAGTACATCTATGTTGGAGGGGTGGGCGGTACTAAGACCACCACACCACTAAGGCTGAAGGAAATATGCCCTGAGAGGCAATAATAAAGTTGTTATTATGTATTCCTTATATATGATAGATGTTTATTTTGCATGCTAGAATTGTATTGATCGGAAACATCAATACATGTGTGTTTAATAAACAAAAAGGGTTCCTAGTTATGCCTCTCTTATAGACTAGCTTGTTGATTAACAAGATGATCAAGGTTTCCTGATCATAGACATTGGATGTTGTTAATAACAAGGTCACATCATTTGTGACATGCAACTTGTTTTGCATAAGTGGTTGGCGGGTGTCTGTCTCTCCTACTATAGTCAATATCTGATTTACGACAAGTTGTTAATAACTTGGTTAGCCTCGTTGTGGTTCTTGTTCGTAGGTGAGAACAGTTCTATCTCCGAAAGCCCTAAGCCACGTAAAACTTGCAATTGATAAATTAGAGGCGTCTAGTTTAGATCGTTGCTGGGCTAGTGTATTGATATGGTATTGTTGTAAGTAGATGTATGATAGATACTCTTACAACTCATTCAACGTGTAAGTTCCATAGACCTTGGCCTTACACACAAAGGAATGATAGAGATCATACCACGATGCAAATGATAGAGATCGAATGCATGGACCATATCATCTCACTTTACACATTAGATGTTAGCATCTTATACTGCTAGTTTGGCGCTTTTGGTAGCATTGTAAGATGATCCCTCATTTAGATATCAAAATAAAATTGTTCTTCCTTAAGTATGCACCATTCTATGGATCGTGTTTCGAGACATCACGTGATGATCGGGTGTACTCGACTGTATGCTTTCATACAACAGGTGTAAGACAGTTTTACACATGCGAGTACTAAGGTTCTTACTTGGCAAGCCTAACATGTATAGACATGGTCTCGCAACATGGACCAAAAGGTTAAGCATGAGTCATATGGTTGATATGATGCCCATATAGATGCTCGCCTTTGAAGCTACACCGACTCACGTGATGATCGGACTTGGTGTAGTGGATTTGGTTCATGTAATCACCAAAAAGGCACGAGGGATGTCGTTTTTGAGTGGGAGTTCATTAGTAATTTGGATTAGTTGAACTCAATCTATCATAAACTTAGTATAAATAAACTTTACGTATTCTGTTGTAGGTGGCACCACCTGCTTTTAATTTCAATGTGTTCATGGAGAAAGAGAAACTTGCTACGAATGGTAGCAACTTCACCAACTGGGCTATGAATTTGAGGATTCTCCTCACTGCTGCACAAAAGCAATATGTGCTAGATGCGCCGCTAGGCCCCCCACTAGCTCCTGATGCTGCTGACGAGGAAAAGAATGTCTATGTGACTCGTCGGGAGGACCATAGCTTAGTTCATCGCGGCATACTGTATGGGCTAGAGCCAGAACTTCGAACGCGTTTCGAAAATGGCAATGCCTTTGATACCATGGGAGAATTGAAAATGATTTTCGATACCCATGCTGCCATAGAGAGTTACAATGCTACTGAAAAGTTCTTTAGCTGCATGATGGAGGAGAACAGATCCGTTAGTGAGCATGTACTCAAAATGTCTGGGTACGCCGATAAGCTTGTGTCCTTGGGAATAACAATTCCCATTGACTTGGGCATACATCGTGTTCTCCAATCTCTGCCACCTTGCTACAAGAGCTTCGTGATGAACTATAATATGCAGGGCATGAAGAAGTTTCTTCCCAAGCTTCTATCAATGCTTAAGCCTGCAGAAGTGGAGATTAGGAAAGAACATCAAGTGTTGATGATCAATAGGACCACCGGTTTCAAGAAGGACAAGAAAGGCAAGCACAAGGGAAAGAAGGGTGGCAAATCTGTTGCCACGCCTGAAAAGAAACCCCGAGCTGGCCCTAAGTCCGATACTGAGTGCTACTATTGCAATGGGACTAGCCATTGGAAGCACAACTGCCCCAAGTATTTGGCGGACAAGAAGTCTGGCAAGGCAAACAAAGGTATATGTGATATACATGTTATTGATGTGTACTTGACTAGTACTCGAAGTAGCACCTAGATATTTGATACGGGATTGGTTGCTAATATATGTAACTTGATTCAGGGGCTGTGGAACAAGCGACAACTAGCAAGGGATGAGGTCACAATGCGGGTCGGCAATGGATCAAGAGTTGATGTGATTGCGGTCGGAACACTGCCTCTCCATATGCCATCGGGATTAGTTATAAACCTGAATAATTGTTATTTGGGGCATGTACTTAGCATGAACATTGTATCCGGATCGTGTTTGATGCAAAGTGGTTATTCGTTTAAATCTGAAAACAATGGTTGTTCGATTTATATGATAATATCTTTTATGGTCATGCACCTGTGTTGAATGGTTTATTTCTGATGGATCTCGATAGTAATATTACGCACATTCATAATGTTAATGCTAAAAAGATTAAACTTGATGATGATATATCTGCATATATGTGGCACTACCGTCTAGGTCATATTGGCGTTAAACGCATGAAGAAACTCCATTCTGATGGACTTTTGGAATCACTTGATTTTGAATCATTTGATACATGTGAGCCATGCCTTATGGGCAAGATGACTAGAATGCCGTTTTCCGGTTCAATGGAACGGGCGACATATTTATTGGAAATCATACATACTGATGTGTGTGGACCAATGAGTGTGTCGGCGCGAGGTGGATATCGTTATTTTTTTACTTTCACGGATGATTTGAGTAGATACGGGTATATCTATTTGATGAAACACAAGTATGAAACTTTTGAAAAGTTCAAGGAATTTCAGAATGAAGTGGAAAATCATCGTACTAGAAAGATCAAATTTCTACGGTCTAACCGTGGAGGAGAGTATCTAAGTTACGAGTTTAGCACACACATGAAAGAGTGTGGAATAGTTTCACAACTCACGCCTGCCGGAACACCACAACGTTATGGTGTGTCAGAACGTCGTAATCGTACCTCATTGGATATGGTTCGATCTATGATGTCTCTGACTGACTTGCCACTGTCATTTTGGGGTTATGCATTGGAAACAACTGCCTTCACTTTAAATCGTGCAGCATCTTAATATGTTGAAATGACACCGTATGAATTATGGTTTGGAAACAAACCTACGCTGTCATTTCTTAAAGTTTGAGGATGTGATGTTTATGTGAAGAAACTTCAGCCGGATAAACTCGAACCCAAAGCGGAAAAATGCGTCTTCATCGGATACCCTAAGGAAACGATTGGGTATACCTTCTATCACAGATCCGAGGGCGAGGTTTTTGTTGCTAAGAATGGATCCTTTATTGAGAAGGAGTTTCTCGCGAAAGGTGTGAGTAGTCGGAAGGTAGAACCTGAAGAGGTTATTGAACCTTCTCTTCATGAAATGGCGAGTAGCGCAGCACCGGAAGTTGTTTTGGAGTTGACTTCACCTAATGAAGAGAGAGCTAATGATATTGATCATGAAACTCCAAAAAAGGACACTACCGAACCTCGCAGGTCAAGCAGGACACGTGCAGCTCCTGAACTGTACGACAATCCTATTGTGAATTTCATGGTTGATGAAATGGATGACCCTGCGATGTATGAAGAAGCGATGATGAGCCCGGATTCCAACAAATGGCTAGAAGCCATGAAATCCGAGATGGAATCCATGTACGAGAACTAAGTTTGGACCTTGGTGGACTTACCTCATGATCGAAAGGCCGTTGAGAATAAATGGATTTTCAAAAGAAAAACTGATGCTGATGGTAATGTGACCATCTATAAGGCTCGACTTGTCGCAAAGGGGTTTCGACAAATTCAAGGAGTTGACTACGATGAGACATTCTCTCCCGTAGCGATGTTTAAGTCGGTTAGGATTATGTTAGCAATTGCTGTGTATTTCGATTATGAAATATGGCAGATGGATGTCAAAACTGCGTTCCTCAATGGTAATATTGAAGAAGAGTTGTATATGATACAACCTAAGGGTTTTGTCGATCCTAAGGACGGAAGTAAGAAGTTTAATATGGACAAAAGTAAGAAGGGGTTCTTACCTATGTTGCAAGGCAAGACATTGAGTAAGACTCAAAGTCCGGCTACGGCCGACGAAAGAGAGATGATGGATAAAATCCCCTATGCCTCGGCCATAGGCTCTATTATGTATGCCATGCTATGTACAAGACCGAATGTGGCATGTGCTATTAGTTTGACTAGTAGGTACCAATTTGACCCAGGTTCGAAACACTGGATAGTGGTCAAGAACATCCTCAAGTACTTGAGAAGAACTAGGGATATGTTTCTTATATACGGAGGTGAAGAAGAGCTAGTCGCTAAGTGTTATGTCGATCCTAGCTTTGATACCGATTAGATGACTCTAAGTCTCAATCTAGATACGTATTTCTCTTGAATGGAGCAGTAGCTAGTTGGAGGAGTTCCAAACAACCTATGGTGGCTGGATCAATGATGGAGGCAGAATATGTTGGTGCTTCAGAAGCGGCGCAGGAAGCAGTTTGGATGAAAGAGTTCATTACGTAACTAGGTGTGGTTCCTAGTGCATTGGACCCAATGGTGATCTATTGTGACAACAATGGAGCCATATCCAACGCAAAGGAACCGAGGTCTCACAAGAATTCCAAGCATATTAAGCGCCGGTTTCACTCCATCCGCGAGCATGTCAAGGATGGAGATATAAAGATTTGTAAAGTACACACGGACGTAAATGTAGCAGATCCGTTCACTAAAGCTCTCCCTAGGGAAAAACATGATCAACACCAAAACTCCATGGTTGTTAGATTTATCACTATGTGAACTAGATTATTGTCTCTAGTGCAAGTGGGAGACTGAAGGAAATATGTCCTGAGAGGCAATAATAAAGTTATTATTATGTATTCCTTATATATGATAGATGTTTATTTTGCATGCTAGAATTGTATCGATCGGAAACATCAATACATGTGTGTTTAATAAACAAAAAGGGTTCCTAGTTATGCTTCTCTTATACACTAGCTTGTTGATTAACAAGATGATCAAGGTTTCCTGATCATAGACATTGGATTTTGATAATAACAATGTCACAACATTTGTGAAATGATGTGATGAACATTCATTCGAAGTATAGCATTACGATCAAGTAATTATGTTTATATTGCTATAACATCATACGAAGTAATCTTTATCCTTAGACCATGAGATCATGTTAATTGCTAACACCTGAAGAGTATCTTGATAACATCAAACGTCACACCGTAACAGGGTGACTATAAAGATGGGTTCAGTACTACGAAGGTGTTATGTTGAGGCTCATGGATCAAGAGTGGAATTTGTCAATCCCGATGAAGGATAGATATACTCTGGGCCCTCTCGGTGATATCACATTGAGATAGCTTGCAAGCAAGTGATGTGATCACTAGAATGTTATATCACGGAAACGAGAAAAGAGTGCATGTTGGTAACGAGATCAAACTAGGTATTTGGATACTGATGATCGAATCTTGGACATGTATTATATCATGAGACAAAGGGATTAAATTACAAGCGTTAAAGGTTCTCACGATCACAGAAGTCATCGTTGAATATGCAGGAGTCAGTATGGATCTCCAGGTCCCACTTTTGACTATTTATCTGAGAGGAGTCTCAATCATGTCTACATTATTCGCGAACCGTAGGGCGACACACTTAAGAGTTACCGGACACCATATTGGAGCACATATGTTTCAGACGAGAGAATTGCAAAGCACAACAATTGTTTCGATAGAAACCGGAAATTGTTTCGGGTGAAATTGCAGAAAGTGGTTCTGCATGTGATATTGAAATATTGCAAGGGGTTATATGTGAATCTTTGTTAATTAAAGTAATTAACAAAATTCTGAATAAATTTAATAAAATAGTTTTATTAAATGAGAGAGCATTAAACTTGGAGAATTTTAATGCATTTAAAGTGGGGACTTTAAAAGGGAATGTGAAGAGGCATTTTAATGTGGAGGGGTTACCACCACATGAATGGGGGAGGTGAGGGGTCACCCCCCATGCGTCGGCCATGGAGAGGAGGGGCACCCCCTCCTCCTATAAAAGGCCCCCTCCTCCTCCTTCTTCCACACACCTCCTTGTGAAGGATATCTCTCCCCCTCTAGAATTATTCCCCCATGGTCTCAGATTAGCGAGATACATGTTCCTGCTGGCATTTCGTCTGGAAGGAGTTGCTACTTCCGCTGGATCGCTGGAGCGGGGAGGTGGAGGTTGTCCGGTGGCTTGAACGCGTGTGCGAGTACGGATGCGCTGCTGAGTTGTGGCGCTCAGACTTCCTCACGATCTTGAGATCGGCAAGTGTACGACTACATCAACCACGAGTTCCTACTCGTTAACAAAACTCGTTGTCTTCGAGGGTAAGTTCTCATTGGATGTATGTCCACCTGTTGCTTTGTACCTAGTAGATAGATCTTGGCGTGTAGTTCTCATTGTAGGAATTTTTTGTTTTCTATGCTGCGGACCCAACAAAGGCATCACCCTATTCTCCGTTGAATCTCACCACGAGTGGCTTGATCCACTCTTCCACTATACGGTACAATTCGAGGCGGGAACCGGCACCTTTACAACGAGCTCAGGGAATGACGAGGGGTAACCTCGGCAATGCCCATGGTTATGGACTTAGGGTTTCGTGGAAAAGAGAATGTTAGGTATTTCGTCTGCTGATTAGACAAACAAGGGAGTCAAAATAGTCTGATTATTTTGGAAACTATGATTACAGACTGCTCAAGGCTTCTATACCTTGCCGTTGGCTCCTCCCAGCCTTTATATAATATGATGGGTCCCAAAGCCGTATACAAATAGGTTTCAAGTTACAATTACAACACTACTACAATGTAGGTTTCCACTTCTTCCTGGATTGCCAAGACACGCTTTCTATCCGTCGGATGCTTCCTCAACCTTCCTTTATTCTTTGTGGGCTTCACGGATCATAGGCCTTTATACAACCAGGGTAACTAATCATAAAGACCCGATTAGTCATACCCATGTCAGTAGCCCCCGAGACTCCATCTAAATCATAGATTTGGGTTGAGTCTCAAAGACAAATTTTGCTAAAGATTTGTATGAATAAGTCAATGTTCTTTATATTGACCGTCATAGGGATTTGGTATAACATGACTGATGCATCCGACAGATCGGGATTCGGTTAATTGCTCTTGGACAAAAACACCGTGAACCTACATCAAATACAAGTCCCCGGGCTTGAACTTGGTATTTGCTGGCGTAATTTAGTTCGAGCCGTTGAGGTCTTATCGAATACTAAATTCCATTTTTTTATTTCAGGTACCCAATGCATTCGTCGAGATTTTTCATCGTATCCTGAATACGGATAATTTACTGGCAGAGTGCATTCATGTGCGGTTACCAGGCCTCACAAGATAGATCCCGGGGTTTTACCTTCATGTCATGGACACGCCATTCAGACGTATTATCGCGTCAGACACGGTCTAAGAATTTTTTGATTTTTTTGTCGACCGCCTTGTTTGGCTGTTTGAATTGCTAAAGCTGTCAACTTTATTTTATCGGATGATATATAGATGCTCATGATGGGAATAACCGTCCGAGGATACAATCATGTAATTCTCATAGGTTTATATAGTTTTTTGACTCCGTTGGAGTTTTTATGCTGCTTTTTATTGGGTGTGCTTTTTTTGCACACGGATATCATTCATCCTAAGAGTTTTTGTTACTTTTTTTTGTCGGCTCTGTTCGAGGCGTAATTTTCTATCAGGTGCGCAGCAGCGTTCTCGATAGGAGTAGCCCTGAGGCTATGTTCAGATGCTTGCATCAGGACATAGGCTCATAGTAGTATCTCTAAATGAGGATATATCCAACTCAATCTTTGATTATTCCAATACTGCATCATAAAAAAATTATTGGGCGCGTGGCAAGCGCTCCCGATGGGAGTAGTCCCCCAGTCTATGTTCGAATGCTTGCATCAGGACATAGGATTGAAGTTTATTCTTGATTTCCTTATGTAATTTCTTTTTGTTTTTATGCTGCCCTAAGACTGAGGTAACTATTCAAGCATCATAAGTTTACTTGTCAATAAATAAAATATGCTCTGCTGGCAAAAACCTCCGAGTGTTGGGAAAGAGGAGAAAAGGAAAAACACTTAGGTTGAGCTTCCCGAACTTATCTTTTGATTAACGTTGATGAACGAGGTACATGTTTCGGTGTAATCACCTGGCTGTTAGCCTTTATTGGAAGTAAAGTATGAAGTCTCATGGTTAAGAAGTCTGGCTATAAGCCTTATTTAATGTAAATTGCGGAAAGTAAAATTTTAAGCATAGAAACGTCGCAGCTGCACAACGTTCCATGGGTTAGAGTATTTGACTCCTGTTTTCTTGTCTTGGAGCCCATATTCCCCGCCAAGGATTACTTCTGTGACGATATAAGGTCCTTCCCATGGCGATTCCAGCTTACTGTGACCATCTTGCTTGAGGCGAAGGACCAGGTCCCCTACTATGAAGGACCTAGGACGCAGTCGAGCTGTGGCAGTTGCATAGATTCTGCTAGTATACAATTGCTCTTTGTAAAGAAACATCTCGAGCTTGATAGGGTGCATCAACGTTGTCCTCAAGTGCTTCTCTAGAGGCTTCTTTGTCATATTCGATGACCCGTGGTGACTCATGATTTACTTCGACTGGAAGGATGACTTCAGCATCGTGGACTAGAAAGAATGGTGTTTCGTGAGTTGCATTGCTTCGGGTGGTACGTAGGTTCCATATGACAGAGGGTAACTCATCTACCCAAGCTCCTTTAGCTTTATCTAGTGGTGCCAGCAATCTTTTCTTGATTCCATTGGTTATGAGGCCATTGGCCTTTTCCACCTGTCTGTTGGTTTGCGGATGGGCGACTGAAGCGTAACTTACTTTTATACCCATCTCCTTACAATATTCCTTAAACTCATTGGAGGTAAAATTAGTCCCATTGTCGGTGATGATACTGTTTGGCACCCCAAATCCAAATACTATTGACTTGATGGAGTTTACATCCAAAGTTCCATCTTGGCTGGTGATGGGTATTATTTCAATCCACTTTGTAAATTTTTCGACTACTACTAGTAGAAAGACATGTCCTCCTGGCGAAGACTTGTGAAGTTTGCCCACCATGTCGAATCCCTGTTGATCAAATGGCCAGGCAAGAGGTATGGGGTTTAGTTCTGCGGCAGGTGCATTGGGTTTTGTCGTGAAGCATTGGCATGCTTCACATGTTCACACGATGTCCTTTGCGTCCTGTACTACTGTGAGACAGTAAAATCGTGCCCAAAAGGCTTTGGCCGCAATTGCTCGGCTCCTGGCATGATGACCACATACTCCTTCGTGTATATCTTTGAGGATGAACCTTCCCTCTTCGGGTGTACCATGCTGTTGCAGTACACCCAAGATGCTTCTTTTGTATAACTCTCCTTTGACAATCCTGAAGGCTTTAGATTAACGGGTGATCTATAGTGCTTCGATTATATCTTCAGGGAGTTCTCCTCTCATTATGTATGCCACATATGGTTACATCCATGTGGGCTATATTATCATGACTTCTTCGGCTTCCAATTCTTTGTCGAGGGCATCTACCTCATTCTATGATGCTGGTGTAGCCCCCGAGTCACTTTTCGCCTTGTCCTTCTTACGTGCCTAAAGTGCTTTTACTTTAGGGCCTTTTTTGGTTTTAATTGAATGCTTTGTTATTTCTAGAAAACTCCGGGTGACATGGGTAGGCAAAGGGATCCGATGTTTGCCAAATTGTCGGCCTCCTCGTTACTTGCCCTACCTATGTGCGATACTTTGCACCCGTCGAAGTGTGCCTCCATGATATTGTGCATGTCCCAATAAGCGATCATATTGTCACCAACGGTGTCTCATATCTTCATTCCCTACTGTGCAACAAGATTTGAATTTTCGAACATCTTGAGATGAGTTGCACCGCAGGCTTTAGCCATACGCATGTCGTGCAACAAGACCTCATGCTCTGCTTCATTGTTTGGTGCATTTGGGAAACACATCCAAAGTACGTAACACATTTTATCGCCTTGAGGTGACACTAGTATAACTCCGGCTCATGCTCCTTCTGTTCTTTTGGAACCATCGAAATGCATTGTCCAAGTACTTGAGACATCTAGCAGACCCGCACATTGAAGTTCTGTCCACTCAATAATGAAGTCCGGCAAAACCTGGGATTGGATTGTTTACGCTTCTCATACGTGATATCTCGAGGAGATAGCTCAATGCCCCACAGAGAGACACACTCTGTGGCTTCTGGATTGTTAAGTATGCTAGAAAGAGGTTCCTCATTGACCACCACGATTAGATGCTCTGAAAAGTAGTGGGGAAACTTGTGTGTTGTCATAAAAACTCCATATGCTAGTTTCTGATAGTGCCGATACCTTTGTTTGGATGGGGAGAGGACTTCACTCAAAAAAGTAAACTGTTCTTTGGACGCCATGAGTTTTTCCTTCCTCAGGTTGCTCGACAACAAAAACTGTGCTGACCACTTGATTGGTAGTGGCGATGTATAGTAGTAGGGGTCCTTTTTCTCTTGGCGACACGACAACAGGAGGTGTCGAATGTGTTTTGTTGAGGTCTTTGAAGGCTCGCTGAGCTTTGTCCGTCCACTCGAATTTTTCTGGTTTCTTCATGAGGGTGTAGAATGGGAGTGCCTTCTTACCTAGGCAAGCGATAAATCGACTTAGTTACGCAACTCGTCCAGCCAGTTGTTGCACGCCCCGAAGATTAGTTGGCTTCTTCATTGTAAGGATTGCCTGTATTTCTCAGGGTTTGCCTCTATTCCCCTTACCGATACGAGTTATCCAAGGAGTTGCCCCGCGGGGACTCCAAAGGAGTACTTTGTCGGGTTGAGTTTTATGCAGTATTTGTCGAGGTTATTGAATGTTTCCCGAAGATCATCGATAAGGGTCGAACCTTGCTTTCTCGTGACTATGATGTCATCCATATCCACCTGTACGTTTTCTCTAATCTTACTTCCAAGACAATTTTGCATCATCCGTTGATATGTGGCACCCACATTTTTAAGTCCGAAGGGCATTGTAGTGTAGAAGAATACACCATAGGGCATGATAAATGATGTTTTATCCTGATCCTCCTCCTTCCTGCAAATCTGGTGATACCCGGAGTATGCGTCTCAAAAGGAAAGATGTTCACACCTAGCAGTTGCATCGATAATTTGTTCGATCTGGGTTAACGGGAAGTGATCCTTTGGACAATGATTATTTAACGTTGTGAAGTCAATGCACATGCACAATTCTTTTGTATTTTTCTTCGAGACGCATACTAGGTTGGCAACCCACATTTCTTTCTTGATTTATTTGATGCACTTGGCATCTGTCAGGAGATGGAGTTCCTTTCCAATGGCCTTGCGTTTGGGTTCCACGAAGCGGCAAAGTGATTGATTTACCGGCTGGGTATCGGGATTTAAGTTAAGTGCATGCTCATCGAGTTCCCTGGGGATTCCTGGCATGTTAGCTGGTACCCATGAAAAAATCTCCCAGCACTCATGGAGGTACTTGATGAGCGTGCCTTCCTATGCAAGACCAAGTTGGATGCCACAAAAGTCGTCTTCTTTGGGTCTATAGGGTGGACCTGAATTTCGCTTGTATCTTTTGTGATGTCGAAAGCTTGAACGGGGGTGGCCCATGCCATTGTGGCTCTGTATCTGTTGATATTTTTAGCTACTAGAACTCTGATTCAATCCTGAGGATTCCAAGATTTTGTTGAATTACTGATCATAGTTATCGAAGCGGGTGAAACTACGTCTCACGATTATGATTCCGTTGGGTGCTAGAATCTTCATTACCAAGTACGCGTAGTGTGGTACTGCCATGAATTGCGCAAAATCTGGGCACCCCAGGATCGCGTGGTACTGTGATGGCCAATCCATGACTTCGAACTCAAGCTTTTCGTGCCTAAATTTTTCCCTTGATCCGAAGACAACGTCAAGATAGATTTTGCCTAAAGGAATTTCGGCTTTACCTGGGACTATGCCATGGAAGGATGTTTCTTTTAGCGCCAAGTTCATTAAGGAATAGTTCATTGCATGTAATGTTTTAGCGTAAATGAGGTTGATGCTTCTTCCAGCGTCCATAAAAACCTTGCTCATGTTGAACCCGCCAATTTGGTCTCCACTATTAGGGCCGAATGACCCGGTCGTGGGACTCGAAGCGGGTGATTGGCCCTGCTGAATGTGATTTCTTGCTCTAACCAATGGAGATATTTGGGTGTAGGTGTTGATGTTGTTACTGCCATGTTGACTTGTCGTGTGATCAACTTCTAGATCCTGCTTGACGGATGCCCTTCCTGGATCATTGACATTGCACCCTTGGACCTCGGGGTACTCATCCTCCCGATTTCTGTTTATTGCGGGTTGTGGCTGCCCTACTAGCGGGTATATTGGTGGCAATGGTGGTACTCGAAGAGCTAAAGTTTCGGGAGTGGTGGCGTACACTCAGTTTGCTTCTTTAGTTGATTTTGCGTTACATACTTCCTGCATTTTTAGGAACATGCGACAATCCTTCGTTAGGTGGTTTGATCACATTCTCCCCCGGAGTCGATGTAGAAGTGCATAGTGCAAGGTCCATCAAGCATCTTAATTGGAGATATTGGATGTCGTGGTGTGGAACCTCGCCCTTGGTGGCTCAAGGGATGTGGGCTGACTTGGGCGAGTGCATCAGCGGCCTCATTGTTGACTCAGGGGGCGTGGTGAAATTCGCACCCTTCGAAGAAGGCGCATAGTTGCTGGATGAAGAATCTATATAGGGCCATGTTAGCATCATTGGCGTCCCAATCGCGTGATACTTGCTATACCACCAGACCCGAGACGCCGAAGTAGAGGATCTGCTCGATGCCAATATCCTTTGCCATCTTGACGCCATGAATGAGTGCCTTGTAATCAGTGATGTTGTTTGATGCACGAAAGTCGATCTACAACACGTACTCCAGCTGGTCTCCCTTGGGAGAGGTGATGAAGATTCCGGCTCCCAGCCCCCCATGCATTTTGGAGCCATCGAAGTGTAGCTTCCAGTGCGTGGAGTCAGGACATGGTGGCGAGTACTGCGTTTCTGCCCAATCGACGAGGAAATCCGCCAGGGCCTGAGACTTGATCATTGTTCTTGGCTTGTAGTAGATGTTGTGAGCGGCAAGCTCTATTGCCCATTTCTCCACCCAGCCAGTGGCATCTTTGTTTCCGATGATCTCAGAGAGTGGCGCTAGCGCCACCACCCGAATGGAGTGCTCTTAGAAGTAGCACTTCATCTTCTTGGCAGCCATGTACACGCTGATGTCTGCAAGAGCACAGATCATTTGTAGCTAGTTTCAAAGTTTAGATATCGATCCCACAGGGAGCCCAAAGGCAAGTGTTTATTGATGAAGTCTCTGTCACACCCGAAGTTGTCACAGGTCTTCGAGTGAATTGACTGCAAGTGTTGAAATAAGAATGGGGTTTTGATTAGATGCGATAGATTTAAATAGAACTAGAATGTAAACTTCAGAAATATAAAGCATAAAAGTAAAGAACGACTTTGCTTGTTTGTTGTTTCCTGCAGATGGCGAAAGGAGGCACAGGGAGATTCAGTTCATGATAATAGTGATTATGTCAGGTAGACAAGTGGTAAATGTAACAATTATAATCTTATAGATATATGTGTAGGTGAGAAACCCATAATTAGCCGGACCTACTCTTGGTAGATTTCATCCCAACTTTAATAATCCTACTAGCCTACTACCAAAACCATGGTCAGACACTAGAATATTAAGACCCTTCAGGTCACTTAGAGATAAAGCTCCTTGGATCGGACTAATGCAATAAGCACATTGGTTACTCGTTATCCTCAAGTCAACTAGCTTTCCATTGATATCCCCGTGTCACCTGGGGGTCGCCGGTCCACTAGTGAACAAGATTTTATTTATGTAGAACAAAGCAGCATGTTGTCTGGGCCCTTCATTGGACAACAAGCATTAGGCATCCCATAGAGAGTCAAGCATACATAATATAGTAATTAGAATCAATCACAAACTAATGGAAAATATATGAAGGCACATCACATCTCACCAATCCCCTACATCTCCCACGCCCAAGGTAATTACTCACACATGAGAGAAGAAAGGATCATCAATATAATCAAATAAAGGAAATTTGTCTTGGTATTACCGTGGAGATCCACAATAAGAATAGAAAAATATCCAACCCAATTCAAGATGGGAAGAAACAATCTCAAACCCTAGTCTTGCAAGGTGGAGATCCCTCTCTCTCTCTCAAGTACAAGTAGTGGCTATGGGGGTGTATTGGCTAGGAGGTCAAAGATCGTGGAGCGAGATGAAGAACGTCTTCTTCTTCTCCGGATCTCTTCTTTCTCCCTTTTGGATGGTATGGCGGCTACTGTGTTCTGTTTTCGCCCTTCGTCTCTTCATGGAAGTTGTCCCTTTTGACAAGACAAAGGCATCGACAACTATACGGCGGGAACTATAAGGCCGGAAAAATATTCCCGTCGTATAGTTGCTCGTGAAAGCTTCGGTGAGCTCCCCTCGCATGCTTCCAAGGTGAGACTTGCTTGTTTTCTCCAGAATATTGTATTTCTCTAGTTAAATCCTTCTATTAACATTCAGAACCTGAAACACACATTAAAAACAAAGTTTCCTTTGTTACCGAGGTATTAGCGTTAGGTAAAGCCAGAAAATGATCGAATCTGGGAGAAAACCATCAATAAAAGCCATAAAAAATGTGTCGAATCTAACAGCTATCAACTCCCCCAAGCTTAGATGTTGCTCGCCCTTGAGAGACAAGGAAATAAGGAAGAATTGCAAAGATTCGAGACTGAAAATAAAGGAACTCACAAGTTTGAATTGGTGTCAAATTCTTTTGTACACAATTCCTGCAATCTTAAATATGATCATACAAGTATTCACAAGATTGCACTAAGTCCACTTCCTAACCACGTATATCTTGTTAGCAAATAAATTGTATGCCCAAACAAGTGTTGAAAGTTTAGCTAGGAAAGTGAGACAAATTCTTTTGGTGCCTCTCTTTGTGGAGAGACGAATTTTTTTGTTCTTGTTCATTTAACCAATTAAGAGTACTCAAGTTGGCATCAAAACATTTAATTTAAGAACAACTCATCTACTCCCATGTCAAAATTTCAAGACTCGCAAAGCACCTTTTTCTTTCTTTTGTCTTTCAAAATCTTCAGCTCTTTCATAGAGAAATCATGCCACTATTTTTAACATGTTAATTGGGGTTGTGTTGTGCACTCGTGAGCATGCCAATAAATGATGTTGAGCAATAATGGTCCAGAGGAGTACTACAACTTCACTTGGAACATGAAACCATGAGGAGACTAAAAAAAATTACATGTCATAGCATTGCTGCTACAGACGTTTACATAACTCAATAGCTGAAATCAAGTGGTTTCCCACATTTAGATTGTTTGTTGGCCAGCGGAGTTAATAGTTCCCCATGGAGCACGACAGAGTTGTAATGACACGCGTAAAGCAATGTCTTACGGTAATTATTAGAAAAAGTAGTGGCATAATTTCTACTACTTCAAAGCATCCATTTAATCAAACAATTTCAATCAAGGGTACTATCGAGTCTATTTATATTAAGCTCAAATGGGATGGAGTAGTTCTAAAATCAAATTCTTTGAGCTAAGCATGGACTCCAGTCATCTTTCATATGCTTTTTCTTGATGTAAAAATGTAGGAAGTATTTTTAACCAAGTTCATTGCTCATTGTTTCAAAGCTAAAAAGGAGACACTATCAAAGGAATAGAATTTGTAGGATAACAAGCTAAGCGGATACTAACTCCAGTGCAAGCAAGTAAATAATTATAGGATCAATTTAAGATTGCAAAGAGTGTGATGAAAGGAATGTGATACCTCCTCTTGCTTGCGTCGTTCTTGTATTTGATTCGAGCCTCTCCTATATTCCATATTGCCAACTCACCTAAAATTAAGCAATCTCCGAGAGAAACAAATAAACGAACTTGCAAATAAAGTTACAACTTATTTTTTTGTATTTTCGGTTTACAAATGCAAAACTGAAAATAAACATGCAATTTTTGAAGAAATAAAATAAATCAAAAGAAGAAATAAAAACATGAATGCAAAGTTTTGGAGGTTTTCAAACCTCCCCCAAGCTTAGGCGATTGCCAGGCTCAGTTGTTGCCATCATTTGGCGACTGGTGCGGATACTGCTGGTAGAAGTCAGGGAAGTGGGTCATGAAGTGACTGAAGTTGTGAGTCAAAGTGTTCACATCTTTATTCACATCTTGAAGAGTGTGGTCGATCTCCCCAATGTGCTGGTTGAGCTGCTGGAACTCCTGATAGGAGACGTAGCCGTACCCCTACTGTGGCTGGTTGGGCCACGGGTCCCAGGATCCTCCTATCTGCTGCTGTTGCCCCTCCCAAACAGGGATGTGTCCCTTCTCTTCCTCTTGCTCCTGCTCCTGTTCCTGCTTATCCTGCTGTGCTCCTTCTTCACCTTCCTCTTCATCGGGCTGGAGCTCGGCCAGGATCTCCATCACTTGGTCCTTGGTGAGGATCCAAGCGTCCTTCTACACTATCGAGAAGGCTTGGGGGCATGGCAACTGGACCTTCTCTCCTTATGCATCACCAAGATAATTGAATTGATATGATCAGAGCCTCCGGTTAGCATGGTAAACACCAAGCAAGCCACAAGCAGTCAAATATTTGACGTCCATAAGTTTGGAGCCGTCAACAGGTTCCATAACAGGTAGTACAATATTTAATGCATAGGACAGGTGGGTTAGCAATCCACCAATGCGAATATCACCTTTGTTCTTATTGCTTTGGTGGCGAAAGTGTTGGATGAGTAGAGTTGCAGGACTAGGGATTTGTGGTGCAGTGGGGAAGAGAGCCTTGGAGATCACTGACATGTCCGCATTCGCCATGGAACCAGTGTTCCCCTTCCTAGCAGTGTGTTGGTGAGGAACAAAGCATAGTAGCGAATGGTTGGGTTCTGAATGGTGGACATCTTCTTTTGGTAAAATTGACTACCACCATTAACAGAAATAACCTCCCAAGTCTCTCCACTTGTGACGCTATAGAGGTTAATAACATTGGGCTCCCCAGTATGAGGGAAGCTGAAAGCATCGCAAAATTGTTCGAAATTTATTTCATAGTGCTGATGGTTCATGGTGAAGCTTATCATGCACATGTTACCTTTCTCCTTGTGGTCGTCATAGAAAGAGGCAAGGAACTCGTGCGTAAGTTTGGTGTAGGTGTCGTGGCTTGCGAAGCCTAGTACCACCAACCCCGCCCTGCTGCACATGAGGTCGAAGTCCTCCTTCAACCCCGTCGAGGTGAGAAAGTTGTGGTCGGCCAAACGTGTGAGCAGCACCCTCCTCGATGAGACAATGTCCAACTTGGAGCGGCGTGGAGCTCGGGACCCCGAGCTTGAGCCCTCACCCCGTTGGTGCTTGCTCGAAAGAAAGAGGTTACCGATTTTGTTCATTGTGATGCACTAAAAAATTTCACCATAAAACCTTAGGCATAATGTTTCTATATGATATATGAACGATTCTATGTGGAAAAATTCAATCCTAACGTGAGAAATTAACAGGAAAAACAAAATAAGCTTGAGTTCATCCACTAGATCAATGTGAAAGTTTCAACCCTGGAAATCTGAAAATAAAGCATGGAAAGGGAGAGAAACATACTGATCTGTTGATTCCCCCACTCAAACGAACAAAATCCGCGAAGAATAAAGAGTTCTAGGTGGATTTTGAGAGGTTTGGAGAGAGAATATGAGAGAAATAATGAGGAGAGGAGGAAGACCTAGCCGCCCCGGTGCGATTTTGTGGTCGCACTGAACTATATAGCCGGAACTATATGGGCGAATGATGTTGCTCTGCCCGTATAGTTGCGGCAGCGCCGCCAACTAGGGTTTCTTTATACATAAAACAACTATACGGGCACAACTACACGGCTAGATCACAATGATCCCGCCGTATAGTTGGTCGTTAAACTGTTTGTCTCTCAAGCTAAATTTCTAAAACTGGCATCGATATCTATACGACCGGAACTATACGGCCGGAATTTTTATTCCAGCCGTATAGTTGGTTGTTAAACTCCCACTACTTTTGGAATAAAATTCTACGAAGGCATCGATATCTATACGGCCGGAACTATACAGCTGGAATTTTTATTCCCGCCGTATAGTTGGTCGTTAAACTCTCAGTACCTTTCAGAAATTTTTGTACGAAGGCATCAATATCTATACGACCGGAGCTATACGGCCGGAATTTTTATTCCCGCTGTATAGTTGGTCGTTATAATCTCTGTGTCTTCGAGGAAAATTTGTTGATGGCAAAGATAACTATACAACCGGAAATATACCGCCAGATTTTTTATACCTGCCGTATAGTCGGTCGTTTAACCATCAGTAGTCATCAAAAAATTATATTTCTTTAAGGATACCTTCTTATCCCATAACTTAGCGAAATACCAAGTTTTTAACAAAAAATTGATAATAAAAACTGTCGACCAACATTAGTATATTAAAAGCAAAATTTTAGCTTTTGTAAATAGAAAGCTCAAACTTTTATTCTTATTATTATTCTCTATTCATTCAATCGATGTTTCTACTTTTTGACAGCTGCATCTTCACGGGCGCGCTTCCGCAAGAATGTCTGTGAAACAGTGGTGGGAATGCGATGAACTTTTTATTCTCTATTCTAGTAAATTGATGAAAATGGGTTGACTCCCATTAAGCATTTATTAAGAATGGTTGAATAACTCAACCTCTTCTCTCTTCTCGAATTCTTACCTTTGTTTGCTCCTTATCAATGGCATTTACCATATGAACTCGTTTTGCTGGCGGAACATATCTTTCTCCTGCTTCTAGCTTCTTTGGGAAATACCGGATGATTTTAGCATCATAAACATTGAAGATTATCTTCCCTTCTGCACAATCTACTGACACACCTACAATACTAAGGAAGGGTATTCCAAGTATTATAGATAATCTTTCATCTTATGGCAGTTCAAGAATAATATAATCAGTGGGAATACCATGCTCATGTATCCTAAGTAAGGCATCCTCAATCATATAAACGGGTTGTTTAGTGGACTTGTCAGCCATCTGTCAAGTGATAGTAGCCGGAGAATACTCCCCTAATCCTAACCTTTTATAGAGGGAGTATGGCATTACACTAACTCCTGCTCCTAGATCACATAACGCATTGTGAATATCTGTTTTACCTATTGAGCATGAAATAGTTGGTATTCCAGGATCTCCAGACTTAGACAACAGCTTTCCGTTAGCGGGATAGCTAGTTACCACGGCAATAGTTTCAGTTATTTCTTTCTTTCTACTAAGAATACCACAAGGAACTTACCATAAGTAGGGACTTTGACTGCATCCGCAAAAGGAATTTCTAAACGAAGGTCACTAAGTGCCTTTGTAAAAGAATTATAAATTACCTCATCCGGTGCTTTCTTTTTTCGATCTGGATAAGGAAGCTTTTTCTCACCTGACTTACTCTTGTCTTTTACCTTTTTGGGGGGTCAGGTTCTTTCGTTGCTTTCTTTTGTTGTTGCTTATTTCTCTTCTTTTTACTACAACAGCTTCATCTTCCTTGCTTACTTCTTTATCTTCTCTTGGATCAACTATTGATACGTTATAAACGTATCTATAATTTTTGATGTTCCATGCTTGTTTTATATCTACTTTCTTATGTTTTGTTCATACTTTGAGGTATTTTTCTACATTTTCTAGGACTAACCTATTAACAAGATGCCACTGTGCCAGTTGCCTATTTTCTGCTGTTTTTTGTTTCAGAAAAACTAGTAAGGAAATATTATCGGAATTGGACCGGACAAAACCCCAAGTCAATATTTTACCAGAAGGAACACGGAGTCCGAAGGGCAGTCGAAGGGGGGCTAGGAGGCGGCCACACCCTATGGTGGCGCGCCCATCCCTAGCCGCGCTACCAGGGGGTGTGGGCCCCTGGTGCTCCACCGGCCTTACCCCTTCGCCTATAAAAGCCTCCCGAGACGAAAACCCTAAGTACCCGACCAAAATTCCACGAAAGAGTTTGTAGACGCCGTCATCTCCATCCCAAGATCAGGAGGGATCTGAAGCTCTTCCTGGCACCCTGCCGGAGGGGATAGATCACCCTGGAGGCCTTGTTCATCACCATGCCTACCTCCGGTGTGATGCGTGAGTAGTTCATCCTTGGACTACGGGTCCATGTAGTAGCTAGAGGGTTGTTTCTCCTCCTTTGTGCTATCATGTTTAGATCTTGTGAGCTCCGTTCAAGATCAAGATCATCTATTTGTAATCTTACATGTGGTGCTTGCAGGGATCCGATGGATATTGAGATGCTATTTCAGAGTGATTATTGATTCTATCATGTCTATGTTATTTGTGATCGTGCATGCTCTCCGTTGTTTGTAACTATCTTGGCCAAGTAGATGCTTGCAACTCCAAGAGGGAGTATTTTTGCTCGATAGTGCGTTCATGCCTCTAGTAATCTGGGGAAGTGGCAGAAATCTCTAAGGTTGTATATGTGTTGTTGCTACTAGGGAGAATACAACAATCCTTTGTCCATGGGACAAACGTATTCTTTACTTTTCACACTTTGCTTAATGCAATTATCTATTGGTTGCAACTTAAAATTGGAAGGGGTTCAGACGATAACCGGAAGGTGGATTATTAGTCATAGATGCAGTTGGATTATGGTCTATGTATAATGTTGTAATGCCCAATCATATCTCATAGGAGTCAAGATGTCTAGTATATGCATTGTATGCTTTCTCGAATCTGTCAATTGCCCTCCTATAATTTGTTCACCGAACATGTTATTTATCTTAAGGAGAATCACCTCTAGTGAACTATGGACCCCGGTCCATTCTTTTACCATTGCCCTACCATCTACTGTTTACTGTTTACTTTATGCAAGCTACTACTATCATCCACACAATACGTTTAATCCTATGTTTTTAGCAAATCGGTGAGATTGACAACCTCACTGTAAGTTGGGGGCAAAGTTCTATGGTTGTGTTGTGTAGGATTCCAAGTTGCTAGCAACAACCTTGGGGTTGTTTTCTTGATCCTACTGGTTCGATAACCTTGGTTTCATAACTGAGGGAAAACTTGTTGTTGTGCTCATCATAGCTTCCTCTTGGGGTCCCCAATGAGCTCTACATTTTGAGCCATCAAGCACTTTTTCTGGCGCCGTTGCTGGGGAGTCAAGGAAAGCTTCACAAGGGAGTATCTCACAACCAATCTCTTTACTTTGTTTTTTGTTTTGCTTACTTTATTTTTGGTTTGTTTGCTTGTTTCTTTCTATCAAAAAACACAAAAACATTAGTTCCTATTTTAGTTTCTATTTCTGTTGGCTTGATTTTATCTAAAATAAATGAATACTCCTGAAAACACTAAGTTGTGTGACTTCACTAGCACCAACAACAATGATTTCATGTGCACACCTATTGCTCCACATGTTCCTGAAGATGCTTTCTTTGAAATTAAACCTTCTTTGCTCATTCTTGTTATGAAAGAACAATTCTCTGGTGCTAGTACTGATGATGCTGCTACCCACCTTAATAACTTTGTTGAACTTTGTGACATGCAAAAATATAGGGATGTTGATGGAGATATTATTAAGCTTAAATTTTTTCCTTTCTCTTTGAGAGGAAAAGCTAAAGAATGGTTGCTATCCCTACGTAGAAATAGTATTGATTCCTGGCTTAAATGCAAAGTTGCTTTCATTGGGAAATACTATCCTCCTGCTAAGATTATATCTATGAGAAGTAAAATATAGAAATTTAAACAATTTAATAATGAACATGTTAGTCAAGCTTGGGAAAGAATGAAATCTTTGGTAAAGAATTACCCCACTCATGGACTGACTGCTTGGATGATTATCCAAACTTTTTACGCGGGACTAAATTATTCTTCAAGAAATCTACTGGATTCTGCTGCTGGAGGCACCTTTATGACTATTACTTTGGGTGCTGCAACAAAGCTCCTTGATAACATGATGGTTAACTATTCTGTATGGCACACTGAGAGAGCTCCACAAGGTAACAAGGTAAATTCTGTTGAAGGAATCTACTCCTTGAGTGATAAAATTGATGTTATTATGTCCATGCTTGTTAATGGAAAAGCTCATATTGATCCAGATCATGTTCCCTTAGACTCTTTGGTTGCTCAAGAAGAGCAAGTTGATGTGAACTTCATTAGAGATAAGAACTTTAGAAACAATGCATATAGGAATAATTTTGGTAATAACAATTATAGGCCATATCCTCCCAATAATGGTAATGCTTATGGAATTCTTACAACAGTAATAGAAGTGCACCCTCTGAACTTGAAGTCATGTTTAAGGATTTTATTAATAAACAAACTACTTTCAATAAAACTGTTGAGGAAAAACTTTCGAATGATGAAAAAATATATCATCTTTGTTTGAAGCACGATCTTCTTTGATTAATAAAATGTTTGCTAAACCTAAAACTATGGAAAACCCCTTTGCTGCTACTAATTCCATACAAGTTAGAATTGATGAAAATGTTAGACTGTTAGCTAAATTGCATGCTAAGTGGGAAAGAGAAGATGAAATTGCTAGAAATAATAGCATATGCACTATTACCACCACCAATGTTGACGCTAGCAAACCACATGAAGTCCCCATTCCTTCTGCAACCAAACCTAAAACCAATGGAACATTTTCTAATAAAAATGCTGAAATTCTTAAAAAAAGGGAAAACAATAGTTCCACTACCTTGGATGGTAATTTTGATTTTGATCTTGGTGGTTGCAATATTTCTGAAGTAATTAAGTTCCTACAAAAGCTTGGTAGAAGTCCTAATGCTAGTGCTATGAATATGTCCTTTACGAAACACATTACAGATGCTTTTATAAAAATTAAAGAAGAAAAGTTGAAACATAAATCTTCTATTCCTAGGAAATTAGAAGATGGTTAGGAACCCATCATTAATATGAAAGTGAATGATTTTGATCTCAAAGCTTTATGCAATCTTGATACTAGTGTCTCTATTATGCCTAGAAGGATTTATGAAATGCTTGATTTACCACCATTGGAAGATTGTTATTTAGATGTCCAACTTGATGATAATGCTAAATAGAAACTCATGGGGAGTATTAATGATGTTCTTATTATGGTTAACAATACCTATGTCCCTGTTGATTTCTATGCTTTGGATGTTGAATGCAATGCTTCTTGTCCTATTACCTTGGGAAGAACTTTTCTTAGCATAGTTGGTGCTATTATTGATATGAAAGAAGGCACCATTAAATATCAAATCTCACTCAAGAAAGGAATAGAATACTTTCCTATGAAGAGAAAGAAGATACCTTTTGCTTCTTCTATTAAAAAAAATTTGGTCTTAATACTTCTTCATTCGAAAATACTTGAATCTTGCTTCTTATGCCTAGCTCAAAGGCGTTAAAGAAAAGCACTTATTGGGAGATAACCCAAATTTTTATTCAGTAAGTTTTTCTTTTGCTGAGTCTTGGAAGTTATTATCTCTGTAATAACCTCTCCTTGTCCTTTTTTGTGGTTTTTGTACCAAGAATAACCTCTAATGAGAGAGAAGTAAGACTTGGGAAAGTTGTTGTCCCGAAACAGATTTTTGTGCTTCACTATAAAAACTCGTGAAAACCTCTGACCGTCAGATTGAGCTGTAATTTTTTGGGCTTATGCCCCAGGTTTTTATCTAACTTTCGTTAGATCAGCACTTTTCGATTTGAGCAACAGAAGGTCTTCGAAAAAATTGGTTTTTACCCGGTGGTCTGTTTTGATAGATTTCTGCCATTATTTGCATTTGCCTCTTAATCTCTTTCTCTTTGAGTTCTCTTTGATCACTTGAGCTTTTAGAAGGGAGTGCTATAGTATCTTGCGTTTTAATGGAAGTTTTACTTGTGTTGCAACTGAACCAAAGGACCTATTATCTTGAATACACTAATGTTGCCAATGAGGATTGTGTGAAGTTTTGTATGAAGGAAATTTTCAAGTGTAGGGGAAGAATAATGTGATAAGATGAAGTATGGACAAAAGATCAAGATTGGGGATGCCACCCGTGTCACCCCAAGAAATATTCAAGAAGTACAAGTGTCAAAGCTTGGGGATGCCCAAGGCATCCCCTTCTTCATCAATAAAAATCTCAGGTTTTCTTTCAAAACACTTCATTTTTATTGTTTCATGCACAATTGTGTTGTTCTGTGAGCGTCTTCGTCTTTTCTTTTAGTTTTCATTTGTTTAGTTTGCTTAAATAAATTGGTTGGACCCCCACATTCACATGATGTTTCAAATAATTTGATTGGATATTGGAAAAGAGTAGGAAAGTTCATGCTTATAAGTGGTATAAAAGGAGTTTTGTTTTTACTATGGCCTAGACTTTATTATGGCATGTTTGATATTACTTTGAATTTATGCTTAGTATAAAAGATCGTTGAGATGCTCATTGTCTGCTTTCCTTGTCATTTTGGCTCCGGTATCATGGGGCAAGGGGTACCCCGTTGGCGGTTCTCCATGATACACATGTACTTACAATGACAATAACTTAGTTGTGACTAAAGTTGTGTAGCATGAGGTTCAGGCTTCGTACGAAAGGGGCATGCGATTCTCGGTTTATAACTTGCAAGCATATCCTCATATTTGTTCACTTCAACCTTAACCACCTAAAAATATGCTTATGATAGGGGCAATGAAATCTGAAAGCTAGTAAGTACCATAATTTTTGGAAGCTCTTTATGAAACTTGAAATCCCTGCTTCCCTCTGATGAAGGGCCTTTCTTTCTTTTTACTTTTATGTTGAGTCTCCATCTTCTATCTTAATGCACCAATTGAGAGAGCATAGTGATCATTCTTAGTTTAATGTGCATTGTCCCAAAACTTGTTGATTGATTCATAAATGTGATATTGCTTGTTCTTAAATTATTTGTATCTAGTCACCCTTTTGAACTTTGAAGGTGTCCTATACATTTATGTTTTGCTATACCATGAGGGACAAGCTGAATACCATTTTTATTATGTTTTCTATATGTGAAACAAACAAACGTCTTTTAATGCATTGTTATTCATGAATCTTTTGTTTGTACATCTTCATGTTGCAACATAGTTGCTATGTCTTATTGTTAGAACTCTATCTTTCATGCTCATGTTAGAGTACTTTGATCCCAACTATCAATGCTTTACAAATACCTTGATCAAGATTAAGATGGTGCATGTCACCTCAAAAATTATTCTTTTTATCACTTACCTACTCGAGGATGAGCAGGAGTT
Organism: Avena eriantha; assembly: GCA_910589775.1. Lineage (NCBI taxonomy): Eukaryota > Viridiplantae > Streptophyta > Magnoliopsida > Poales > Poaceae > Avena > Avena eriantha. Next base: position 151,287,402 of record OU342746.1, on the reverse strand, counting down.
AAGCTTGGGGATGCTTGATATGTCATAAACGTATCTATAATTTTTGATGTTCCATGCTTGTTTTATATCTACTTTCTTATGTTTTGTTCATACTTTGAGGTATTTTTATACATTTTCTGGGACTAACCTATTAACAAGATGCCACAGTGCTAGTTGTCTGTTTTCGACTGTTTTTCATTTCAGAAAAGCTAGTAAGGAAATATTCTCGGAATTGGACCAGACAAAAGCCCAAGTCAATATTTTACCAGAAGGAACACGAAGTCTGAAGGGCAGCCAAGGGGGGCCAGGAGGCGGCCACACCCTATGGTGGCGCGGCTAGCCCTAGCCGCACCACCAGGGGGTGTGGGCCCCCTGGTGCTCCACCGACCTTACCCTTCACCTATAAAAGCCTCCCGGGACGAAAACCCTAAGTACCCGATCAAAATTCCACGAAAGAGTCGGTAGCTGCCATCATCTCCATCCCTAGATCGGGAGGGATCTGAAGCTCTTCTCGGCACCCTCTCGGAGGGGAGAGATCACCCTGGAGGCCTTCTTCATCACCATGCCTGCCTCCGGTGTGATGTGTGAGTAGTTCATCCTTCGACTACGGTTCCATGTAGTAGCTAGATGGTTGGTTCTCCTCCTTTGTGCTATCATGTTTAGATCTTGTGATCTCCATTCATGATCAAGATCATCTATTTGTAATCTTACATGTTGTGTTTGCGGGGATCCAATGGATATTGAGATGCTATTTCAGATTGATTATTGATTCTATCATGTATATGTTATTTGTGATCTTGCATGCTCTCCGTTGTTTGTAACTATCTTGGTCAAGTAGATGCTTGCAACTCCAAGAGGGAGTATTTATGCTCGATAGTGGGTTCATGCCTCTAGTAATCTGGGGAAGTGACAGAAATATCTAAGGTTGTAGATGTGTTGTTGCTACTAGGGAGAAAACAACAATCCTTTGTCCATGGGACAATCGTATTGTTTACTTTACACCCTTTACTTAATGCAATTATTTGTTGCTTGCAACTTAAAACGGGAAGGGGTTCGGATGATAACCGGAAGGTGGATTATTAGTCATAGATGCAGTTGGATTACGGTCTATTTATAATGTTGTAATGCCCAATCATATCTCATAGGAGTCAAGATGTCTAGTATATGCATTGTATGCTTTCTCGAATCTATCAATTGGCCCACTGTAATTTGTTCACCCACATGTTATTTATCTTAAGGAGAATCACCTCTAGTGAACTATGGACCCTGGTCCATTCTTTTACCATTGCCCTACCATCTATTGTTTACTGTTTACTTTCTGCAAGCTACTACTATCTTCCACACATTGCTCTACAAACCGGTGAGATTGACAACCTCACTGTAAGTTGGGGGCAAAGTTCTGTGGTTGTCTTGTGCAGGATTCCAAGTTGCTAGCAACAACCTTGGGGTTGTTTCCTTGCTCCTACTGGTTCGATAACCTTGGTTTCATAACTGAGGGAAAACTTGCTGCTGTGCTCATCATACCTTCCTCTTGGGGTTCGCAACGAGCTCTACATTTTGAGCCATCAACCGTGTCTGCATCGGGGTCATAATGGTCATCCTGTGCATCATTTTGGTCCTCCTTAGTTTGATCTTGTGTTTTAGTCTCATCTTGAGGATCCACCAATGTATCATCTTCTTGGCTTGCTTTGAGCAAGGCTTTTTCCTTGCGCTCTTTTTTAGCTTCCTATTCCTGTGGTCCTAAGGGTTCTGCAACAACTGCACCCCTTCTTGTGACAACATTAGTAGAAATAGAAATATCTTTATCATCACGAAGAAAAATTTGATAACCAGATGCTATTTGTTCACACCGGGTTTCAATCATACTAAGATACTTATGAAATAATTTTATTTCTTGGCCTATCTCATCATAATTTTCCGTGAGTTCTGCCAAAATCTTTTTATGTTTTTGGAAATGCTGATGCAAGTTAGTATGATATTTTACTTGTCGATGTTTTAATTCTTGAAAACCTTTTCTAGTTTCGTCTTGTTTGGTTAAAACTTGTTACAAATCCTCTTTGTATTCCAGAGCAAGTTCAGAAGGTATACCTTTTTCTTTCATAGTTTTGCGTACCTCAGGCATAAGATCAGGAGTTACCTGAAGTATCCCTCTTTCTAGCTTAGTGCCAAAATCAGGGTTATATAAAGAATCATTCTTAGCCCTAGTAGACATCAATTCTGAATATTCCTTAAAAGTTAGAGTATTTATAGACCCTCCTACCGAGAGGTCAAGCAATTCTCTACATTGAGTATTAAGACCGTGGTAAAATAAATGGCAGATTGTTACTTCAGAATAGCCATGATTAGGGATATTATTGATCATTCCAAAGAATCTTTCCCAGGCTTATGGGTAGTTTTCTCCCATGTTCTGACTAAAGTTACCTATGTTCTTTCTTAGTTCAGTTAGCTTTGTAAAAGGATTAAACCTATTTATGAATTTAGTAATGTAGTTTTCCCAGCATTTAATGTAATGGCGAGGGAGAGAGTATAACCAGTCCACAGCTTTACCTTTAAGAGACCATTGAAATAATTTAAGACGAGAAAAGTCTCTCAGCAAACCTTTTGGTCCAAGCGGTGTTATCACATCATCAAACTCTCTTATATGTCTTCCTAGGTCTTCATCTACCCTTCCACTGAAAGCTTTATCCTGCAAAATTTTAATAATTCCACCATCAAATCGTTATTCTCTAACTCCAGGATTAGGGAACTCTATTGGTTGTTTAAGAAATTCAAACTTGGAGCACTGTATTCCCTGAGGGTTTTCTCAGGTTTCATAGGAGTTGTCCTGTAAATAGACATGAATTCCATAATATCACTCAGGTTTTCAACTTCAACTTTATGTGATCTTAAATGTTTTTAATAATTTATTTGCGCCTCTAAGTAGGCACGTGCTCAATATAATCAGGCAGGTAGGTCCTACCAGAGCGTGTAGACCCTTTGTCTCCTAAGGAGAACATTTTGTAGTGGCAACACCTGAAATGTCAAAAGACAAACACTTAGCGCTTAGCTCCCCAGCAACGGCGCTAGAAAATAGCTTGATGTCTGCAAGAGCACAGATTGTTTGTAGCTAGTTTCGAAGTTCAGATATCGATCCCACAGGGAGCCCAAAGGTAAGTGTTTATTGATGAAGTCTCTGTCACACCCGAAGTTGTCACAGGTCTTCGAGTGAATTCACTACAAGTGTTGAAATAAGAATGCGGTTTTGATTAGATGCGATAAATTTAAATAGAACTAAAATGTAAATTTCAGACATATAAAGGATAAAAGTAAAGAACAACTTTGCTTGTTTGTTGTTTCCTGCAGATGGCGAAAGAAGGCGCGGGGAGATTCAGTTCATGGTTATAATGACTGTGCCAGGTAGACAAGTGGTAAATGTAACAATTATAATCTTATAGATACATGTGTAGGCGAGTAACCCATAATTAGTCGGAACTCCTCTTGGTCGATTTCATCCCAACTTCAATAATCCTACTAGCCTGCTACCAAAACCATGGTCAAACACTAGAGGATTAAGACCCTTCGGGTCGCTTAGCGATTAAGATCCTTAGATCGGACTAATGCAATAAACACAATGGTTACTCGTTATCCTCGAGTCAACTAGCTTTCCATTGATATCTCCGTGTCACCCGGGGGTTGCTGGTCCACTAGCGAACAAGATCTTATCTATGTAGAACAAAGCATCATGTTGTCTAGGCCCTTAATTGGACAACAAGCATTAGGCATCCCATAGATAGTCAAGCACACATAATATAGTAATTAGAATCAATCACAAACTAATGGAAAATATATGAAGGCACATCACATCTCTCCAATCCCCTACATCTCCCACGCCCAAGGGAATTACTCACACATGAGACAAGAAAGGATCATCAATATAATCAAATAAAGGGAATTCGTCTTGGTATTACCGTGGAGATCCATAATAAGAATATAAAAAAATCCAACACAATTCAAGATGGGAAGAAACAATCTCAAACCCTAGTATTACAAGGTGGAGATCCATCTCTCTCTCAAGTACAAGTAGTGGCTATAGGGGTGTATTGGCTAGGAGGTCGAAGATCGTGGAGCGAGATGAAGAACTCTTCTCCTTTTTCTCCGGATCTCTTCTTTATCCCTTCTGGATGGTGTGGCGGCTGCCGTGTTCTGTTTTGCCCTTCGTACCTTCATGGAAGTTGACCCTTTTGACAAGATAGAGGCTGGGGTAACTATACGGTGGGAACTATCCGGCCGGAAAAATATTGCCGCCATATAATTGCTTGTTAAAGCTTCTGTGAGCTCCTCTCGCGTGCTTCCAAAGTGAGACTTGCTTGTTTTCTCCAGAATATTGTATTTCTCTAGTTAAATCCTTCTGTTGACGTTCAGAACCTGAAACACACATTAAAAACAAAGTTTTCTTTGTTACCGAAGTATTAGCGTTAGGTAAAGCTAGAAAACGATCGAATCTAGGAGAAAACCATCAATAAAAGCCATCAAAAATGTGTCGAATCTCACAGCTATCACACGCCATACACCAGCTTCTGGAAATGGGGGTAGTTCTGCTTAGAGAGTGAGAGTACTTCACTCAGATAGTATATCGGGCGTTGGACCGGCTGCACCTTTCCCTCTTCTGGTCTCTGTTGGGTTCGTAGCATAGAAAACAAAAAAATTCCTACGATGGGAACTATACGCCAAGATCTATCTAGTAGATACAAGCAACGGGTGGATATACATCCATAGAGAACTTACCCTCGAAGACAACAAAGCTTTGCTTAATGAGTTGGAACTCGTGGATGATGTAGTCGTACACTTGCCTGACCTCAAGATCGTGATGAAGTCCAGCAGGTCTGGCTCCAGCACGTCCATCAGATCCAGCACCAGCAAGTCCAGCACCGCAGAGTAGCGGTGCATCCGTGATCGCACACACGTTCGGTCCACCGAACAACCTCCGCCTCCTTGCTCCAGCGATACAACGGAAGCAGCAACACCTTTCTAGATAAAGCCACCGGGAACATGTATCTCGCTAATCCGAGACCATGGGGAATAACTAGAGGGAGAAGAGAACCTTCATGAGGAGGTGGTGCAAGAGGAGAGGAGGAGGAAGTGCTCCTTATATAGAGGAGGAGGCAGCCCAAGGGGCATGGCACCGGCCATGGTGGGTGCCCCCACCTCTCCCTCATTCATGTGGGTGGAGCTCCCACTCACATAAACACACACCTCCACTCATGTCCACTCACATGCATTAAATTTCCACCAAATTCAATGCAAGCTCTCATTAAATAAAAAACTTTTATTTATTTTATTCAGAATTTTGTTAATTACTTTAATTAACAAACATTCACATAAAACCCCCTACAACATTTCAATATCACATGCAGAACCAATTTCAGCAATTTCCCCTGAAACATTTTTGGTGTCTATTGAAATAATTCGAGCGCTTTCTTAAATCTTTATCTGAAACATATTTTCTCCTAAATTGTGTCGGTATCCCTTAAGTGTGTCACCCTACGGTTCACGAATAATGCATACATGATCGAGACCCCTCTCCGATCAATAATCAGCAGCGGGACCTGGAGATCCGTACTGACTCCCACATATTCAACGATGACTCTTGTGATCGTGTGAACCTTTAACGTCGTAACTAAATACCTTTGTCTCGTGATATATTACATGTCCGAGATTCGATCATCGGCATCAAATACCTAGTTTGATCTCGTTACCGACATGCACTCTTTTCTCGTTCCCGTGATATAACATTCTAGTGATCACATCACTTGCTTGCAAGCTATTTCAATGTGATATCATCGAGAGGGCCCAGAGTATATCTCTCCATCATCAGGATGGAAAAATCCCACTCTTGATCCATGAGCCTCAACATAACACATTCGTAGCACTGAACCCACCTTTATAGTCACCCTGTTACGGTGTGACAATTGATGTTATCAAGATACTCTTCCGATGTTAGCAATTAACATGATCTCATGGTCTAAGGACTAAGATTACTTCGTATGATGTTATAGCAATATAAACATAATGACTCTGATCGTAATGCTATACTTCAGATGAATGTTCATCACATCATTCCACCAATGTTGTGACCTTGTTATTAACGACATCCAATGTCCATGATCAGGAAACCTTGATCATCTTGTTAATCAACGAGCTAGTTTATAAGAGAGGCATAACTAGGAACTTTCCTTTTGTTTATTAAACACACATGTATTAACGTTTCCAAATTATTACAATTATAGCATGCAAAATAAACATTTATCATAAACAAGGAATAAGATAATAACCAATTTATTATTTCCTCTCGGGCATATTCCCTTCAGTCTCTCCACCACAAGTACGACACTGACGACTCGGTTGGTGGAAGCGATGTAGATCAGCATTGGCTCTTTTGCCGCCACGGCAACTAGTATGGGTGGGGAAAAGATCATGCACTTGAGGTCATGGAAGGTCGCGTCCGCCTGGGCCATCCAGACGAACCAGTCAGTCTCCTTCATGAGCTAGTACAGCGGGAGTGCTTTCTCACCCAGCCGGCTGAGGGAGGCTAGGCACCCGATGAACTTTTGCATGTCGCGTAGATTTCTGTGGCGGCTGTATGTGCTTGATCACGCCTATCTTCTCTAGATTGGCCTTAATTCCTCGTTCTGAGATGAGGAAACCGAGGAGCTGGCTGGCTGGAACGCTGAAGACACACTTCTCCGGGTTCAGCTTCATTTGGAACCGGCGGAGGTTAGTGAATGTTTCCTGCAAGTCCTCGAGGAGCGTGTGTTGCTCCTTCGTATTCACCACCACATCATCGACTTAGGCATGTATGTTTCTCCCAATATGTGCCTGTAGGCACTTCTGCATGCAACACTGGTATGTTTCCCCTACATTTTTCAACCCAAATGGCATAGTGGTATAGCAATAAGCCCCATACGGGTAATGAAAGCCATTTTTATTTGATCCGCAGGATTCAACTTAATCTGGTGGTAGCCTGAATAGGCATCCAGAAAGGATAGCAGGTCGCAGCCAGCCATGGAATCAATCACTTGATCTATCTACGGCAGGGCGAATGGATCTTTGGGGCAGGCCTTGTTGAGGCTGGTGTAGTCGACACGCATGCGCCATGCCTTGTTCTTCTTTAGTACCAACACCGCGTTCGCCAACCACTCCGGATGGCATACCTCCATGATGAATCCGGCTGCAAGGAGCCTGGTGATTTCTTCACCAATTGTCTTCCTTTTTTCCTCCGCGAAGTGACAGAGAGACTGCTTGACCGGCTTAGCATCCGGCCTAACATGCAAAGAGTGCTCGGTGAGCTCCCTCGGAACACCTGGCATGTCCTTAGCGGACCATGCGAAGATATCCTGATTCTCATGGAGGAAGTTGACGAGCGCGCTTTCCTATTTGCTATCAAGGCTGTCTTTGACCAGGATGAACTTGTCTAGCTCGGGCTCATTGAGCAGGATCTTCTTGGTGCCCTTGAACGGCTTGAATTGCGTCTCCCTGGCCAGATTGAGCCCTCCAACCGGCATGTCCACATGCACCAGTGCTATGTTCTGCATGATGATACGCTTCCCTTCCGTGATGATCATGGCCTCGGCTAGCTTGGAGCCATCAGTGGCATAGTCCATCGACCGCTTGTAGCAGTTGGCGATGGTGATCACCCCCTTGGGCCCAGGTAGCTTCATCTTGAGGTACGCGTAGTGTGGCGCTGCCATGAAATTGGTTAGTGTTGGGTGCCCAAGGATGGCGTGGTACGCACTGGAGAGGTTGACCACCTCGAACTAGATGGCCTCACGGCGTAAGTTGTCCTTCGTGCCGAAATTAATGTCCAGCTAGATCTTACCGATGGGAAAGTGCGAGGGGCCTGGAACGGCACTGTGGAAGGAGGTGCTATAAGGTTGGAGCTAGGACTCGCTGATGCCGAGCCGGTCTAGCGAGCTTCGATACAAGAGGTTGATGTTGCTTCCTCCATCGACGAGGACGCGTGAGAATCTGCATGACTACTTTTTGGAAATGATGATGTGATCTAGGACCAAGCCGTAGCTTCCTAGGTGTGGTATTATAGATGGCTGGTCCTTCCTGCTCCAAGCGATATGTTGCTCTGACCAGTTCACATACTGGGGAATGGGAGGGACGATAGAGTTTACCTCTGCCTCGCGGCGCCTCTTGCTATGTTTGGTCTCCGGCTCGGTGGTGAAGATGTGGCAATTACCCACTTGGTGAGGGTAGCCTAGGGGTACTTTGTTGATTCACCTCATAATTAAATATCAAGGCTATATGCAGGTTATTCTTGTCTTATATTGCCTCCATTTAAATTTATGTAGCGAACTGATGCCATGTTTTGCCTTGTTAATCCAACATTTAAAATGCGGGGTATCTAAACAACATGAAACTTCTAATTAATTGTTGGGACCCCGGTTTCGCTTAATATTGCCTAATTGCATCGCATCTTCGCCATGTCAGGCATCATACTTGCATCATGCCCGATCTTCTGTCGTAATATTAAATAGTGCACCCGATGTTTCCTCAAGTGCTTTGCTTCTTCACACATTAGGTCGTTAAGTTGATGCGAGCTTCGACCCATTCTCTGGTGTATCCTCGGTAGTGTTTCTTGGGCGAGCATTCTCCCCCTTTATACCTATTTTATCTTTATAGTCTTTACTCCCTCATGTTGATCTATTGCTATCTGTGTTGTGATGCTTTAGTTTCCGTACCATATATATTCCTTGCAGCCTATATATTGCCTTGGACACCTCCTATTGCCCATTAGTTGGTAGACAGTTAGCATTGTGAGTCGTAAGTGCTTGCTCGGGTGTTGCTGGGCATCGTCGATGTTCCATCGTTGTTGGGAGGTTGGCACATGCTTAATGGTGGATATGATCATGGCTTTCATTATAACTTGTTAATTAAAATGCTGGAAATAGATATAATGCAGAGGCACCGGTGGGTAATAGATGTTATTTGGTTTTTACCTGCCCACCTGTGTCCACCTAGGACCCAAGTTCTTTACACCTATTCCAAGATCGAGCTTGCTAACCACAGGTGGGGTGTGTGGGCACCCCCATCGGCTTACTACCTGATTTCAAAGTATTGTACTGGGCCACAAACTAGTTTTGGGCTTTATTACTATCATGTACTCATGCCATGATTTATTGATTTATTTACTGTTGCGCGTGGAGCGCCTGTACTGTTTAGGAACCATGTGCCATGTTTTCGATGTATTGACAAGCCTAGTCACACTTTCAGGTTCCCAGTCATTTACTGTAGTTGCCACACACCCTGGGTCCGTATCGGAGACGGCCGAATTTGTTGCGGGTGGCTTAGTGGGGTGGCCCCCATGTACTTTCTTTGGTTCTGGGAAATGTTGTGTCCGAAGCCCCACTGACATACCGTTGGGTGTATGTTTCATGATCTTGCACATATCGGATCTGACAACAAGGGTTGCAGTTCATGTGCATACTTTGGTGCACCCCTGCAGGGTTAAATCTTTTCAAAAAGTTGTGTTCGCGGTTATGGACGACTTGGAGCATAGTTTCTCGATCATAGACAACTATAACTAAAGAATTGATGTTATAATATTACTTTGATCTGATATGACTAGTAAGTTGGATAGCCACCATGGAATGAATGAATAAAACTACCAACGTTGTGAGTTTCCTCGACATGACTTCCTTGTTTGGTTTCGAGGGAGAAATACCATGATGGGTATGTTTGGTGTTAGTATCAGGTTAGTTCCGAATAGGTCTTTCTCATCCCTCTCGGATAGCCGACAGTTGTATCGAGTCTCTCTAGGTTGTTTAGTGGATGCTTCGCTGCTGCTTCAGTCCACCATACCTATGTAGGTGAGAGCCACCAAATTCTAGACTCGCCGTGTACTGGCCTCTGTACTGATCGCTTCCTTTTTCCTTTGCCCTTTGACAAGTATAAGTTCGACGTCGTTAGTAGGGTTACCCTTCCGGCTTGGCCTGGGCAGGGTTATGGACGCCATTGGTTATTCTTCAGGGCTCTTAGCCCCATTTTCATATTATCCATACTCGGATGTTGTATCATTTTCAAGGTGATTTGGATCTTTGTACTGTATATCTATATTATTAACTCATGGAGTCATTGTTGTATATATATATATATGTTTTGTGGGTTCCATCATGGACTATTTTGTAATGATATTACTTCGTTTTCCACCCGTACGCAAGTGCCTAGTGGGCATCTTTGAATCGTTTTTATGCGGGTTTGGCAGGAATAGCTAAAACTTGCATAGTCGATTCGAGTGTGTTACGTTCTATTTTACCAGATCATTATGTCTTTTACAAATCATCAATGTCTCCCTAATTTTGACATTTACACCATTATCTCATAATGGGTGAAGTATTCGTTTGGCGACAAAGTGAGACTTTGTTTATAGTGTTTACAATGATGGTCGCCTTCACTGTTGTCATGTAATATTTGAAACACACTTAGCAAGAGTCAAACTTCTTTAGCCAAAAGCTATACTTCTATATCTATGTAGATCCTAGTGCATGAAATGCAACTATGTGCCTAACTTCGCTTATTGCCGTTCTAGGACAAATGTAATGTTGGTTCGGTGATTAACTCATGAATCACCTCAAGACATGTTCTTACTAGTTAAAATCTTGTTCTTCCAACCAGAACCTTGGGTCACATTACGCCGAGTATACAATATGGTTCTATGGAAGAACCTATGACTGAGGCATAGGAGATGCAGCACACCTCTTCCTTTCTTTTAACCATAGTTGTAATACTAAGACTAAATCAATGCTTCATACAAGTAAGAACTTCTTTCTTACCTCGTTCTATTCTGAGCTATTTCAGAATCTTGTCTAGGACATTCTAAACATCTTTCAGAATCAAGTCCAGTAAGCATTCGACGATAACGTTTTATTATCTCGATAGATCTTATTATTTAGTAACTTGTTCAACTTCATCCATATTAACTAACTCAAATGTTTATTAACACCAATCACATCATTCATATATGTCATCCACATATTTCAGAATAATGTCACGCTCCCATTCAAATATGGCATCCATATATGAGATCCAGGGATTTCACTTATCTCCCACTCAAAATATATCTGCCACATATTATGATTTAGCCAAGCTACTTAGCTCCCACTCAAAATATGTCTGTTACATATTAAGATTTGGCCAAGCTAATTAGCTCCCAAATGCAGGTCCTCTCGATATACTTGGACATTCCAAAATTCTTTGATCATCATCAAATCGAGAATTCTAGTTACGAGACTTCAGTATCCATATATCGCTGGTGTGACTCCAATAGACTCAAGCATCGTTGTATTTGTAGTTCACTCCTTGAATTTATCCAAACATACTTTGTGACAAATCAAGCTTTAAGTCCTTCATTAAGTTTCATTTCATCCTTATGACTTGTAGTCATTTAGAAATATCAAGTAAACATATTTACTTAATAAGATCAAGTAACATATTACTTTGCAATCTTAAATGTAACTTAATATAGGATTTTATGAATTCTAGTCATTTCTCGCTAGTTAGGTCCAACACTCTTCTTTGTAGTTCGTAGGTATATCTTGTTCAAATAACATGACAAGTGAATCAACGATATATATCCATAAACTTGCAAAATATATAGTTGAATCCTACTTTCTTTAGTAAAAGTTTTCGCTGAAACTTTATGATCATTATCAATAGTTTCTCCGATATTTGTAGAGTTCAGTTTCACGAAACAAATTCCACTGCACCACTCAACAATCTGGAGGTAAGGTCAAATACCTTATTTTGATCTTTTACTTTCTTCCCCTTGTATATTCATCAAGGCACATCAAACTTAGGCTAACATCAGGCTTTCTCTTTGTGGAAGATGCATTCATAGTTTCCTAAGAATGCTCTACAAATACTTGTTTATTCGCCACGATTTCGACTTATCGAAATCTCCAGAAACTTGAATGTGCCATAAGTCTTATAGTGTTGTTTCCACAAATCTTTAGATGTTCCTTTGTATTTCAACCGAGTGATTGCTTATTTCGATCTCTAACTCTAAACGATAACTATAATCCTGATAAGATATAATATTAGACCATATGTATCTAATACAAATTGATTATGATATTTAGGCATTTCAATACACTTTGAATTTGTCCAATTATCATAATTTTTGAAACATATTTCACAAGTCCCTTTTATGCCAAAATAATCTTAAATACTTTAGTCATGTCAATCAAATCGAAGAGACTTTGTATTTCTGTTAATTCAATATCCTTCTTCACTTTGAAATCACTTGAACAATTCAAAATAGTTTCAAATTTCTGTTTTGTTGAAAATAAGATACATCATTAGGTATACTCATTAAGTATACTCATATTCACTTAAGTCCACAATGGAAAATGATTTTCACTATTTGTTGAAAATAAGATACATCATTAGGTATAAAATTCAACATGAAGTGATAATGGTTTCCACTATTTGTTGAATATATGATACATCATTATGCATAAATTTCAACATGAAGTATAAATAATGATTTCTACTATTTGTTGAAAATATGATACATCACTATGTATAAAATTCAACATTTCTTTGCATATCACCGTTTTACCAGAACGTGGAGTTTTAGTCATTCTGCCCAACAAGGCATGGTTTTGCAAAGTCTCTAGATCAAACATCTAAGACCCCGATCTTCATTTAGAATGAAAAACATGCAATAACCACCATGACTTAAACAATAGTGTCATGTCATTATTAAACTTTGGATATCCTTTAGCATTCTAATCCTTTATAAATGTTTAAACTATTATCATTAACATAGTGATGAGAATAACTCATTTATAATCGTAATGTGACCATAAAGGTATTATTGATAAGAATATTATAGATGGCTTGTAACTTATTCGTATGAATAACCATCTCACTAAGACACACAAACAAGGATTACAAAATTATATTCAACTTCAATAATCCAAATGATAAACTCTGAGGGAAAGAGTGATGTCAGCCATCAACTAGTTTGCTTGCCGTCATCAAGCCACATTGCCTCAATTCCAGCAATTCTCAAGCAGACCATCCAGTTTTTCACAAAATGGGACAAGTATCCAATACTTTATAAACTTCAACGAATTTTTGCAAGAATTACATTTATAACTTTGTATATCTGACATAGACCCGTTTCATCCATGACCTCCATTGCAATCAAGCCCTTCTGAGAGTTCTCAACTCTAATGCAAGATTGCTAAGTGATTCTCCAAACATTCTCTTTCCATCCATCATGGAGGAAAAATCATCCAACGGATCACACTTTATGTGCCTGATCTTGCATAATACAAAATTGTAGTCCAACTCTCCATCGTATGGAAATGGCTTATTGGATGATTATGGAGAAAACACAAATGTTGTGGAGTCATCGGATTATCTCCTAATGGTTATTATATCAAGAAGATAAGATTATCTTATTACGAGGATATCCCTCGAGCATGGGTATTGATCTATGAAGTTGGACCCTTTTGCTAAGTTCCACATTAAGCAAGAAATTTCCCATGGTCACAAAGGACCTCAATGGGACAGGCCATGATCTACTAAGATATCTGCAAAAAGACATCTAGACTAAGTTCCTAATATGAGTTCAATCCTAATTGAGCTCCCACTAAAATTTTCATCCCTTGGAGGATTTTAGTGATCACATGATCCCAATTCGCTACACCACCCCCGATCATCACGGTCGGCAATGCAGTTTCAAAGGTAGACATTCCCCAATGTCAATCACATCATCCATGTGACTCATGCTCGACCTTTCGGTCTCTTGTGTTCTGAGGCCACGTCTACACATGCTAGGCTCGCCAAATCTAACTTCTGTGTATTTGTAGTGCAACATGTATTACACCCACTATATGCAAACACAGATATGTCTGACACCCGATCATCGCGGTCTACCTCACAACGGAGAACTTTCTTGGTGATGCACACACAAGGGGAACACAATCATTGGAATTATTTAAGGATTATCTTATCTACTACCGTTGAGTATCTAATACTAGATAAGATGTAAAACAGGTATCAACATGACATGTATATTATGATATGATATGGTCCTTCTTCTTGCGCCTTGATCTCCATCGAGCGCTCTGGCATGATCTCCATCTTTCCCCTGGTTTTGACACCAAGTCCATGGCGCCACCAGCAGGTCATCCATCGAAATGATGACTATTACTATACTACTTAGTAACAGAAAAGTAAACTAGTTTACCTTCATAACGACCAATACCATATCATAACACAAGCCCTCCTGCAAAACAAAGTTAGATGCCTCTACTTTATCTTTTGCAAGTTTTACGTGGTTATTAGGGTTTCATAATAGAATTATTTCTAATCTACGAACTTTCCAACCACAACATGGATCCAATAGTTATCTCTACTACACCCCTTTCAGGGCCCTCCATTGTAAATTCTATATCAACTATTGAATGAGAGACAGACACACTCTAGCGACTTATACAGAACAAGTCGTTTGTCGGGCGTGGAACCAGTCTCGGGTACGAATACGTGTAAGCTCGGTCTGGGCCGCTTCTTCAAACAATACATCATTATAAACAAGTACACGTTAGAGGGTAACAACTAAGGGATCAATTCCCACACAATACTTGTGTGTACTGGCCATACAACAATCCTACGCATAGATCGACTCTGATACCACTAAAGGGTTCCATACCAGAAAACAAAAAATTCCTACGTTGGAAGTCCCTAACGCCCAAGATCTATCTATCTAGTAATGCAGTAATGACCGGAGCATATAGAATACATACCCTTGTAGACCATACGCAATTAACGTTCCGTGGGGAACATGGTTGAAGTAGTTAAACTCGTGGCCGACCTCAAGGTCGCGAAGATCCTCGCAGGTCACCCCCTTGCTCCATCTTCATCGTGCAGCAGCTCCGGCTCACGACATCCAAAATTCCCTTCTATGAGGAACCCTCGAGGTTTCGTACACATATGGTGTATGATGATGACCTCCGAATCCTTGATCCCTATCGGGAGTGCGGAAGTAGATCTCTGGCTTGGAATCTCCACGGCACAACGGTGCGCCGTGGTGAAGCCTTGTTCGCACAGCCCATACATGGGGGCCATGGTCATAAGGGTGAGATATAGAGAGAGGAGACAAAGTCAACCAAAGGACTTCTTTTTTTTGGTGTATCCAATCCCACCCATGGGCACCCCTTTATATAGGGGAAGGGAGGTGTGCCCTCCCCTTTGGATTTCCCATGTGGGACTAATCAAGGGAGAGAAGGGGGTGGCTCCATGGGCCTCTACGGCTCCCTGGGCCAGCCGACCATGGGGTGCCCACCCCACTCACAACCCAAGGCTGGACAGTTGGGCCCCATGTGCTAGCTAGGCCTCGGCCCTTTGGCCCTTGGCCCTTCCCTCTAGGAGTTTTCTCTCATGGGCCCTTTTCCCCTATGAATTTGGCCCATTAGTAGAATACCGTTTCAAATTAGATTTTAATATTATATTTAATATTAACTACATTAATTAATATGTAAATACATATTACAAAATCTGATTTGACCCAAAACACCTTTCGGTTCCCTTTCGATTTCCTCCAAACGACTACAGAATTTCCCAAAACGATTTCGGTTCTCTCATGGAACTTTTTCGATTTCCTTTTCTCTTTCATATGGTGATTCCAACTTACAGAGCATCTCTAGCTCATCGTACCCTTAAGTGTATTTCCCCATGGCTCGGGAATGGCACAGGCATGATCCCATCAATGATCAATAGCGGGACCGGGATGCCCATAATGACCCCTGTGCATTCCACGATGACACCGTCATTTGAACCGTAAAACGTCGAGTCCAATTCCTTTTGTTTCTTTGACACGACTTGTCCGATATCCGATCATTGGTATCACATACCTTGTTCAATCTCGTTACCGACAAGTTCTACTTTACTTGTTACCGTGATATTACATCCCGTGACCTAGTCACATGTTGTGACATTATGGATGTAATCTCACCAAGTCGGTCGTATGTATCTTACCCGTCACGTGGGCAAACAAATATCGGCCTTGATTCATATGTCATCTACTGTTGCTCCAGAATACCTTACATACACCTTTATGATCACCGTGTCACCGAGTGATGTTTGATGCAGTCAAGGCAGACTCGTAGACAGTGAGTAATATGATCTCACGGTCTAAGGAGAAGGAGACTACGTTTCTAACATGTGAATAATGAACTCGGTGACTTGATCGTGTCGCAATCTTTGGGTAATGTCCATCACATCATTCAAATGTTATGATTTCATTGTTAGTATGCTTTTGTTTTCTAGAACCATGGTTAGGAAACCTTGATCATCATCTGACCAATGAACTAGTTGAATAGAGGCTACTAGGGACTTGGTTTGTTTCATACCACACTTGTATCAATGTTTCCTCTAAATACAGTTATAGAACAATATGAAACTATTATGAACTAATTGAGATATGACAATAAAAACCATTTATTATTTTCCTCTAGGGCATATCTCCTTCAGGAAGGAGCTGCTACTCGAGCTAGTGCTAGCGTCCTTAGCATTGACCATTCTGAACATCTTCGTGGGCTTCTCACAACGAAGATGTTCAGAATGGTCAACGCGAAGACTAGATTAAGCCCAGGTGACACCCGATCGGGCTTTATGTTGCTCTTAAATACTTCCTACACCCTTAGTGATAAGATAGTTCTTATTAAAAAATTGACAAAAAGATAGGCCTTACTAATTAAGAGACGGTATAATGCATCAAGTTATGGTTCCTCACAATGTTTCTATGTCTCTGGGCTTAATCTGGTCCCTCTTGGGCTGCTACTCTGCAAACTTACCTAGACCAGCTATGGTTGATCGGTTATCACCATAGATAGCTCTCATCCGGATGATCCTGGTGGTCCAAAGTGGTAGCATGGTCCATATCGAGTTGGGCAACCTAGTTTGAAGGATCCAGAAGGTAGGTGTTATGGGGTCCCTTGTGGGATGGACCCTAGGGTGGCCTGATCTTCATAGATTTGAGGCGGGGAGTGAGGGAAAACCCGATGAACTCAACTCTAATGCAAGGTAAAGATACAAACACACGCAAAACACACACTACTCGATTTGCTCCCGTTGATTTGAATAACCAATCCAATAGAATCCTCAGCAAGAGACCTTCTGGTAGAATCACCAAAGGAGAGATCGGCAAGTGGATGATAAAATCCCACACAAGGAGAGAGTAGCAACCAAGTAGAATCCTAAAGGGGAGAGCCCTAGCACTACTAGAACCCTTGATAGGGAGAGACCAAATACTTGAGGAGGGTCTTGATGACTACACTCACGATCACGCAAGATGTAGGCCTTGTACAACTCATAGATAAACTATAGAGAGGGGGTTCCCATCTAGGGTTAGGCACATGCCTTAATTGATCATCATCTCTAGGGTTTCAAGGAGGGAGGGGGCACAGATATAGGCTAGCCATGAGCTAGGGGTAGTTAGGCATAAACAGGAAGTTATGGGCATTACATGGGAAAAGCCCACTTCAAGGCTTGCAGGTTGTTCACTTGGGGCAGAGCCTCCGGCATCGTGAGGACAAAGACTCAGGGTCGGGGCGAAGACTCCGAAAAGACTCCAGAACCTTGCAGCCGTAGGTGGGTCAAGGCGCGGGAAGAGTCTCCGGTGCGAAGGAGCGGAGACTCCGGGTTCATGGTGGCAGAGACTCCAAGTTCACAATGGAGGAGACTCCATGGTTGCTTCAGTTGCTTCTTCCTTCTCCTCTTCCAAGCCTCTTGCTTGGGTGTCTTGGATCCTGGGGCATCCTTGTCTCCTCCTCTTAGTGTCATGGTCATGGACCTAGTCATACAATAGGCATTTTTTTCAAGTAGGATCCCATTCACATGACAACCAAAGGAGGGAAAGCGATGGAAGGAAATCACCTTTGTAGGAATGGTTGGCGTGACATGATGTGGACCAATGGTGAATTCCATGTGTTGGGCTACATCATCTCCCCCCTCTTGGAGAAGAGTCAACCTTGACGATATCCTGTCATGATCTTGTAAGGAAGGAGATACGCCAGTTATGTCTTGTGGGATGCTCTCTTGAGCTTGTTTTGCCAACTCGTGCTCAATCGACATTGACATAGGAATGCGGGTACCTACACACACACCATAGATAAACGAAACAACGTTTGTGTGTAGTATATGAACACATCATCCATCATGATGCGTATTTCTCTTGTGCACATCACCATTAGCATTAAGAAAAATATTAGAGATATCATGGTGATTATGCGAGAAAAAGTTGGGAACATGCTTATCATGAAAAGTATCAAAATCTCCACAAGTTGAGAAGGCTATGGGGGCAATCTCAATATGAACCATATGATCAATATTGCAAACGACAATGGTATAAAAGGAAGAACATGCATGATCAAGCATTTCCAATGTACGAGTATGGTTGTCGACAAACATAGTGAAAGAGCAAGTGTTCATCAAGTTTGTCACAACAATTGTAGGATACAATAAAGATTTGTAGCATGGCATGTCTATGGCAATATCACCGCACTCAATTAATTCCACATTATGCAAAGTCAAAGCATCACATGGGTACACTAATGAAGCATATGAAATGTCACAAGTAGTGTCCATAACATGCATATCCTCATAATTCATCATGTCCACTAGTGGGAGCATCGCATCACCAACACCTATATCATTATCTTTGTAGTTTCGCTCATTCATAGTAGGTGGTGTGGTATATGTGGCCTTCATACACTCCTCTTCTTCATCCATGGGGATGGTCATGTCTGTGCATCTTGTAGCGTCATAATCCATGCAACCTAGCAAAGAGGAAGACAACACAAGAGGAGAAGAGGTGAAGTTGTTAGAAATGAAAATGTCGTCACTCAACTCATGTGGTGTATCACTCATGCTCTCAAGATGGATGCACTCATCCTCTTGTATGGTGAACGCACACAACTCACTCTCATTCTCACTCAAGTGGAATATGTGGCTCTCTACCTCATATGGGATAGGTGGATCTCTCAACTCATTATGGTGGTGTCAGTTTTGTCGTTGAGCCAAGTGGATGTGTCACCGGTCCCGAGGCTCTTCTTCTTTCGCTTGGATCCCAAACTGGTGCACCTTCGAAGTCATGTCTCGCATTGAGGTTGTCGATATATTAATTTGTAGGCGGATCATGCTCTTGATGAGGTTGCGATGGTCTTAGAGTAGTTGTTGGAGTCGATCATGAGAAGCATGGAACCAATGATGGTTTGCTTGTTGTTGTTGGTGAGCTTGTGGGGCGACTGCTTATTCATGGTGGTGTCATGCTTTGTCTTCCCCGTTGTGGTGGAGGGGTTCTCCATGTCGGGAGTTTGAGCTTGAGGGATTGTCATGGAAACTTGAGCGATGCATGCGTGATGAGATTGAGTGACGTCCATGACATTTGCCGACTTTGTCAAGAGCTTGATGGAGGGATTGGAAGTATTGGTGACTCTCCACTTGATGTTGATTGCCACGGTCCTCAATGTCGGATAGCTGGTATAGGGGGTACCCCCAATCTGTCCATGTCTAGTTGGCGTGGCAGGAATCGGGTGGACCTCGCGAGGGGTGCCTCGCTAGACCCTCCAGAAGGCTTCTAAAGGAGGGAACCGCGAGAAGTGTAAGCACCCCTTGAGGGGAAACAACAAGCACAACGGTGGCATTGGATGCCTTCGTCCCGTGGTCCCAGAGACTGGGTCTTGGTCAAAAGTAGGATAGACAAGGCTCTGAACGATGGGATGGGCTGCCTCAGCAAGAGCAGGATAGGTCTAAGACACTTTGGTGCAAGAGAGGCGTCGAACAACACCGAACAAGGACAAACAATGAAAAGGAAGGCTACTTGGCACATAGATGGAGAGGCGCCCGATGTCCAAGACTCGGTCC
This sequence comes from Avena eriantha, assembly GCA_910589775.1. Taxonomy (NCBI): domain Eukaryota; kingdom Viridiplantae; phylum Streptophyta; class Magnoliopsida; order Poales; family Poaceae; genus Avena; species Avena eriantha. The sequence continues at coordinate 151,267,503 of OU342746.1, read as the reverse complement.
ACCAAAAATTAGCCCTGTAGACCAGGACCTCGAGGAGCAGAACTGTGGAGACCCTTCCCACCCATAGACCGGGGGAAGAGGCCCGACGCCGCCCTATATAAGGAGCCCTTCTCCAACCTCGGAAAGGATTGATCCTTGAGATCTCAAACCCTAGACTTTCATCCTCCATTGTACCCTAGCGAAGCGCGCGAGAAATACAACAAAGCAGGAGTAGGGGCTTATCCTCCTCACGAGGGTCCCGAACCTGGGAAAAAAAGCCTGATGCACCTCTCTGTCGTGTTCTTGCTCCGTCAATGCCACCGTTGCCGAGTTCCTTCGGAACCGCGTGTTCAGCCCCCTCATGAACCAAGGGATCTTTGGACCCTAGTTCCTTTGCGGGACAAATCTCCGACATTTAGAGCGCTAGGTAGGGGGCTGAGGCACGTTTTCAAGACCCTCCGGACAGTCGGCGCCATGACGGCAAGTCCCTGCGTGAAGGTCGGCCCAGGGGGATCCCTGCCTAGAGGGGCAACTAGGATCGTCACATGCATATTAGGCGGCCCTCAGGCTCCCACCTCCGAGCAGCACCTCAAGCAGTTCACTCGCAAGTTGGCGGCGGCAAGGCCTAGCTCTACCGTCGCCCCTCTCTGGTGGTCGCACCAGTCGGTCTCCTTAGGCGCCATGGACACCCTAGCTCCACCCGCCTAGTGTGCGTCGTGCCCATGGTATGCACCCCCACCATCATTGATGGTCGGACGGGCCTAAACGTGCTCTCTGAAGAGGCGTTCAGGCAGCTGCAGGTGCACAACGCGCGCCTCCACCCCGTCCCGCCATTATTGGGGGCCCCGGCAGGCACTACCGTGCCCCTCGGCCGAGTTCAGCTCCCCATCACCTTCGGGACGAGCCACAATTACCGCATGGAGCTTGTCGACTTTGATGTCGCCAGGATCTCCCTGCCCTACAACGCCATCCTAGGCTATCCAGTGCTGGCAAAGTTCATGGCGGTCACTCACAACGCCTACAACCTGGTCAAGATGTCGGGTGGCGCCAGCACCACCATCACGGTGTGTTGCGACGAGGTCGAAGCCATGTGCTCCTTTAGGCAGGTCTGCAAAGGGGTAGCACCGACAACGGGAGGCCGTGACCAGCATTGATGATGGCAGGTACCCCCAGCTCCCGCCCCCGTCCCCGGGGGATGGCGGCGAGGTGCCAGCAACACTCCTAGGGGAGGACACCGTGTGTACCACCGGCGTCGCAGGCAAAAAGAAATCGGTTCTCTCCTAGGAGAGGACCAAGACCAAGAAGGTCACCTCGACCAGGCGGTGTTGGGGGCTACGATCACCATTGGCGGTGGCCTCTCCGCCAAAAGGGATTGAGCATGTCCACTACTCCGACATGACGGGGGTGCCTCGAGAGGTGATTGAGATACCTTCCTCCGGGCTAGCACTGACATGTTCGCCTGGACCCCGTCAGACATGACGGGGGTGCATCGAGAGGTGATTGAGCATCATCTGGCGGTGTGCCCCACGGCATGCCCGGTAAAGCAGAAGGCGTGAAAGTATTCCATGGAAAAGCAGCAATTCATCATTGCCGAAATGGAGAAGCTGGTCAAGGCATACCATGTCAAGGAGGTCCTCCATGCAGACTGGCATTCCAACCCCGTGGTGGTTCCTAAGGCCACCGGGGGCGGGTGGCTCTGTGTTGATTTCACCGACCTCACCAAGGCCTACCCCAAGGACCATTCCCGCTCCCGAGGATAGACCAAATCATAGACTCCATGGGGGATGCGACCAGTTGTGCTTCCTGGACGCCTTCTCGGGTACCATCAGATCAAGATGGCCAAGGAGTACGAGGAAAAGAAAGCCTTCATTGTCAACACCCGGATTTTTAATCCCAGATCCCTGTTATCTCATACATCGCAATCCTAGGATTACCATTTTTACGAGACATAACAGATTGGATATCACTGTACATCATCCATTACAAACCAATATAAGGTCTTACACGAATAAAGGATCTCATGATCCAGTCTTAATACAACAAGCAGCGGAATAAATAGTAAGCGTAGCGGTGGGATCCATCTTCAGTGCCACAGGAATGCTGGCGATGGAAGATGGTCCTAGTTATCATTGTCATCCTCCTGTCCGTCATCTTGGTTGTCTCCTTCATAGTTTGGCCATAGGAATAGCCAGGGACAAAAGCCATGAGTACTCTTTAAGTACTCAGAAACTACCACTAACAAGTAAGATAGTGCTACGGGGAAATGCTAACTCTATGTTTATTTGTAAAGTTAAGTTTGAAACCTAAGTTGAGTTCTGAAACAAAGAAACATAAAATAAAGTTCTAGAATCACTTAGATTGGGAAGCTAGTGTCATAGTCACAACTCTGTTGTGGTCAAGTCAAGATTCATCATTCATTTCATAAGTCATTTTGAAAACATCTGACAACAAAACAATATGGCCACTCCAACTATCCATAACCACAGACGCGGCTATTCGAATAGTTTGACACTCTGCAGAGGTGGTACACTTTCACCACAAGATTCGATACATCTGTCAGAGATAACCCTGAATCATCATACTTAGTATGCAGATAATCAAACATAACCTTCCCTTTACACACTCTAGTATAAGCACCTCTCCTATGAGTATGGCCTCACAACCATGACCATCTGTCATCTTTGGCACTGCATAGGTGGACAACATTGAGAGGTAGCCTCAGCTCAAACCTCTCCCGCGAGGGAACAAATACTAATGCATATAAACTTCCGGCTAAGCCTTACCTAATTCAGGTATTGTGGTTGTACGGTAAAATTGGAATGGTATCGCATCCGAATCCAACCATCAGTTTTGTAAAAGGGTTAAGGCTCATGCCTCAACATTTTCATCATCACAAAACATTTGTGTTTCTCAATACATGTCAAAACATCTCAATAGAATGACTCATCATTCCAAGGTTTTCACAATTCATTTTCACCAAGTGTTCTCATCTAAAGTGACTCAAGTTTTGATTTAGCTCTAAGCTACTAAGTTAAGAGTGTTCACTAAGGTGGGATGCTAATCTCAATCTCATGCCATAGAATTACATCTAAGATTATCTAGATAGGTCAATTTTTATACTTTTTATGCTACCTTCAACCAGTAAGGGACTTTGGTAAAGTAAAGAAAGTAAAAGCTTGAAAGTAAAAACTTGGAGTAGGTACTAGTCAAAGTGGTATAACCAAAGCATGCCTAATGCATCTTGCTTAGGTTATCTAACTTAATTCTAGCTTGCTAACAATAGCTTGCCTTGGTTGGTGCAGTAGTTGAAGTTTTCTTCCTCCTTTTCTTGGTAGAACTCCTCCTCCTCCTCGAAACTTGGTCGGTACTATCGTCTATAAATACATACGGGATACACAATCACCAAACAATACTTAACTAGGCAACTTAGCATACTAAGGCACACATTTGATGATCTATTATCATCACAAGCATCACAGGGTTTAATTAACTAGTTTCATTCTTTTTATTTAAGAAAAGTAATTTCGACTCATTAAAAATAACTAAGAATTAATATTCTCCACTTAAAATATGGGATCATGTGGACACATGTCATCACCACATATTCTAACATATGGGAATGTGGTTTAAAGGTTGGATCACATTTTAATAAGTTTAAGTTCAATAATTAATGATTTAAAGTGACTAGAAATGCCTATATAGCATTATTTTGGTACTAGTCCAAAGTCACAGCATGCAAACCTTAATATTATTACATATTCAGATAGGTATGGTTAAATGTGATTTTTGAGAGTTGGAATCAACTCAAAATCTATTATGGTTGATTTTAGAAAAATGTTTGAATGTGCAAATGCTTCTGTCTTGTTATTTTTACTAGGAGAGATCTCTAACTCTAAATGATTTAAATCCAATGGGCTTGGATAGATCTTTTCAGAAGCTATCCAAAAAATTGGAATCTCTCAATTCGGTTCAGTAAATCTTCTTGAATTGATTTTTGAACTAAGGGACAGAAGTGAGTTCAAACTTAAATAGAAAAATCTATATTTGAACTAACTGGGTCGCGCGGGAAAACTAACGGGACGGCCTAGTGGCGCTCCGCGGCGCAGATGACAACTGACAGGGGGGTCCCGCAGGTCAGCGACACATCAAACGTGAAGCGGTACAGGGCACTCTCAGCGCTATGATTAAAAGGTGGATCAACTGCTGAGGATCGTCGTCGCCTGCGAACAGGTCGCCGGGGAGAGCTAACCCTAGCGGCTCGGTGGGGGTACGTGGGGGCTTACCAGGGCTCCAGCTAGATGAGGCGAGGCAGGCAAACGAACAAGTCGAGGACGGCGGTTCTCCTGGTACTGGCGGCATCCCGAGCGATGGCCTGGATCAAAGGCGCCCTTCTTCTCCCTCCGCGGCAGACTCCGGTGAAATTTCGGCGCTAAGGATAGCGGCTTGCTCCGGTGGGGCTCTGGGGTGTTTTGAGAGGGAGGGGATGAGAGTGGTGTGAGGAAACGGTGCTGGGGAGGCCTCTATTTATAGGCTCGGTGAGGCGGCAGAGGAGCATGGGCGGTGCTCACCGGTGATGATGGCACAACGAGCTAGAGGTGTGGGCAGTGGGCTAGGATGGTGGGCGGCGCCTTGGCGAGTGTCATGGAGGTGCGTGTGTAGTGAATTGCGGTCGAGAGAGGTGAGTGGCGCGGCGTGCATGATGTCTCTGCCGACGGAGAATTTTTCGGTGGCCGGCGACTATGGGGCACGGTCGGGGGAACGGGCATGTCCGTTAGCTTCCTAGGACGGTGGTGATCGTGTAGGCGGGCGGCTGGAGTGAGGCGGGGTCTGGTCGAGCGGGGACAGCGCGTGAACTGCGGGCGGCGTCGGCATGGCAGACACGGTCCGGGCATGGTAGTTCTTGGCTTCTCCTTCCTCTGTCTGCGGGCTAGGGCTGGCTTGGCAGTGGAGGTGGACGACGGCGACGTTCTGGACATGGTGGCCTAGACTGACGGCGGCTGTGGCGCGCTGTCGCCGGTGAGGGTGCTCAATGGTGCTCGGCCTTAATGGCCATGACCATTTGGTCGTGTGCACAATTGGTGGCCGGGCTAGAAAAGGGTAGGGGTGCACTAGGGTGGCTTTGGTTGCAAAATGGGAGACCACATTGGTCCAAACACTACTCACAATAGTGTTTGTGGTTTTTGTTTGAATTGTGCCCACAAGGTGTTTGTAGAAATGGCTGAAAGAGTTCAAGTTTTGAATTTTGAGGTGAATTTTGGTGGAGTTGTTAGCCACATGCTTAAGCATCTGTTGTTGCTTGGGATTTGAAAATGGAGTTCATTTGAGTGGTTTTTGAATAAGTGTGATCTTGATACCTACACTAGATTCAATTTTCAAATGCCATTTAAAATTAGTGTTTGAAAGTTTTTGGTAGATCACAACGTGGGCCTTGGTACATCACTACTTGTACTAGCAAGGGGTGCAAAGATCCACATTTCTGTAAGGATTTGAGTTCTAGGAATAGCCAAAGTAGGCATGGTAGTTAAAATGGCAAAAAATGACCATTTCTTTCTTTTATTCATTTGGATTTGGTTTTCTTTGGGATTTTTTTGGGAATGATCTGGATGATGTTTAATTCACCTAAGAATCATTTTACAATCAATGGATCACTTAAACATGGAAATTCAAAACAACTCCTAATTTATATGCACACAGATATGAATGCTTTAATATTTCTAAATGGAAAAGTTTTTGTTAACCCTAATTTTGAGGATTTTGATCTTAATAACCTTGGATTAGAGTTTTGGGATGTTACAAACCTTCCCCCCTTAAACAAAATCTCGTCCCGATATTTATGAAAGAAAACTAGGAACTAAAGAGATATGTGAACTCTGTCCTAATGTAATCTTCTTGCTCCCACGTGGCTTCCTCTTTGGTATGGTTGCTCCATTGAATCTTGAGAAATTCGATACTCCTGGTCCTGGTGGTTCTGTAGGCTTCCTCCAAGATACGGATGGGCACTTCACGATAGGTCAGGTCCTTGTTGATATTAACAGCTCGGTGATCGATGTTCTTGCAAACTTCAGTCTTCTCCGGCACTTCTAGGCATTTGCGAAGTAACGAGATATGGAACACATTGTGGATGGCTGACATCTCTTCGGAAAGTTCTAGTTGATACGATACTTCTCCTCGACGGTTTAGAATCTTGAAGGGCCCAATATATCTGGGGGCTAACTTTCCTTTCAGACTAAAGCGTTGGGTTCCCTTCAATGGTGAAACCTTGAGATATACAAAATCTCTGACATTGAAAGTCAGGTCTCTCCTTCTCTTGTCAGCATAACTCTTTTGTCTGGACTGGGAGGTCTTGAGGTTCTCACGGACTTTGTGAACCTTTTCTTCGGCTTCTCAGAGAATATCGGGTCCAAAGATCTGACTCTCTCCTACTTGCGACTAATTCAAAGGGGTACAACACTTTCTTCTGTATAGGAACTCAAATGGTGCCATTTGCAAACTAGCCTGATAACTGGTGTTATATGAGAATTCTGCGAAAGGCAGGCAGTCTTCCCATTTTGATCCATACTCTAACACACAAGCTCTCAACATATCTTCTAGGATTTGGTTGACTCTTTCAGTCTGTCCATCAGTTTGTAGGTGATAAGTGGTGCTGAAATTCAACTTGGTTCCCAATCCTTCCTGGACTTTCTGCCAAAATCTCGAGGTAAACTAGGTTCCTCGATCTGATACTATGGTCTTGGGGGTTCCATGCAGACTAACAATTCTAGCAATGTACATCTCTGCTAGCTTCGAACTCTGTTAGGTTGTCTTGACAGGTATAAAGTGAGCTACCTTGGACAGTCTATCAACAATGACCCAGATTGAGTCAGTTCCCCTACTAGATGTAGGCAAACCGGTGATAAAGTCCATTCCGACGGAACCCAATTTCCATTACGGAATCTACAATGGTTGCAACAGTCTTGTGGGTCTCTAATGCTCTGCTTTGACTCTTCGACAGATGTCACACTTGGCGATGTAGCTCCCGATTTCTCTCTTCATCTTGTGCCACTAAAATTGCTCTTTCAAATCTTGATACATCTTCGTTCCTCCGGGGTGGATAGAATAAAGAGTATCATGAGCTTCCTACATGATAACTTGCTTCAGCTCCGAATCTGCTGGCACACAGATATGTCCTTTGTACCACAGAACTCCTTCTTCGTCTTCAGTAAATCCAGGTACCTTTCCCGTACCAATACGATGTTTGATTCCGTCGATACTTTCATTTCCCTTCTAGGCTTCCTTGATTTGGCTGATTAATGTGGGTTGGAGTTCAATGCTAGCTAAAAATCCTTTGCTAACAATCTCAGTTCTAAAGTGCTCCAACTCCTCATACAAACTTGGTTGCTTCTCCTTGATCATGGTGTTTAGCCTACACGGCAATCGGCTAAGAGCATTCGCTACCACATTAGCTTTGCCGGGGTGATAGTGAATGTCAAGGTCATAATCCTTGATTAACTCTATCCATCTCATTTGCCTCATATTCAGCTCCTTCTGAGTGAAAATATACTTCAAGCTCTTGTGATCTAAGTAAATCTCACAGCGATTACCCATCAGATAGTGACGGCACGTCTTCAATGCCAAAACTACTGCTGCTAATTCAAGATCATGGGTCAGATAGTTCTGCTCATGCTGCTTTAGTTGCCGAGACAAATACGTGATGACTTTTCCTTCTTGCATCAATACACATCCGAGACCAATCTTGGATGCATCACAATACACATCAAACGGCTTCTTGATATCTGGCATGATCATTATTGGGGCAGAAATCAATCTCTTCTTCAGTTCTTGGAAACTGGCATCACATTTGTCGGTCCATTCAAACTTCTTATCCTTCTTCAGCAATTGGGTCATGGGTCTGGCGATGCTCGAGAATCCTTCTACGAACTTGCGGTAATATCCCGCTAATCCGAGAAATGCACGGACTTGGGTTTGAGTGGTTGGGGCTTACCATTCTTCTAATTTTTGATCTTGACGGGATCAACAGAGACTCCTCCGGCAGACACAATATGTCCTAGGAATCCTACTTCTTTCAGCCAAAACTCACATTTGTTGAACTTGGCATATAACCGATGCTGTCTCAGGGTTTCTAGAATGATTCTCAGATGTTGCTCATGCTCTTCTTCTGACTTGGAGTAGATAAGGATATCATCGATAAACACAACGACAAACTTATCTAGGAAATTCATAAAGATCTTATTCATGAGATTCATGAAATAAGCAGGGGCATTGGTTAATCCAAAAGACATAACCGTATACTCGTATAAACCATAACGAGTAGTAAAGGTGGTCTTCGGAATATCCGTTGCACGAATCTTAAGTTGGTGATAACCAGTCCTAAGATCAATCTTGGAGAATACCTGGGCACCAGTCAACTGATCAAATAGATCATCTATCTTTGGCAAAGGGTACTTGTTTTTGATGGTGATGTCATTTAGCTTTCTGTAATCTGTGCACAGACGGTTGCCTCCATCTTTCGTGTCAACGAATAGCACTGGTGATCTCCATGGCAATGCGCTTGGTTGAATCAAGCATGTTGCTAACATAGCATCCAACTGCTTCTTCAATTCTACTAACTCTGAGGGGTTCATGCTATAGGGTCTCTGGGCTATGGGTCCGGTTCCGGGGATTAGTTCGTTAATGAACTCAATATCCCTATCCGGGGGCATACCTGGCAATTCATCTGGGAATACGTCGGGGTATTCACAGATTACTCGGACTTGGTCTATGGTGGGTAGGGCTCGACTCTTGTTGCACTTGAATTGACGAGGTAAGGTTTCAGATATATGCTCTATTGTGACTAAAGAGCTACTGGTCATGGTGATGGCTTTCTTAGCACAGTCTATCAGTCCTTTATGCCTTGACATCCAGTCCATACCTAGTACTACTTCCAATCCTTTGGTTCCGAGTACGATTAGGTTGGCATAAAAATCTATCCCATGTATTCTGATAGGCATAGCTTTGCAATTTTTTCTAGCCTTTGTAGTTGAACCGGGGATTTGAACTATCATGACATGCTTCAAGTTGGTTGGGTGAATCTTACTAGTGCATGCAAATTCTTCGGTGACAAATGAATGCGATGCTCCCGAATCAAACAATACCCTAGCTAAAACTGAGTTGACAGAAAACATACTCAGCACTACATCTGGCGCTTCTTGAGCTTCCTCGGCGTTCATGTGGAAGAGACGGTTGTTGCGGTTGTGAGGGTTCCCTAGGGCAAATCTTCTCCCTGGTTGAACACGACGCTGCTATTGAGCTGGGGCATTCACATTGGCAGTGGCGGCAGTCTTCTTGGGACACTCATTCAAATAGTGACCCTTCACTCCACACTCGAAACAAGTTATCTGGGACTTGTCTTTTGCTGCGACAGGCACAACATTGCTTCCAGTTCTGGGTGCAGTGTTGCTGTTGTTGTTGTTGTTAGTCTTGGGAGGTGCACGGTTCAAATTGATGGTGTTGCCGGAGTGATTGTTGTTTCCTCCGGTCTTCACATTGCCTCTGCTATGGTTGGGGTAGCTTTAGCGAGACATTGGGAGTCGGTTGTTTCTGGGTGCATATCCTGGTGAGGGGTTGGGACGGTACTTCTGGTGACTGTTGGATCCAGCTTGGTGCATCATCCGACGTTTGCGGTTGTCGTTTGCTTGGTTAATCTTCCCTTCCATCTGAATGGTAGAGTCGACTAGCTCTTCGAGATCCTCGAAGCGGATGTTGACGAGGACAGTCTGCATCTCATCATGTAGTCCGTTCAGGAATCTCTCCTTCTTCTTTGCCTCCGTGTTGATCTCTTCAGGTGTGTACCTAGCAAGCGACAGGAATCTGTCACGGTACTCCACCACCGTCATTCTGCCTTGCTTCAACTCTCGGAATTCATCCCTCATTCGGGTGACTAGGCCTTGCGACACGTGGGTGTGGCTGACCTTGATTTTGAAGGATTCCCATGTCATCACTTGACCATGGTTCATCAGGCAGATGCTGTTCCACTAGGCTCTTGTGTCTCCTGCCAAGTAATGGGTGGCAAAGAGAACTTTCTCGTTGTCATTAACTTTAGCTACCTCCAAATTGTTCGCCATCGTCTGCAACTAGTCATCAGCATCTAACGAGTTCTCTGAAGTGCTAAAGATTGGGCGATTGGTATTCTAGAAGTTCTTCAGCTTGGATCCTTAATGATCCTGATTTCCATGCCCTTGGTTGTTCTGGGCCATCTAGGATATCTGCTGCAGTGCTGCTAAGTTGGCCTGGCGCTCTGCCCTACTTGCTTCATGGTCTGGAACTAACATCTGCATAATTTGCAGCATTGGCTCCTGCGATGAGCTGCTCCCTCCTGGGTTTCCACGAGTCATCGGAAGATTGAGGTAGATAAAGGGGTAAGAGGGAAAGTTCTAAGGTTCATGCTTTTAGTTTCAAAGCTAAAACTTTGAGTTTGACTCAGGTTTTGCAGCTAACTCCATTTCATTCATTCAAACAAGGCACACGATACAAACACACACACCACAACAACAAAGGAAAACAGATGGTTTTAAGAACCATTCTGCAAGCTACGATACATTGGGACCGATACATCTCATGCTACGACAGTGCTCTAGAGCATCTACTCATCGTCGATGAAGTTGGAGTCCTCATCGTCAGTGTAGAAGTCCACGACATCCTCCTCTAGAAAGTCATCATCATTGCTGAGGTAAGAATCCATGTCTCCCTGGATGTCCTCACCCTCCTCTTCTTCCTCCTTTGCTGCAAGATGAGCTTCTTGCTCCTTGACGGTCTTCTCGAGGTCGGCCACCTTCTTGCGAAGACGGGCGATGGTGTGATCCTTCTTTTCGCGCTGGAGGCGAAGAGACTGACGGTCCTTGACAAGCAGTGAGAAAGTCGGGGCCTTCTGGCGGCAATGGCACGGTTGTGGTTGGCAAACTCCCTAGCATTGTCTAATTCCTTCTGGCGGTCGTACAACAGGAAGTGAAGGTTCTCCACTTGACGCTTCAACTCCGGGTGACCTGGAATCTCCATTGGCATTCCCATGAAGTCACGCCTTGCATAGTGCACAAAGCAGGTTCCTTGGATTTGGTTGACACTGAGGGCACATAGATGTGCGAGAGCTTCATGCATTGCCCTGGCTAATCCATCTAGCCAGTTGTTTTGCCTTACGGAGAACTGGATTCTCCTAGACGTTGGTGCTTCTATGCTTCCTCGAAGATCAGCGGTGACTAGCCACTGTAAATCTCCTCCTAGGAGTCCTGGAAGTTGAGCTCCAAGAAACTCCAGATGTGGGCGTCCCAATAACTCAGACAGTGAATCTAGATCCCTCTCGAAGATCAGCTGGCCTCTGTTGCCCAACTGGTAGAACTTGCTGAACTGAGTCTCCATCTACAAGAATTTAGGATGAGGAAGTTAGTGAAGTGATCAAGTGTGTCAAATTTTATGTAGTAATGTAAGAATTGGAGGAACATGAATTTTTGAGAAAAAATTAGTTCCCAAGGGTAAGAGAGGAAATAGTTTTTCACAAATACTCACTTTGGTTTTGAAATTAAGTTTTTGTTCGGAGGTCCATTCTAACTAGGGTCTCCTATGGTCAGGATGGCTCTGATACCAACTTGTCAACACCTGGATTTTTAATCCCAGATGCCTGTTATGTCATACATCGCAATCCCAGGATTACCATTTTTGCGAGACATAACAGATTGGATATCACAGTACATCATCCATTACAAACCATAATAAGTTCTTACACGAATAAAGGATCTCATGATCCAGTCTTAATACAACAAGCAGCGGAATAAATAATAAGTGTAGCGGTGGGGTCCATCTTCAGTGGCACAGGCAATGCTGGCGATGGAAGATAGTCCTAGTTATCATAGCTGTCATGTTGTTCGTCATCTTGGTAGTCTCCTTCATAGTCTGGCCATAGGAATAGCCAGAGACAAAAGCCATGAGTACTCTTTAAGTACTCGCAAACTACCACTAACAAGTAAGATAATGCTACGGGGAAATGCTAACTCTATGTTTATTTGTAAAGTTAAGTTTGAAACCTAAGCTGAGTTCTGAAACAAAGAAAGATAAAATAAAGTTCTAGAATCACTTAGGTTGGGAAGCTAGTGTCATAGTCACAACTCTGTTGTCGTCAAGTCAAGATTCATCATTCATTTCATAAGTCATTTTGAAAACATCTGACAACGAAACAGTATGGCCACTCCAACTATCCATAACCGCGGACGCGGCTATTCGAATAGTTTGACACTCTGTAGAGGTGGTACACTTTCACCACAAGATTCGATACATCTGTCAGACATAACCCTGAATCATCATACTTAGTATGCAGATAATCAAACATAACCTTCCCTTTACACACCCTAGAATAAGCACCCCTCCTATGAGTATGGCCTCCCAACCATGACCATCTATCATCTTGGGCACTGCATAGGTGGACAATATTGAGAGGTAGCCTCAGCTCAAACCTTACCCAATTCAGGTATTGTGGTTGTACGGTAAAATTGGAATGGTATCACATCCAAATCCAACCATCAGTTTTGTAAAAGGGTTAAGGCTCATGCCTCAAGATTTTCATCATCATAAACCATTTTTGTTTCTCAACACATGTCAAGACATCTCAATAGAATGACTCATCATTCCAAGGTTTTCACAATTCATTTTCACCAAGTGTTCCCATCTAAAGTGACTCAAGTTTTGATTTAGCTCTAAGCTACTAAGTTAAGAGTGTTCACTAAGGTGGGATGCTAATCTCAATCGCATGCCATAGAATGACATCTAAGATTATCTAGATAGGTCAATTTTTATACTTTTTATGCTACCTTCAATAAGTAAGGGACTTTGGTAAAGTAAAGAAAGTAAAAACTTGGAGTAGGTACTAGTCAAAGTGGTATAACCAAAGCATGCCTAATGCATCTTGCTTAGGTTATCTAACTTAATTCTAGCTTGCTAACAATAGCTTGCCTTGGTTGGTGCAGTGGTTGAAGTTTTCTTCCTCCTCTTCTTGGTTGAACTCCTCCTCCTCGAAAGCTTGGTCGGTACTGTCGTCTATAAATACATACGGGATACACAATCACCAAATAATACTTAACTAGGCTACTTAGCATACTAAGGAACATATTTGATGATCTATTATAATCACAAGCATCACAAGGTTTAATTAACTAGTTTCATTCTTTTTATTTAAGAAAAGTAATTTCTACTCATTGAAAATAACTAAGATTTAATATTCTCCACTTAAAATATGGGATCATGTGGACACATGTAATCACCACATATTCTAACATATGGGAATGTGATTTAAAGGTTGGATCACATTTTAATAAGTTTAAGTTTAATAATTAATGATCTAAAGTGACTAGAAATGCCTATATAGCATTATTTTGGTACTAGTCCAAAGTCACTACGTGCAAATCTTAATATTATTACATATTCAGATAGGTATGGTTAAATGTGATTTTTGAGAGTTGGAATCAACTCAAAAGCTATTACGGTTGATTTTAGAAAAATGTTTGAATGTGCAAATGCTTCTGTCTTGTTATTTTTACTAGGAGAGATCCTAACTCTAAATGATTTAAATCCAACAGGCTTGGATAGATTCTTTCAGAACCTTTCAACAAAATTGGAATCACTCAATTTGGTTCAGTAAATCATCTTGAATTGATTTTTGAACTAAGGGACAGAAGTGAGTTCAAACTTAAAAAGAAAAATCTATATTTGAAATAACTGGGTAGCGCGGGAAAACTAACGGGTCGGCCCAGTGGCGCTCCGCGGCGTGGATGCCAACTGATAGGGGGTCCCGCAGGTCAGCGACACATCAAACGTGATGCGGTACGGGGCACTCTCAGCTCTACGATTAAAAGGTGGATCAACGGCTGAGGATCGTCGTCCCCGGCGAACAGGTCGCCAGCGAGAGCTAACCCTAGCGACTCGGTGGGGGTATGTGGGGGCTTACCAGGGCTCCAGCTAGACGTGGCGAGGTGGGCAAACGAACTAGTCGAGGACGGTGGTTCTCCTGGTACTAGCGGCGTCCCGGGAGATGGCTTGGATCAACGGCGCCCTTCTTCTCCCTCCACAGCAGACTCCGGCGAAATTACGTTGCTGCAGACGGCGGCTTGCTCCGGTGGGGCTCTCGGGTGTTTTGAGAGGGAGGGGATGAGAGTGGTGTGAGGAAACGGTGTTGGGGAGGCCTCTATTTATAGGCACAGCGAGGCGGTAGAGGAGCATGGACGGTGCTTGCTGGTGACGACGGCACAGCGAGCTAGAGGTGTGGGCGGTAGGCTAGGACGGTGGGCGGTGCCCTGGCGAGTGCCACGGAGGTGCGTGTCCAGTGAATTGCGGTCGAGAGAGGTGAATGGCGCGGCACGCACGATGTCTCTACCAACAGCGAATTTTGCGGTGGCCGGCGACTACGGGGCATGGTCGGGGGAACGGGCATGTCCGTTAGCTTCCTAGAATGGTGGGGATCGTGTAGGCGGGCAGCTGGAGCGAGACGGGGTCTAGTCGAGCGGGGACAACATGTGAACTGCGGGTAGCGTCGGCATGGCACACACGGTTTGGGCACGGCGGTTCTTGGCTGCTCCTTGCTCTGTCCACGGGCTGGGGCTGGCTTGGCGGTGGAGGTGGACCACGGGCGACGTGCTGGACATGGTGGGCGAGACTGGCGGTTGCTGTGGCGCGCTCTCGCCGGTGAGGGTGCTCAATGGTGCTCAGCCTTAATGGCCATGACCATTTGGTCGTGTGCACAGTGGGTGGCCGGGCTAGAAAAGGGTAGGGGTGCACTAGGGTGGCTTTGGTTGCAAAATGGGAGACCACATTGGTCCAAACACTGCTCACAATAGTGTTTGTGGTTTTTGTTTGAAGTTTGCCCACAAGGTGTTGGTAGAAATGGCCGAAAGAGTTCAAGTTTTGAATTTTGAGGTTAATTTTGGTGGAGTTGTTAGTAACATGCTTAAGCATCTATGGTTGCTTGGGATTTGAAAATGGAGTTCATTTGAGTGGTTTTCTAATAAGTGTGATCTTGATACCTACACTAGATTCAATTTTCAAATTCCATTTAAAATTAGTGTTTGAAAGTTTTTCGTAGATCACAAAGTGGGCCTTGGTACATCACTACTTGTACTAGAAAGGGGTGCAAAGATCCACATTTGTTTCTATTATGATTTGAGTTCTAGGAATAGCCAAAGTAGGCATGGTAGTTAAAATGGCAAAAAATGACCATTTCTTTCTTTTATTCATTTTGATTTGTTTTGCTTTTGTATTTGTTTTGGAATGATCTAGATGATGTTTAATTCACCTAAGAATCATTTTACAATCAATGGATTACTTAAACATGGCAATTCAAAACAACTCCTAATTTATATGCACACATATATGAATGCTTTAATATTTTTAAATGGAAAAGTTTTTGTTAACCCTAATTTGGCCGATTTGGATCTTAATAACCTTGGATTAGAGTTTTGGGATGTTACATTCATCACCCCATGCGGCATGTACTACTACACATGCATGTCGTTCGGCCTCAAGAACGCCGGTGCCACCTTCTAGAGGCTCATGTGCATAGAGTTGGGAGGGCAGATGGGAAGAAACATGGAGGCATATGTCGACGACATCATGGTCAATACTCGTGAAAGGGGCACCCTGGTGGCGGACCTGACGGAAACCTTCGCCAACTTGCATCAGGTGAACATCAAGATCAACCCCACCAAGTGCATGTTCGGGGTTCCGTCGGGCAAGCTCCTTGTTTTCCTAGTCTCACACCAGGGAATCGAGGCCAACCCTGACAAGGCCTGGGCCATCAAGGAGATGCGCCCTCTAATGCGGCTCAAGGAGATGCGGCGTTTGGCCAGGTGCGTAGCAGCCTTGGGAAGGTTCATCTCCAAGATGGGAAGAAAGGCCATGCCTTTCTTCAAGATCATGAAGCGCACCGGCAAGTTTCGATGGACTTCGGAGGCCGACGAGGCATTCGAAGCCCTCAAGAGGTATCTCACGAGTCCTTCGGTCATGGTGGCTCCCAGGGAGCGTGAGCCGCTACTGCTATACCTGGAAGCCACACCACAAATAGCAAGCACGGTCTTGGTTGCCGAGCGTGAAGATGTGGTAGAAAAGAAATGGAAGGCAAGAGCTGGGAACCCTCCCAAGGGTTCAGGGGCTACTTCGGAAGGTAGCGACACTCGGGAGAGGTCCAGTGGTGAGGCCGCCGACCCAGCCATGGCCAAAACCACCGAGCTTGTTGATGACTGCAAGTGCACAGATCGTTTGTAGCTAGTTTCAAAATAAAGATATCGATCCCATAAGGAGCAGGAGTCTGAAGTCTAATAACTCTTGAATTAAATACTGCAATAGAAATGCTAAATAAAGTTCTAAATGACAAGATAAAATGTGAGTATTACATAAAAAATTGTTTTGGGGTTTTTGGTATAAGAGCAACAATAAGTAAAGTAAAACAACTAAACAACAAAAGTAAGTATCACGTATGTAAGAGAGATTGGAACTGCAACAGGGAAAAAGTGTTCTTAGGGAGTAGCGGATACACTACTAGCATTATAAAGAAGTAAGGTAAAGATTATTATCATGAACATTCTCAATTGTGTATATGTGGGGGGAACTCTGTATTTGGACGAATAGGTAGCAACCACTGATCACATCATCCTCATAACCACAGCAGTCAGCAATCGACACCATCAAATTACTGCGCTATTAAGGGACTTAATCCCGTAGGACGTATCCCATAGCATGGATAGTGTTCCGTGAGTTTCCTCGGTTCCCAAGTTGATGAGTAAGGAGTGCCAACAGCTTTATAGTCATTGTAAGTGCTAACACACCTCCGTCTACCAACAAGTAGTTCCCTCCATCAAGTCTCCACAAGAGGCAAATATTGAGAGGTCGACTTCTCCCAACATCAAGATGAAGACAATATAACAAATGGTCATAGCGATGAATATCATAATAAACTTAATCTTATTTCAATCTCATACTAGGGTTTCTCCATCTCCCCAAGAACTAGAGATCTACTCAGACATGGAGGAAATCAACATCATGGCAATAATAATGGAATCTATCATAGATGAATAGTACTTGTATAAATCCACAACGAGTACGGAAATTACAACAAGATCTAGACAAGATGTAGATGGGATGGATGGAGATGGTGGTGATGTAGCAGTTGATGATGAAGATTGATGCCTTAGGCTCCCGGATCTGCGCAGCACGAAGATGGATCCCCGGTGGATGAGTTCCCCCTCCAGATGCCTTCCGGAGGTGAGGTTTCGGCGATTTCTGGTTGGTTTGTATGTCGTCTCTTCGATCTAGTTGCATGGGGTGAAACTATTTGAGGAGGCGGTGGCGGCGCCAACTATATGGCTGGAACTATATGGCCGGAAATTTTATTCCTGCCATATAGTTGGTCGTTAAACCGTCTATATGCCTTGATCGCTTCGGGTTTTCTTCTGGTATTATTGATATTTTCCAAATAAGCGATTTACGTTGTTTTTTACTCCGTTTCTCCTCAGTACAACTGCTCCAAGCATTGTGTCCACTGTATCCATCATCTGTCCTGATCCTGGTGAAAATAGACATAACATGTGCGCGTGAACACCGTGAATACCAAGATCCTACATCTTCAATGCAAAATAATAATATAAAACATGATGCAAATATGCACTCATCAACTTCCCCAAGCTTATACTCTTGCTCATCCCGATCATGTTTGCTTAATGGATGTGATCCTCATATTCATGAAGCCGAGTCAATAAAATAAATGAGGCAGTTGCAGCATGTGTTTATCATATATGATACATAGGAATAAGTTAATGAATGGTACCTTACTCGAACCATCCGAATAATATTAGCAGGCTTCCACACCTTAGCATTTAACAGTTCACAAAATATCACTTTCAATATGATGTAAAAGTATCCAGTTCAACCGAATGAGTTAGCTAGGTAGTCCCAAGTGTTTTAGGATTAACATATTCACTTGGGATTCCAAATCTCAAAATGTCTCTTTGTCATACTACAATATAGTGGTGTATGGCCTATTTTCTCTTTGCACATTCGCTCTTTTCTTCTTCTTTTTTTTATATATATGCTCACACTTTTGTTTAAGTGTTGTGCAAAGGACCTAGTCATACATTCCACTTCATGTAGGAATTCAAAGTTTAACGATCTCAATTATCAAATTCTAATTGTATATGAAGCAATCTTTATAGCTTGAATATTCTACCTCGCCTTGTTCGCACTCTAATTTGATAGCACTTTTTATTTTCCTTTGTTCAAGGTTTCTTTTCAGCTCAACTGGCTAGATAACTTTTCTTTCGTTTTAAATCAAACCATGTACTTGCAATAGATTGACCAAATTATCTTTGTATGTTCCATTAATACCAATGGTGTGGAAGACTCCTATTGCTATCATCAAGTGCAAGTAAAATTATACTCAAGGCATTCATATATCCAATAGAACAAACACAAACTCAATAATGCTCCATATATGATAATAAACTCGGAATTTCATAAAAGGGATCGACTATTCCTGAAGGGAATTCTAATGATGCAAACTTTATTTCTAATTTGAACGAATGCATAACTAAACTAGTAATGTAAAACTTATAAGATAGATTACAAGGTCTTAAAGATCTCCCCAAGCATGGAATCAAGCCAGGCAGGATCAAATAATCCCTTGTGATTATTTGATACCGTGATTATTGTAGATAACTGTGGCGGCATGGCACGCGGTATCTTCTCTTCACGGGCCAGCCTGAGGCAGAGGGGTTGATTGAAAGCCTCTAATTCTTTAACACGAGCTTGTTGAAAAGATTATTCCTCTCCAGCACTTTCACTTGTTCTTTAATGAGCTCATTGTTGTCTTGAAGGGTTTGGATCGCCTTAAGACTCATAGAAAAACCTGATTCGGTTGTCTGCTTAATATCTTCATCAAGTTTATCAAGATAAAGTCGCAGCAACTGAAGATGCTTGGGTGTCCCTAGCGTCTCCTTGTCCATCTCTTCAGTCTTCCGCTCGAGGGCTTTAAACTCCCTCTTCTGATGTTCATTGTCGGCATCGAGGAACTCCATAGGGACGATCTTGATCTCCTTGCCTTGCTCGCTATTTCTCCTGATCTCCATAGGAACTTCTCTCCTTGGCTTCTGTCCCTTGGTTTGCATGTCCTCACGTATGAAGAAGAGATAGATTGGTTCCTGGAGATTATGATTAGAGAGAGAGACAATGGAAGTATATAAGGGGGGTCAGAGGTCGGTAAAACTCGCGAGAAACACAAAATTCACGCCAAAGAAAAGAATCTTAATGGAATAGGAAAAGAAATCACAGATCTGGAGGAGTCCTGCCGTGTAATGACCAACTATACGGGCACGACCCGTATAGCTCCGGCCATATAGTTGGTTCTAGGCAGATATTTTCAAATATCTCGAGTCCAGGTCGGTTAGGTTACGACTTGGAACCGACAATACCGTTTTTTCATACTCAGAAAGACGAAAAAGTAAAAGAAAATGTCTGAGAGTTTAACGACCAACTATACGACCGGAATATCTTCTCCGGTCGTATAGTTGCGACCGTATAGATACAGACATAAAAAATCGAAAATGACTGAGAGTTTAACGACCAACTATATGGCCAAAATATTTTCTCCGGTCATATAGTTGCGACCATATAGATCCAGACATCAAAAACAATTTTCGCAAAGAAGATACAGAGAGTTTAACGTCCAACTATACGATGGGAGATTTCTCTCTGGTCGTATAGTTGCACCCATATAGTTGGTAAGAACCTCCAGAAACTTCAGAAAAATACAAGGAATTCAAAGGCTAAAAATTTAGGAGTAAAAATATGTGAAAACAAATCACTTATTTGAGTAAGAACACTTACGTTGAACTTACCGTTTACTTACGTTGAAGACTTCTTCTTTTTTGGAGGAATTGACCTTAGTTCATTGAATAATTCTTGCAAACAAAAATCATGAGGACTAAAGTTCCTCTCAATAAGATTGGTGTCTTGCTGGGCAAATATGGACACTTCATCAAACATCTTTGTTTCTTGCCTCTGCATGATCTATAACTCAAATTTTTGAAGTAAAAGAATCCAACGAATCAGTCTTGGCTTATGGTTCTTCCTCTCAAGGAGTTCTTTTAAACCATCATGATCCGTATGAACTCTTACCTTTGCATCAACTATATAAGAACGAAATTTATCGCAAGAGAAAAATACAGTAAAAAGTTCCCTCTCTTCCGTAGGATAATTCTTTTGAGCACTATTCAGAGTTCTACTAGCATGATGCATAATATTAAATCTGTGACCTATGTGTTGTCCCAGAGTTACTCCTACAGCATCATCACTAGCTTGACATATTAACTCAAAACTCATATCTCATATAGGTGGTTTAATGATAGGAGCATGGGATAAAGCATTTTTAAGTTATCAAAGGCTATAAGACATTTATCATCAAAATTAAATCTCCCTCCCTTTTGCAGGAGGTTAGTCAAAGGTTTAGATATTCCAAAGAAACTTCTATAGAAACCCACATGACCAAGGAAACTTTTTATACCTTTTATATCCCTAGGTTGTGGCATTCTCTCCATGGCCTCAACCTTAGCTCTATCCATTTCAATTCCCTTACCTGATATCTTATGTCCAAGGACTATACCTTCTTTGACCATAAAATGGCACTTCTCCCAGTTTAGAACAAGATTTGTTTCTTCGCAACGCTTCAAAACTCATTTGAGATTATCCAAGCAACTTGTAAACAAAGTTCCATAGACAAAAAAGTCATCCATAAATACTTCCATTATCAGTTGTATAAAATCCACAAAAATAGCAGTCATGCATCTTTGAAAAGTAGCTGGAGAATTACATAAACCAAAAGGCATACGATGGTAAGCACGTAAACCATAAGTACTAATGAAAGTTGTTTTAAGTTGGTCATCAGGATGAATAGATATTTGAGAAAAACCAGAGTATCCGTCCAAGTAGCAAAAATGAGTGTGGTTTGCTAACCTTTCTAAAGTTTGATCTATGAATGGTAAAGGATAGTGATCTTTCCTAGTTTTTTATTCAATTTCTTGAAATCTATGCACATCCTATGTCCAACAGTAGTTCTAGTCGGTATCAATTCATTTTTTTCATTAGGAACAACAGTAAAACTTCCCTTCTTAGGAACACAATGAACATGACTTACCCATTCACTTTCTTTTACAAGATAGATTATACCTGCGTCCAATAGGCGTACAATTTCTTTTCTTACCACTTCCTTCATTTCGGTGTTAAATCTTCTATTAAATTCCATAACTAGTTTAGCACCTTCTTCCATGAATATTCGATGGACGGTTATCATGGGACTAATGCCCTTCAAATCATCCATGGAGTACCCAAAGGCCTTGCGATACTCCTTAAGTATTTTCATGAGTTCTTCTTCTTCTCCTGAAAGTTTAGCAATAATAATAACAGGAAATTTATATGTATCATTTAAAAATCTGTACTTAAGATTATCTGGTAGAGTCTTCAATTCTGGGGGCGGTAATTCCTCGTCCCCTCTCTTTTCTGGCTCTTCAAATACCTCATTAGTTGGAGGCCCTATAATGGGAAGTGAATCAAATTCATCTTCTAGTTCTTCTAGGGACTTGTCCTCCATAACTATTTCTTCATAATCTAAGTCTTCATGTATTTCTTCTTTTTGATCACTAAAGAAGAGAGATGCCATTTCCTCAATAGTTTTCTCTTTCTCTTCTTCTTGTATCTGTGGAGGTCTGTCTTTAAATTTGGAAAAGTGGAATTCTTTTTCTGCTTCCCAAGCTTAAGAGACATGATCTCCTTTTTTTGAAATCAACATTGGCACCTACATCACTCAAAAAGTTTCTTCCAAATATAATAGGGCAAAGAGTGTCACCTGGCATATCAACAACTACAAAATTGATAGGAAAGGTTTTGTTGCCAATTGTGACAGTTTCATCTTACACTACTCCCATTGGAATTCTAAGAGTTTTATTGGCTAACATGGTTGTCATATCAGTATTTTTAATTGTAGCCGGTTCTATTTCTTGTTTTATTTCTAAATAGAAATCATAACATATAACATTAACTTTGGTGCCAAGATCGCATAAACCATAATGCGAGGTTTCCTTAAATATGCAGGGAAGGATAGGCTTACCCACATATTTTACCTTTGTTTTACCTTCAACCAATACAGAAGCCTCTTTATCAAGTTCAACTATGTTACAATGTGCATACATAGGCATAATTTCTTCTGTGGTTACCTCTTCATCTTTGGTTTCTTCTAGATGTTCCACAACTTCTAGCATACTTTCCTCTTCCTTCTTCTCTTGTACTGCTTTGCCTGCTCATATTCAAAAATATGCTTATGTGCAGTGTTAGGGAAAGGTATCTCATATGTTGGTTCTAGGGAGGCTAGTGTTGCTTTAACTTCTCTTTTATTCTTAGGTTCGGGTGGTGGATCATACTTGACCAAACCCTCTTTTGGAGCTTTGATGTGTTCTATAAAAGCTTTAACAACATGCAACACAAGATCTGAATCCAAATAAAGTTCATTAGATAATTCTTTAACATGGCCCTTTTTATTATAGTCATGAATACAATCATGATCTATTTATATGCCTCCTTCGCTTCCTAGACAAAAATTCCATGAAACTCTATGATTGCGAATTCTATTAAGTAAAGCCCAAGCTTTAGTTATAGGAAGATTCATAAAGGCTCCTTCTATGAAAGAGTCTGATTCAATTTTATTAGGTTCAATTAAATAGCCATAAAAGATATGTAATAAATACCATTCAGGCAAATCATGATGAGGACATAGATTAAGTATATCTTTAAATCTAATATAATCTCTTACTAGTTTCATTAGGGCGGTTCCTCCAAGTCATTATAAGACGCCTGATTCCAAAAGATTTTGATAATGGGTAATATTTTGCTAGAAATTCACAGGCTAAATTATCCCATGTTGTAGTGGCTTCTGGGGGTAGAGATCTATACCATGAGAGAGCTGAACTAGTCAAAGTCTGACTAAAAAAGTTTAACCCCCTTACCTCATTAGCAGTATATCTCGTCAATTGAAAAGTGCCACATATATCTTTGAAACATGCAATATGCTCATATGGATCAGGATCTTCTTCATTCCCAGTAAATTGCTTCTTGTGTTAAATACCAAGTAATAGAGGATTTATTTTAAACCCCATTGTCTTCTCATTGGAATTGTCTCTTTTATAAATATCATAGGGATTCCCAAAGTGGTTGAGTGGGTTAGCACTACTCATATGCTCAAACTCCATCATGTTGGTGGAAACCTGTAACTCAAAACAAAACTTAGAAAGATAAAAATAAATAAGCAAAAACTAAAAGACCTACAGCGCTTAGCTCCTCAGCAACATCGCCAGAAAATACCTTCATGACTACAAGTGCACAGATCATTTGTAGCTAGTTTCCAAATAAAGATATCGATCCCACAGGGAGCAGGAGTCTGAAGTCTAATAACTCTTGAATTAAATACTGCAATAGAAATGCTAAATAAAGTTCTAAATGAAAAGATAAAATGTGAGTATTACATAAAAAGGTGTTTTGGGGTTTTTGGTATAAGAGCAACAATAAGTAAAGTAAAACAACTGAACAACAAAAGTAAGTATCACGTATGTAAGAGAGATTGGAACTGCAACAGGGAAAAAGTGTTCTTAGGGAGTAGCGGATACACTACTAGCATTATAAAGAACTAAGGTAAAGATTATTATCATGAACATTCTCAATTGTGTATATGTGGGGGGAACTCTGTATTTGGACGAATAGGTAGCAACCACTGATCACATCATCCTCATAACCACAGCAGTCAGCAATCGACATCAATCGAATTAATGCGCTATTAAGGGACTTAATCCCGTAGGACGTATCCCATGGCATGGATAGTGTTCCGTGAGTTTCCTCGGTTCCCAAGTTGATACATAAGGAGTACCAACAGCTTTATAGTCACTGTAAGTGCTAACACACCTCCGTCTACCAACAAGTAGTTCCCTCCATCAAGTCCCCACAAGAGGCAACTACTGAGAGGTCGACTTCTCCCAACATCAAGATGAAGACAGTCTAACACATGGTCACAGCGATGAATATCATAATAAACTTTATCTTATTTCAATTTGATACTAGGGTTCTCCATCTCGCCAAGAAATAGAGATCTACTCTGACGTGGAGGTAATCAACATCATGGCAATAACAATGAAATATATCATAGATGAATAGTACTTGTATAAATCCACAACGAGTACGGAAATTACAACAACATCTAGACAAGATGTAGATGGGATGGATGGAGATGGTGGTGATGCAGCGGTTGATGATGAAGATCGGTGCCTTAGCCTCCTGGATCTGTGCAGCGTGAAGATGGATCCCTGGTGGACGAGTTCCCCCTCCAGATACCTTCCGGAGGTGAGGTTTCTGTGATTTCTGGTTGTTCTGTATGTCGTCTCCTTGATCCAGTTGCACGTGGTGAAACTATTTCAGGAGGTGGTGGCGGCGCCAACTATATGGACGGAAATTTTATTCCGGTCGTATAGTTGGTTGTTAAACCGTCTGTATGCCTTAATTGCTTCGGGTTTTCTTCTGGTATTATTGATATTTCCCAAATAAGTGATTTACATTGTTTTTTACTCCTCTTCTCCTCAGTACAACTGCTCCAAGAATTTTGTCCACTGTATCCATCATCTGTCCTGATCCTACTGAAAACAGACATAAAATATGCGTGTGAACGCCATAAAATACCAAGATCCTACATCTACAATGCAAAATAATAATATAAAACATGATGCAAATACGCACGCATCACTTGTGCAGCAGCCGGTCTACTTCGTCGGCACGATGCTCAGGGACACTCGGGAAAGTTACCCCATGCAGCAGAAGTTCCTCTATGAACTCCTCGTGGCATCACACAAGCTCCGCCACTACTTCCAAGGCCACCCCATCAAGGTGGTCACCAAGTTTCCTCCAGAGACAATCCTGCGCAACCCCAACGCCACGGGACGCGTGACCGAATGGGCCATCGACCTACATCCCTTCAAGCTATCATTCGACACTATGCCCACCATCTGTGGGAGGGCTCTGGCGGAGTTCATAGGAGAATGGTCTGAGCTGGGAGGAAGCGAACCTCGGGAGGAGATAACCCAGCTTCCCACGAAGCTAGCTCCAGGGCACTGGACTGTGAACTTCGACATGGCGTTTAATAGAGACGGCGCCAAGGCGGCTGCTGTGCTCACGTCCCCAACGGGTGACAAGCTGTCCTACGCCATCCAGTTGTGCTTTGACGACGGAGACAAGTGCTCCAATAACATCGCTGAGTACGAGGGCCTGATCGTTGTCCTCAAGGCAGCCATGGCCCTCGGCATCAAGCGCATCACGGTCCAAGGAGACTCCTTACGCCTAGTCAACTTCTCCAACAAGAGCTACTGCCCCAAGGACGAGCACATGGAGGCTTACCTTGAGGAGGTGCGACGACTAGAGAAGTATTTCTTGGGGGTAGATCTGCTCCATATTCCTCGAGGGGCCAACTACAAGGCAGATGAGATTGCCAAGCGTGCATCCAGGCAAGACTCCCACCAGCCGAGGGTCTTCGAGTAAAGGTTGTTTAAACCATCAGCCATTCCCCTAGGAAAAGAGAAGATCCACCCCGAAGAGCTCCCGCCCCCACCCTCGCTAGGTTCCCTAGACTGGGGCCCACCCTCAGGAAATAGGCTCGTCCTGGCAGCTACCACCCAAGATCCGGGCTGGATCACCGAGCTAAAATCTACCTCCAGAATGGCATCCTCCCAGATAGCAAGGACATGGCAGAAAGCCTGGTCTGCCGCACAAATAAGTACTGCATCATTGACAGGGACCTCTACTACCGCTGCCCCAATAGCGTCTCCCTCCGGAGCATCTCTAGCGACGAGGGGCGTGAGCTTCTAGCTGACATCCACGCTAGGGAATGCGTCGACCATGCATCAGTGTGCACACTCGATGGGAAGGCCTTCCGGAGCGGCTTCTAATGGATCACCGCACTCACCGATGCCGTAGAGCTGGTGAATTCACGTGAGGCATGCCAGTTCCACGCCAAGCAAATACATCAGTCGGCTCACCAGCTGCACACCATCCCGCTCTCATGGCCCTTCTTGGTATGGGGGATGGACATCTTGGAACCTTTTCTGCGAGTGCCCGAGGAATATAGGTACCTCTACGTCGCCATCGACAAGTTCACCAAATGGGTCGAGGTGGAACTAGCTAGAACCATCCCAGAGCGCTTGGCGGTCAAGTTCATTCAAGGCATGGTATGTTGTTTCGCTGTACCCAGCCGCATCAACACCGACAATGGAAGCCAGTTCACCAGTAGGATGTTCCAGTCTTACTGTGAAGATATTGGCACCAAGATATGCTACGCGTCTGTCGCCCACCCCTACAGCAACGAACAAGCGGAGCAAGCAGATGCAGGGGTCCTAAAAGGGCTCAAGACCAACAGTTTCTGCCGCAAGCTCAAGGTATGTGGGCGAGGTTGGTTGGACGCTCTACCAGGGGTGTTGTGGTCCATCCACACCACCGCAACCAAGCCTACTGGTGATACCCCTTCTTCCTTGTTTACGCGCTGAGGCTGTCATTCCTGCAGAACTCAAGCATGGATCCCCCCGAATGCTCGCCTTCAACGAGGCGGCGCAGGAGGAACTACGCCATGATGACCTCACTCTTATCGACGAAGCCCGCCACAAGGTCAATACGTGAGCGGCCAGATACCAGCAAGAACTATGTCTCTACCACTGTCGCAACATACGAGAACACACCCTGGAGTTAGGGGACCTCGTCCTTCCGTGCATCCTCTCCCGTGAGGGGATCCACAAGCTCTCCCTGATATGAGAAGGCCCCTTCTGGGTCATGCACATCACGAGTCCAAGCGCGGTGTGGCTAGAAACGGGGGAAGGCGCCCTGATCCCCAACGCCTAGAACATGCAACACCTTCGTAAGTTCTACCCCATGAGCTCCGCTCACGGTGGCAGCGGTAACAAATAACTCCCCCCAGGATGGTGTGAAATTTCAAGAACAATGGCTCGTTTTTTTAGTTTTTCCCGATGGCTTCCTCGTTTGCGTCTTCGTATATCTTTTGTGGTTCTTCTCCCTTTCGCACACCATGTGAGCGGGGGCTGGGCACGGTATCTACTGCCATTGCCACCCTCGGTCAGCACTGGGGCCTAAAGTGTCGAGCTATGAACTTGCGAACTGGCTCCAGTGATAAGTCACCTCACCCATGGTTCCTGGTGCTTGATAATCCTCACACGATGCGTGAAGGGAAAGCATACACCATGCAGAACCTATGGTTGCCTCTCCAAGGGACTATACAGGGGAAATACACACCCTACGGTCACCTCCTCGAGGGACTTACGGGGCGGAACGGAACGTACAGAGCCTACAGCCTCCTCCTTGAGGGACCTACAGGATAGGTACAAGCCCCGCGACCTCCCCGGCAGGGGACAAGCGAGGCGACCCTTGAGACTACCCCTCAAGTGGTGTGTGGAACCTACATTTACCTCTCCGAGAGACTATACAAGGAAAGTACGTGCCTTATGGTCATCTCCTCGAGGGACCTATGGGGCGGAACCAAACGTACAGAGCCTACGGCCTCCTCCTTGAGGGACCAATGGGACAGGTACAAGTCCTGCGACCTCTCCGGCTAGGGACAAGCGGGGCGACCCTTGAGACAATCCCTCAAACGGCATGCGGAAGCTATGGTCGCCTCTACGAGGGACTACACGGGGAAAGCATGTGTCCTACAGGCTCCTCCTCGGGGAACTTACGGGACGAAACGCGACATGTAGAACCCACGGCAGCCTTCTCGAGGCGCCTATGGGAGAGACGTGAGCCGCGAGGTTCCCTGGCGAGGGGGGAAGCGAGGCGCCTCAAAGGAAACCCCACGAGAGGCCCCCGCAGGATGCAACGGCCCCAGCCCCCCTCCACGAGGAATCAATAGGCTGGCACTCCATCCTTTGGAAGCCGGAAAAGCGACAACAGACAGTTAAGACCCATTTGCGGGAAAAGTACCCTTACAAGTCTTAGCAAAGAGATGATAAAGTCCTAAAGCACTTCACAAGCGTTACATGGATAAGGATCATGCCATCCCAGTGGCACCCTTGGTGCTCGCCTGGTGGAGGTTTTCTTCTTCCTCCTCTGCGGCGGAGTCACTCGAGACATCGGCTTCGGCCTCCCCCTCATCGCCCACCTTGCGTGGAAATATCTTGACCAGTAGGTTGACAAGCGGGCCGACTCTCGCCTGGAGAGAAGGCACAACGATCGACGGTCGCACGGCTTGGGTGTACTCGAGGTCGGGTGACAACTACAAGAGGTTGGTGAAGAGAGACACATCCAATGAATCTAGATGTGGTTTGTGAAAAGAACACACATGCAATGACACTGGTGGATCCATGTGTGGTTTGTGAGAAGAATAGACATGCAATGACTCTAGCTGTGGTTTGTGAAAAGAACAGACATGCAGTGAACTCTGGTGGATCCATATTTGGTTTGTGAGAAGAACACACATGCAATGACTCTAGATGTGGTTTGTGAAAAGAATAGATATCCAATGACTCTAGTTGTGGTTTGTGAAAAGAACACACATGCAATGAACTCTCATGGATCCATATGTGGTTTGTGAGAAGAACACACATGCAATGACTCTAGATGTGGTTTGTGAAAAGAACAGACATGCAATGACTCTAGCTGTGGTTTGTGAAAAGAACACACATGCAATGACTCTAACTATGGATTGTGAAAAGAACAGGCAATACAATGACACTGGTGGATCCATGTGTGGTTTGTGAAAGAACAGACATTCATTGACTCTAATTGTGGTTCATGGAAAGAACACACATGCAATGACACTGGTGGATCCATATGTGGTTTGTGAAAAGAACAGACATCCAATGACACTGGTGGATCCATATGTGGTTTGTGAAAAGAATAGACATGCAATGAACTCTGGTGGATCCATATGTGGTTTGTGAGAAGACATACATGCAATGACTCTAGATGTGGTTTGTGCAAAGAATAGACAACCAATGACTCTAGATGTGGTTTGTGAAAAGAACATACATAAAATTGACACTGGTGGATCCATGTGTGATTTGTGAGAAGAACAGACATGTAATGGCTCTAGCTGGGGTTTGTGAAATGAACACACATACAATGAACTCTGGTGGATCCATATGTGGTTTGTGAGAAGAACACACATGCAATGACTCAAGATGTGGTTGGTGAAAAGAATAGACATGCAATGACTCTAGTTGTGGTTTGTGAAAAGAGCACACATGCAATGACTCTGGTGGATCCATGTGTGGTTTGTGAGAATAATAGACATGCCATGACTAGCTGTGGGTTGTGAGAACAGACATGCAATGAACTGTGGTGGATCCATATGTGGTTTGTGAGAAGAACACACATGCAATGACTCTAGATGTGGTTTGTGAAAAGAAATAACATGCAATGACACTGGTGGATCCATATGTGGTTTGTGGAAAGAACAGACATGCAATAACTCTGGTTGTGGTTTGTGAAAAAACAGACATGCAATGACTCTGATGGATCCATGTGTTGTTTGTGAGAAGAACACACATGCAATGGCTCTAGATGTGGTTAATGAAAAGAACACAGATGCAACGACTCTGGTGGATCCATGTGGTTTGTGAAAAGAATAGTCATGCAATGACTCTAGCTATGGTTAATGAAAAGAACACACATGCAATGACACTAGTGGATCCATATGTTGTTTGTGGAAAGAACAAACATGCAATGACACTGGTGGATCCATATGTGGTTTGTGAGAAGAACAGACATGAAATGGCACTGGAGGATCAATATGTGGTTTGTGAAAAGAACACACATGCAATAACACTGGTGGATCCATTGGGGTTTGTGAAAAGAACAGACATGCAATGACTCTAGTTGTGGTTAATGAAAAGAACGCACATGCAATCACACTGGTGGATCCATATGTGGTTTGTGAAAAGAACACACATGCAATGACTCTAGATGTGGTTTCTGAAAAAAACACACATGCAATGACACTGGTGGATCAATATGTGGTTTGTGAAAAGAACAGGCATCCAATGACTCTAGATGTAGTTTGTGAAAAGAACACAAATGCAATGGCGCTAGTGGATCCATGTGTGGTTTGTGAGAAGAACAGGCATGCAATGACTCTAGCTATGGTTTGTGAAAATAATAGACATGCAATGAACTCTGGTGGATCCATATGTGGTTTCTGAGAAGAACACACATGGAGTGACTCTAGATGTGGTTTGTGAAAAGAACAGACATCCAATGACTCTAGCTGTGGTTTGTGAAAAGAACACACATGCAATGACACTGGTGGATCCATGTGTGGTTTGTGAGAAGAACAGACAAGCAATGACTCTAGCTGTGGTTTGTGAATAGAACACCCATCCAATGAACTCTGGTGGATCCATATGTTGTTTGTGAGAAGAACACACATCCAATGACACTAGTGGATCCATGTGTGGTTTGTGAAAAGAACACACATGCAATGACTATAGATGTGGTTTGTGAAAAGAACAGACATGCAATAACACTGGTGGATCCATATGTGGTTTGTCAAAAGAACACACATGCAATGACTCTAGTTGTGGTTTATGAGAAGAAAACACATGCAATGAACTCTGGTGGATCCATATGTGGTTTGTGAGAAGAACACACATGCAATGACTCTAGCTATGGTTAATGAAAAGAACACACATGCAATGACACTGGTGGATCCATATGTGGTTTGTGAAAAGAAGACACATGCTATGACTCTAGATGTGGTTAATGAAAAGAACACACATGCAATGACACTGGTGGGTCCATGTGGTTTGTGAAAAGAACACACATGCAATGACATTGGCTATCGTTAATGAAAAGAACTGACATGCAAATACACTAGTGGATCCATATGTTGTTTGTGGAAATATCAGACATGCAATGACTCTAGCTATGGTTAATGAAAAGAACAGACATGAAATGACTCTGATGGATCCATGGATGGTTTGTGAGAAGAACACACCTGCAATGAACTCTAGTGGAGCCATATGTGGTTTGTGAGAATAACACGCATCCAATGACACTGGTGCATCCATGTGTGGTTTGTGAAAAGAACACACATGCAATCACACTGGTGGATCAATATGTGGTTTGTGAAAAGAACAGACCTCCTATGACTCTAGATGTGGTTTGTGAAAAGAACACACATGCAATGACACTGGTGGATCCATGTGTGGTTTGTGAGAATAACAGACATGCAATGACTCTATCTGCGGTTTATGAGAAGAACACACATGCAATGGACTCTGGTGGATCCATATGTGGTTTGTGAAAAGAATACACATGCAATGACTCTAGCTATGGTTAATGAAAAGAACACACATGCAATGACACTGGCGGATCCACATGTGGTTTGTGAAAAGAACACACATGCAGTGACACTGGTGGATCCATATGTGGTTTGTGAGAAGAACATACATGCAATGGCACTGGTGGATCCATATGTGGTTTGTGAGAAGAACAGTCATGAAGTGGCACTGGTGGATCAATATGTGGTTTGTGAAAAGAACACACATGCAATGACACTAGTGGATCCATATGTGGTTTGTGAAAAGAAATAGACATGCAATGAACTCTGGTGGATCAATATGTGGTTTGTGAAAAGAACACACATGCAATGACACTGGTGGATCCATATGTGGTTTGTGAAAAGAACAGACATGCAATGAGTCTAGTTGTGGTTTGCGAAAAGAACACACATGCAATCACACTGGTGGATCCTTAGGTGGTTTTTGAATAGAACACACATGCAATGACTCTAGATGTGGTTTGTGAAAAGAACACACATGCAATGACACGGGTGGATCAATATGTGGTTTGTGAAAACAACAGACATCCAATGACTCTAGATGTGGTTTGTGAAAAGAACACATATGCAATGACACTGGTGGATCCATGTGTGGTTTGTGAGAAGAACAGACTTGCAATGACTCTAGCTGTGGTTTGTGAAAAGAACAAACATGCAATGAAGTCAGGTGGATCCATATGTGGTTTGTGAGAAGAACACATATGCAATGACTCTAGATGTGGTTTGTGAAAAGAACAGACATCCAATGACTCTAGATATGGTTTGTGAAAAGACCACACATGCAATGACACTGGTGGATCCATGTGTGGTTTGTGAGAAGAACATACATGCAATGACTATAACTATGGTTTGTGAAAAGAACAGACATACAATGAACTCTGGTGGATCCATATGTGGTTTGTGAGAAGAACATACATGCAATGACTCTAGATGTGGTTTGTGAAAAGAACACACATGCAATGACACTAGTGGATCCAGAGGGTGTTTGTGAAAAGAACACACAAGCAATGACTCTAGATGTGGTTTGTGAAAAGAACACACATGCAATGACTCTAGTTGTGGTTTGTGAAAAGAACACACATGCAATGAACTCTAGCTATTGTTTATGAAAATAACACACATGCAATGACTCTAGTGGATCCTTATGTGGTTCGTGAAAAGAACCGACATGCAATGAACTCTGGTGGATCCATATGTGGTTTGTGAGAAGAACACACATGCAATGACACTAGTGGATCCATGTGTGGTTTGTGAAAAGAACAGACATGCAATGACTCTAGTTGTGGTTTGTGAAAAGAACACACATGCAATGGCTCTGGTGGATCCATGTGTGGTTCGTGAGAAGAACAGACATGCAAAGACTCTAGCTGTGGTTTGTGAGAAGAACAGGCATCCAATTAACTCTGGTGGATCCATATGTGGTTTGTGAGAAGAACACACATGCAATGACTCTAGATGCGGTTTGTGAAAAGAACAGACATCCAATGACAATGGTGGATCCATATGTGGTTTGTGAAAAGAAGACACATGCAATGACTCTAGATGTGGTTTGTGAAAAGAACACACATGCAATGACACTGGTGGATCCATGTGGTTTGTGAAAGAACACACATCCAATGACACTGGCTATGGTTAATAAAAAGAACTGACATGCAATGACACTGGTGGATCCATATGTTCTTGTGGAAAGAACAGACATGCAATGACTCTAGCTATGGTTAATGAAAAGAAAATGCATGCAATGACTCTGATGGATCCATGTGTGGTTTGTGAGAAGAACACACATGCAATGACTCCAGATGTGGTTAAGGAAAAGAACACACATGCAATGACTCTGGTGGATTCATATGTGGTTTGTGAAAAGAATAGGCATGCAATGACTCTAGCTATGGTTAATGAAAAGAACACACATGCAATGACACTAGTGGATCCATATGTTGTTTGTGGAAATAACAGACATCCAATGACACTGGTGGAACCATATGTGGTTTGTGAGAAGAATAGACATGCAATGGCACAGGATGATCAATATGTGGTTTGTGAAAAGAATAGACATGCAATGACACTGGTGGATCCATCTGTGGTTTGTGAAACGAAAAAACATGCAATGAACTCTGGTGGATCCAGATGTGGTTTCTTAAAAGAACACACATGCAATGAACTCTGGTGGATCCATATGCGGTTTGTGAGAAGAACACACATGCAATGACACTGGTGGATCCATGTGTGGTTTGTGAAAGAACAGACATGCACTAACTCTAGGTGTGGTTCATGAAAAGAACACACATCCAATGACACTGGTGGATCCATATGTGGTTCATGAAAACAACACACATGCAATGTCTCTGGTGGATCCACATGTGGTTTGTGAAAAGAACAAACATGCAATGACACCGGTGGATCCATGTGTGGTTTGTGAAAGAACAGACATGCACTAACTCTAGGTGTGGTTCATGAAAAGAACACACATCCAATGACACTGGTGGATCCATATGTGGTTCATGAAAACAACACACATGCAATGTCTCTGGTGGATCCACATGTGGTTTGTGAAAAGAACAAACATGCAATGACACTGGTGGATCCATGTGGTTTGTGAGAAGAACACACATGCAATGACACTGGTGGAACCATATGTTGTTTGTGGAAGAACACACATGCAATGAACACTAGTGGATTCATATGTGCTTTGTGAGAAGAACACACATTCAATGACAGTAGGTGTGGTTCACGAAAAGAACACACATCCAATGACACTGGTGGATCCTTATGTGGTTCATGAAAATAACACACATGCAATGACTCTGGTGGATCCACATGTGGTTTGTGAAGAGAACAAACATGCAATGACACCGGTGGATCCATATGCGGTTCATGAAAAGAACACACATGCAATGACACTGGTGGATCCATATGTTGTTTGTGGTAAGAACAAACATGCAATGACTCTAGCTGTGGTTAATGATAAGAACAGACATGCAATAAAACTGGTGGATCCATATGTGGTTTGTGAAAAGAAGAGAGATCTAGTGACTCTAGATGTGGTTTGTCAAAATAACATACATTTCAATGACACTGGTGGATCCATATGCTGTTTGTGAAAAGAACACACATTTCAATGACTCTAGCTGTGGTTGGTTCATGAAAAGAATACACAACCAATGACACTGGTGGATCCATATGTGGTTTGTGAAAAAGAACACACATGCACTGACACTGGGTGTGGTTCATGAAAAGAACACACATCCAATGACACTGGTGGATCCTTATGTGGTTTGTGAAAAGAACACACATTCAATGACACTGGTGGATCCATATGTGGTTCATGAAAAGAACACACATGCAATGACACTAGTGGGTCAACATGTGGTTTATGAAAAGAACACACATGCAATGACATTGGTGGATCCATGTGGTGTATGACAATAACACACATGCAATGAACTGTAGTGGATTCGTGTGGTTTATGAGAAGAAAACACATCCAATGAACTCTAGTGGATCTATCTAGGCATAATTTGATGTATCCCATGATGTATTTCATTGTACAAGACACTCACTTTCCATATTTATACTACTCAGTTTTCCCCTTGGTTTTTTGATACTACTCAGTTTTCCCCCTCTATCTTTCGTAGAATGCCAATGCTAACTCTGTATGTTACACCCTGATTGGTTGTCAGAGTTGTCACGCGGATCGTGCGCACCAACCATTGATCCTGTGTGATCCAACAATGATCATTGCACACGTCGTGCCCTTCACGGTACAGCGTGAGACATCACGGACGTATCCCTCAGCGAGGCTTCTACAAGAAGGAACACGATGTCATCCATGGAAAAAGTCGTCGAGTGGTCATGTCACGTTTAATCTAGTCTACAAAGGCTACTAGTGCTACTGCAACACATGCACAGGGCAACGGGGTCATCGAGTGCATGGTTGTCGATGGGACGCTGCAATTTATTGCCACTTGATTTTAATAAGACATATTCCATTTTTACGCAGCGCTCTCAATCTCACTTCCAACTGGGCCCTACCACAAGTAACTTCCATGAGTTAAGGGCCCCCCTCGAGTAGATCTAACATTGCTAGAAATTGGTTCCGTGCCACTTGCATGTAGTGGAATCGAGGTCTGCCATGAGGGTGTTTTCAATGCAACTCTAAAGTGGAGATCGTGGTTGTTTCAAAAAAAGGGAACCCAAAAAAAGGTGGAGATCGTGGTAGCCCCACCGCCCCCCGCCCACCACACGTGTCCACTCGAGGACTACGAATGGTCTGGTGTTTATAAACCCGCTCAGCCTTCTTCTTCCATGTGCTCGTGTCATTTTCCCCCAATCTGTCTAGTCCCAAAACCCCAATCTGCACCTACCGCGCACGCCGAAGCTCCTTCACTTGCACTAACTCCTTCCCTAGGTGCGCCATGAAGCGTATGTGTGGTGACGAGTCGGAGGTGAAGCTAGTTGAAGGCGTAGTAGAAGATGGCTCGGTCGCTGCCAAGCAGGCGGAGGCGTCTTCTCCGGGCACGAACGCCGCTCGTCGCCACGCCGTCGAGGGTTCGAGCTCATCCGTCCAGCCAGTAGCCATCGCCGCTGATCAGCAAGTGGCCGACAACGTCGTGGTGCCAGCGGCAGATCTAGACATGGGCAGGCGGCAGGCGGAGGCAATTCGGTGCTCTACATCAACGACCCCATCGCCGTCCAAGAAATCTTCAACGCAATTGCGGAGAATGATGAGTTCGAGGAGGAGGTCCCTGAAGAGGAGTCTGTGGTACTACATTGCTAGCTTCTCTAGTCGCAGCCGCAAATTTCACTGTTCATACATAGGATTTGCTCAATCGTGTATAGATTATTTTGCTCTTGAAGTAGGGTAGTGTATATATGGTTCAAACAGGAGATTGATGCATCTTCCATCTAGTCACAAAACCCCAATCTGCTCATCTACCATCTAGTTGAGTTTGGTAGTTGAGTGTTGATTTCAATACACAACATGCCTATAACATTACATTTATATTCCTTACTGAGCCCAATGATTCAATTTGGCCCCAAAATAGTGCAAGGGCATCTAATGCTGTCATTTTCTTAGGGATGGTTAGTGAACCTGAGGCAACAATGCACATAAACAATATAGGTTGTGTTGTTGGTATTTTGGTTCTCCGACTCCATCTCTGAAAAAAATGAGGCCCTTAATTTATTCTCATATGGAACCTATATATATAATCTTTGTATTGTTTCTGATCTATGAATGCATCGTATGATGCATATGTATATCCCTGAATATTATTTTGTACAATTACATTTCAATTTCTTATTGTGGCCAATGATTCAAATTTGCCCCAAAACAGAGGCAGACACATTGGTGTCAGATTTTTTCAGGGATGAGTTAGCGAACCTAGGGCCATGTACAAGATCAATATAAGTTGTGCAATTGTTACTTGGTTCGCTTACGCCATCCCTGAAGAAACTTATGAGGCTGTAATCTTTATTCTATATTCATAGAACTATGATATTTGAATTATCTATTCCATGCATTCATAGTGTATAAGAATTACATTTCAGTTTGTCACCGAGGCCGATGATTGAAATTTGCCCCAAAATAGTTCAAGGGGATACATGTATGCTGGTGTCGTGTTTTAGGGATAGGTTGGTGAACCTAAGGCAGCAATGCACACAAACAATATAGGTTGTTCTATTGGTACTTTGGTTCGCCTACCCCATCTCTAAAAAAATTATGAGGCCCTTGATTTATTCTCATATGGAACTACATATATGATCCTTGAATTGTTTCTGATCTTTGAATGATTCGTATGATGCATATGTATATGAATGGTTTTGATCATAAGTATTTTTAACATGTACCTGAAGATTAATTGTTTGGTTTTTTATTTATAATTACAATATTTAGGCTTTTTTTGTACCTGACTATGTATATCCCTGAATATTGTTTAGTATGACTACATTTCAATTTCTTACTATGGCCAATGATTCAAATTTGCCCCCAAAGAGAGGCAGACACATTGGTGTCAGATTTTTTCATGGATGAGTTAGCGAACCTAGGGCAATGTACAAGAACATTATAGGTTGTGCCAATTGTTACTTGGTTCGCCCACTCCATCCCTCAAGAAACTTATGAGGCCCCTAGATTTATTCTACATACACTCTGATGCAATTAATTGTCATTGCATTGAGATAAAATGATATATGAACTAATCAAACTATTGCTGAGATGCTTCCTCTTTGATATGCACGAATATATTGTCTTACATATACAGGTTGTCAATTCTTGAGTTGTAATACAATTCAATCATATGTATGAAGTGGAAGATAGCAAGGTATCTAGGGACAACAAAAGCCGCTACGTGCTGAGGCGGTTACGGTGTGGGCTAATCCGTTTCTACCATAGGGGGAGACTGTTTTGCCCATTCTGTGGCAGAGCAATCAACGTGGACCTCGACAGCATGATCCAGCACGCGGTGGACATTGGCAAAGGCGTAGGAAGAAAGCATAGGCCGATTACCTTGGCACAGCACACAGCCTTCGGCAAATTTCTCTGGGAGTATGTCGGGACTAGCATGTATCCCATAGACTAGGCTGTCCCTGCCTCCTGTTGATATGCCCCTGCCCTACTAGGTGTCTCCGTGTCCCGGCCTCCTGCTGTTGCCCCTGCTTTTATTTTGTTTTAGTTAATTATTATTACCTGTGTGGCATGTAAGAAAATATATCCGCATGGTGTCTCTAGTAAACCTTCTATATATTAATCTACTCCTTTATATGGAGTGCCTTATAATTTCTAGTGTTCAGTTATATTACTGATCATGCTCATGCACACTACAAAATATTTCTAGTGCTCGATTATATGATAATTGTCAAGGAATCCATCAACAAGTTAAATTGGTTGAAATTTTGTATTTAAGTAACTAAATGATCTCACATCGGTGGTGGACGTTGGCAGAAGCCGAAGGCATCAGCCGAAGACCTTGGAGCGGCACGCAGTCTTCGGCAAATTCCTTACAGGTTCAACAACGGGTTACCGCCGTCCAGCTCCGAATTTTCTTACAGGTCCAACATGGGAGAACTTGAGCTACCACAGAGACCTCGGCAGAGGTAGCAGAATTGGTGCGGGTGCGACCACGACGATGGCAAGCTTGGATTCTGGGGGAGGAAAACAGGACCGAGCATGGTCGACACGGTGACAGATCTCACCGGGAACCAATTCTCGTCCCTGCACCGTGCCATGGGTGCGTCCATGGTGAGGGAGATCTCCAACTCAGGATGGGGAGGAGAGCGGGGCCGAGCAGGTTCGTCACATCCCAGCTCCGCAACGCGTAATGGATGCAGGCACCAAAACTGCAAGCCTACAGGGAGGAGAGTGGGGCCGAGCACGTTCATCGTCCCAGATCCGCCCCATGGCCGCGACACCCCATAGATTGCCGCTCTGGGGAAGAAGAAGACCGTAATGGATGCATGCGCCAACGCTGCAAGCCTAATTGATGCCTAAGCGACGGGAGCTACATAACAGCGAGAACTGACAGGGGGGCCAACTTGATGGCCGTTAGCCTGATATTTTGTATTGAAACGTAAAGTTGAATTCGTGCCGAAAAGACCCTGTGAGTATTTGGCATGCCAACTATAGTCATCGCGGCTGATTAAAGGCAACTTGGGTACCACTTTTCCTGGGCGCCCCAACTTTTGGGCCGCAAAATGATATTCTCCCTGGCGACCCTTGAGCGGTGGTCACTTCGGCTGACCCCATGACGTCCACGACATGTTCCGTGGTAGGGGAAGTGGCTTCAAGAGGGGAGCCCCGGGGACACTCCTCGCCCACCTCGTCCACCTCCACAACCAGGAGTGCTGCAGAAGAAGTGGTGGGGATGGCGTGCGGTGGGGAGGCTGCTGCCTTTTCCTCGGGCATAGTCAGCGCAACCTGACCCAGCATACCATTGCATGTGTAGTACACTATAGTCGTTGATATGACATTCACAGAACACTATTCCGTAAATATCACACCCCTGAGAGTGGTACAACAGAAACATTGCGGGTCCATATTACAAACATACACACTTCATTATTACAAACCAAGAGTTCTCAAACTTCAAGTATTATGAAATTACAAACTAAACTTAAGAGTTTCAGTGGAAGATATAAAATCCAAACTCATACTTCGAATTGAGCTCAACAACTTATTCTGTATAGTTCCTGCTGCTCAGCTCAATTGGTTTACTAATAACAAAGGCAACTACTTGGACTCGTTGCTCTCAACTCCATAGTGTATCTCGTAGTCCACTCCTTCAACTCCTCTGGACAGGTTGGGTTCTTCATAGCAAACGTCCTCTTGTCCATCAGCTACGTACATCGAAGTGTCTTCTGGATTCTCAGAGTCTAAGCTGGGGTTCAAAGGAAAGAGTGAGTAACAGCGTTACCCAACAAGTTCATTATATGCAAGGTGGGAAGTTTGATGCTCTATCTACCACCTCGGACAATACGTCATTGGTACTATGCAATTTTCGTAAACATTTCTTCAAAGATTAATTTTATTATCAAAAACTATGCCCATCAGCCTTCACAGGTTGACTAGAACTTCATGGAGTTCCTTTCCTGCTGCGTTCGTAGCTCCTTCCCGGAATAGGGAGTAACATGTAACAATTCTTACACTCTACAGAGGTGCGTTGCTTTACCCATGAGAGACCTACTCCTTGTTGCACAACCGGGCGTATTTCCCGTCCACAATTGCATGATGTGGGGCCCAGTAGGTGATCCAAGCCAATCACTGCCCTCTCCATGACCCCATATGTCTGCACAATCCTCTAGGGCTAACTACACCTCCGTTAAGCCTCCAACTAGGGCAAGCTATAACCTTGGTGAGTTCCCGAAGACTCTATGAAGTGTTGATGCCCCTGGTAAGCTCCCTAAAAGGCCCGACTATACCTCTGGCAGCCACTCATAAATAATCTAGATACCAAAATCGTGGGGCCTAAGGGTGCCCACCCATATGTTGGATCCATACCAGGAATCCCAACTTCACGATAAGGTCATCTTGCCTCGATATGAAAGGAAGAAGATACAACTGACTTCTCTGTCCCATTCCAAATCTCATGGTTAACGCGTATTATATGGTGCTAGAATCACTGATGTCATGGGTTGTTAAGCCTATGTGACTTATGCAATTGGAACCCTAAGTTCCATTGCTGATCTTCATCATCACTTAGGATGATACTACATCTTATTTATTAGAGAAGATATCATTTTCTTTCTCCAGATCATAGATGATAACACACAATTTGCAATATCTTTGATAAAGACTCTTCAAAGGACATGAGCAAGTTATGAACTTGCCTTGTGATTGCAAGGTAGTGAAGTCAGATGCTTCCACCTGACCTTGAGCTCCGGTTTCTACCACGAACCATTATTGCCCGATAGGACAATATTTAAAGAAGCAATATGCAATGCATAGTAATGTCATGCAATGATTTATTATTTGCTTCTTTGCATGTTTTACGCTTTTAGTAAAAGCTTACTATTTTATATAATTAATAAAAGAAAATTATCATTTTATGAATTTATTTCATTTAAATATTTTCTGAGATTCTTTTAAGGAAATAAGATTTATTTCTATTACACCGAATTCACTTTTCAAAAATACAAATTAGTATTTTTATATAATAATATATCCATTTAGGATCTTAAAAGTGAATTTTATTCAATTTTAAGTGTTTCCAATATTTTTGTAAAATATCACGCGGTCACCTCCTCCGTCTGCTGCCATCGCCCCGCACGATTCCGGCCGAATCCGGTCGCCGCCACGGTGCAGGGTGGCTAAGTCGACAACGCTGCTCCATTCTGTCCGAGCAGATTCGCCGTTGGGGATCTCTCCTGGCCACGCTGACCCCTGCCCGAATTAGGGTTAGGGTTGGCCGCCTTGGAGCA
This sequence comes from Avena eriantha, assembly GCA_910589775.1. NCBI lineage: Eukaryota > Viridiplantae > Streptophyta > Magnoliopsida > Poales > Poaceae > Avena > Avena eriantha. Next base: position 151,226,190 of record OU342746.1, on the reverse strand, counting down.
TCGGCGATGGTGCGCTAGGTTTCTCACGGCGTACTCCCCTCTCGTCCGGCGGATCTGACGCGCGGTAGGTGTGGGTTGGAGCGCCCCTTCGGGGTGCTCCCCATGCTGCCGCTTCTGCTTCGTCGTCGGCCATCCTCTGCTTCCTCTTCGGTTATTTTTGCGAGGACTTTGAGTAAGTCTGACTACTCCCCTTCTATGCTCCTCTATGGTGCTCTAATTACTTCCTGGCATGATGAACACGAGTAATCCCTTGTCTAGGGTCATACCTAGCAAAATATGTTGTTTAGCTGCTTGATACATTGCAAATGTATCTATAATTTTTGATGTTCCATGCTTGGTTTTATCCACTTTCTTCTGTTTTGTTCCAACTTTGGAGTACTTTTCATATGATTTCTTGGACTAACCTATTAACAAGAGCCACAGTGCCAGTTACCTGTTTTCTGCTATTTTTGGTTCCAGGAATGTCAGAAAATTCTGAACCATCAAAGTGGCTCTCTATAGTAAGGATTGAGATAAACACTAAAACTTTTCAAGCTCGTTGTGATATCATGTCTGAATTTTGTCTTATGCCCAAAGATATTTATGAATCTTTGAATCTTTGGGGGCTTACTGAAGGAGGAAAAGAAATATCTCTTGCTAATAATGCTACCATATTACCTATTGGAATAGCTGAAAGAGTGTTTACAAATATCCTTGGGAAAATGATTTCTACTGATTATCTTGTTATTGAATGTGCAGGAAAAGGACAAATTATACTTGGAAGGTCCATATTAGAACTCCTTGGAGCAATAATAGATGTGGGAAAGGGGACCATGCACCTTTCTTCTCCACCAAACAATCATATTTTCCCCATGGTTAAGAATAAAAGTAAGAGAGGTAAGGGTAAGAAAGTTGGTTTTAATGCTTCTTCATTTGAGAACACTTGATTCTTTCTTTGCTTCTTTTGTATAACTCTCCTTTGACAATCCTGAAGGCTTTAGATTAACGGGTGATCTATAGTGCTTCGATTATATCTTCAGGGAGTTCTCCTCTCATTATGTATGCCACATATGGTTACATCCATGTGGGCTATATTATCATGACTTCTTCGGCTTCCAATTCTTCGTCGAGGGCATCTACCTCATTCTATGATGCTGGTGTAGCCCCCGAGTCACTTTTCGCCTTGTCCTTCTTACGTGCCTAAAGTGCTTTTACTTTAGGGCCTTTTTTGGTTTTAATTGAATGCTTTGTTATTTCTTCCTAGAAAACTCCGGGTGACATGGGTAGGCAAAGGGATCCGATGTTTGCCAAATTGTCGGCCTCCTCGTTACTTGCCCTACCTATGTGCGATACTTTGCACCCGTCGAAGTGTGCCTCCATGATATTGTGCATGTCCCAATAAGCGATCATATTGTCACCAACGGTGTCTCATATCTTCATTCCCTACTGTGCAACAAGATTTGAATTTTCGAACATCTTGAGATGAGTTGCACCGCAGGCTTTAGCCATACGCATGTCGTGCAACAAGGCCTCATGCTCTGCTTCATTGTTTGGTGCATTTGGGAAACACATCCAAAGTACGTAACACATTTTATCGCCTTGAGGTGACACTAGTATAACTCCGGCTCATGCTCCTTCTGTTCTTTTGGAACCATCGAAATGCATTGTCCAAGTACTTGAGACATCTAGCAGACCCGCACATTGAAGTTCTGTCCACTCAATAATGAAGTCCGGCAAAACCTGGGATTGGATTGTTTACGCTTCTCATACGTGATATCTCGAGGAGATAGCTCAATGCCCCACAGAGAGACACGCTCTGTGGCTTCTGGATTGTTAAGTATGCTAGAAAGAGGTTCCTCATTGACCACCACGATTAGATGCTCTGAAAAGTAGTGGGGAAACTTGTGTGTTGTCATAAAAACTCCATATGCTAGTTTCTGATAGTGCCGATACCATTGTTTGGATGGGGAGAGGACTTCACTCAAAAAAGTAAACTGGTCTTTGGACGCCATGAGTTTTTCCTTCCTCAGGTTGCTCGACAACAAAAACTGTGCTGACCACTTGATTGGTAGTGGCGATGTATAGTAGTAGGGGTCCTTTTTCTCTTGGCGACACGACAACAGGAGGTGTCGAATGTGTTTTGTTGAGGTCTTTGAAGGCTCGCTGAGCTTTGTCCGTCCACTCGAATTTTTCTGGTTTCTTCATGAGGGTGTAGAATGGGAGTGCCTTCTTACCTAGGCAAGCGATAAATCGACTTAGTTACGCAACTCGTCCAGCCAGTTGTTGCACGCCCCGAAGATTAGTTGGCTTCTTCATTGTAAGGATTGCTTGTATTTCTCAGGGTTTGCCTCTATTCCCCTTACCGATACGAGTTATCCAAGGAGTTGCCCCGCGGGGACTCCAAAGGAGTACTTTGTCGGGTTGAGTTTTATGCAGTATTTGTCGAGGTTATTGAATGTTTCCCGAAGATCATCGATAAGGGTCGAACCTTGCTTTCTCGTGACTATGATGTCATCCATATCCACCTGTACGTTTTCTCTAATCTTACTTCCAAGACAATTTTGCATCATCCGTTGATATGTGGCACCCACATTTTTAAGTCCGAAGGGCATTGTAGTGTAGAAGAATACACCATAGGGCATGATAAATGATGTTTTATCCTGATCCTCCTCCTTCCTGCAAATCTGGTGATACCCGGAGTATGCGTCTAAAAAGGAAAGATGTTCACACCTAGCAGTTGCATCGATAATTTGTTCGATCTGGGTTAACGGGAAGTGATCCTTTGGACAATGATTATTTAACGTTGTGAAGTCAATGCACATGCACAATTCTTTTGTATTTTTCTTCGAGACGCATACTAGGTTGGCAACCCACATTTCTTTCTTGATTTATTTGATGCACTTGGCATCTGTCAGGAGATGGAGTTCCTTTCCAATGGCCTTGCGTTTGGGTTCCACGAAGCGGCAAAGTGATTGATTTACCGGCTGGGCATCGGGATTTAAGTTAAGTGCATGCTCATCGAGTTCCCTGGGGATTCCTGGCATGTTAGCTGGTACCCATGAAAAAATCTCCCAGCACTCATGGAGGTACTTGATGAGCGTGCCTTCCTATGCAAGACCAAAGTTGGATGCCACAAAAGTCGTCTTCTTTGGGTCTATAGGGTGGACCTGAATTTCGCTTGTATCTTTTGTGATGTCGAAAGCTTGAACGGGGGTGGCCCATGCCATTGTGGCTCTGTATCTGTTGATATTTTTAGCTGCTAGAACTCTGATTCAATCCTGAGGATTCCAAGATTTTGTTGAATTACTGATCATAGTTATCGAAGCGGGTGAAACTACGTCTCACGATTATGATTCCGTTGGGTGCTAGAATCTTCATTACCAAGTACGCGTAGTGTGGTACTGCCATGAATTGCGCAAAATCTGGGCACCCCAGGATCGCGTGGTACTGTGATGGCCAATCCATGACTTCGAACTCAAGCTTTTCGTGCCTAAATTTTTCCCTTGATCCGAAGACAACGTCAAGATAGATTTTGCCTAAAGGAATTTCGGCTTTACCTGGGACTATGCCATGGAAGGATGTTTCTTTTAGCGCCAAGTTCATTAAGGAATAGTTCATTGCATGTAATGTTTTAGCGTAAATGAGGTTGATGCTTCTTCCAGCGTCCATAAAAACCTTGCTCATGTTGAACCCGCCAATTTGGTCTCCACTATTAGGGCCGAATGACCCGGTCGTGGGACTCGAAGCGGGTGATTGGCCCTGCTGAATGTGATTTCTTGCTCTAACAAATGGAGATATTTGGGTGTAGGTGTTGATGTTGTTACTGCCATGTTGACTTGTCGTGTGATCAACTTCTAGATCCTGCTTGACGGATGCCCTTCCTGGATCATTGACATTGCACCCTTGGACCTCGGGGTACTCATCCTCCCGATTTCTGTTTATTGCGGGTTGTGGCTGCCCTACTAGCGGGTATATTGGTGGCAATGGTGGTACTCGAAGAGCTAAAGTTTCGGGAGTGGTGGCGTACACTCAGTTTGCTTCTTTAGTTGATTTTGTGTTACATACTTCCTGCATTTTTAGGAACATGCGACAATCCTTCGTTAGGTGGTTTGATCACATTCTCCCCCGGAGTCGATGTAGAAGTGCATAGTGCAAGGTCCATCAAGCATCTTAATTGGAGATATTGGATGTCGTGGTGTGGAACCTCGCCCTTGGTGGCTCAAGGGATGTGGGCTGACTTGGGCGAGTGCATCAGCGGCCTCATTGTTGACTCAGGGGGCGTGGTGAAATTCGCACCCTTCGAAGAAGGCGCATAGTTGCTGGATGAAGAATCTATATAGGGCCATGTTAGCATCATTGGCGTCCCAATCGCGTGATACTTGCTATACCACCAGACCCGAGACGCCGAAGTAGAGGATCTGCTCGATGCCAATATCCTTTGCCATCTTGACGCCATGAATGAGTGCCTTGTAATCAGTGATGTTGTTTGATGCACGAAAGTCGATCTACAACACGTACTCCAGCCGGTCTCCCTTGGGAGAGGTGATGACGATTCCGGCTCCCAGCCCCCCATGCATTTTGGAGCCATCGAAGTGTAGCTTCCAGTGCATGGAGTCAGGACATGGTGGCGAGTACTGCGTTTCTGCCCAATCGACGAGGAAATCCGCCAGGGCCTGAGACTTGATCATTGTTCTTGGCTCGTAGTAGATGTTGTGAGCGGCAAGCTCTATTGCCCATTTCTCCACCCAGCCAGTGGCATCTTTGTTTCCGACGATCTCAGAGAGTGGCGCCAGCGCCACCACCCGAATGGAGTGCTCTTAGAAGTAGCACTTCATCTTCTTGGCAGCCATGTACACGCTGATGTCTGCAAGAGCACAGATCATTTGTAGCTAGTTTCAAAGTTTAGGTATCGATCCCACAGGGAGCCCAAAGGCAAGTGTTTATTGATGAAGTTCTGTCACACCCGAAGTTGTCACAGGTCTTCGAGTGAATTGACTGCAAGTGTTGAAATAAGAATGGGGTTTTGATTAGATGCGATAGATTTAAATAGAACTAGAATGTAAACTTCAGAAATATAAAGCATAAAAGTAAAGAACGACTTTGCTTGTTTGTTGTTTCCTGCAGATGGCGAAAGGAGGCACAGGGAGATTCAGTTCATGATAATAGTGATTATGTCAGGTAGACAAGTGGTAAATGTAACAATTATAATCTTATAGATATATGTGTAGGTGAGAAACCCATAATTAGCCGGACCTACTCTTGGTAGATTTCATCCCAACTTTAATAATCCTACTAGCCTACTACCAAAACCATGGTCAGACACTAGAATATTAAGACCCTTCAGGTCACTTAGAGATAAAGCTCCTTGGATCGGACTAATGCAATAAGCACATTGGTTACTCGTTATCCTCAAGTCAACTAGCTTTCCATTGATATCCCCGTGTCACCTGGGGGTCGCCGGTCCACTAGTGAACAAGATTTTATTTATGTAGAACAAAGCAGCATGTTGTCTGGGCCCTTCATTGGACAACAAGCATTAGGCATCCCATAGAGAGTCAAGCATACATAATATAGTAATTAGAATCAATCACAAACTAATGGAAAATATATGAAGGCACATCACATCTCACCAATCCCCTACATCTCCCACGCCCAAGGTAATTACTCACACATGAGAGAAGAAAGGATCATCAATATAATCAAATAAAGGAAATTTGTCTTGGTATTACCGTGGAGATCCACAATAAGAATAGAAAAATATCCAACCCAATTCAAGATGGGAAGAAACAATCTCAAACCCTAGTCTTGCAAGGTGGAGATCCCTCTCTCTCTCAAGTACAAGTAGTGGCTATGGGGGTGTATTGGCTAGGAGGTCAAAGATCGTGGAACGAGATGAAGAACGTCTTCTTCTTCTCCGGATCTCTTCTTTCTCCCTTTTGGATGGTATGGCGGCTACTGTGTTCTGTTTTCGCCCTTCGTCTCTTCATGGAAGTTGTCCCTTTTGACAAGACAAAGGCATCGACAACTATACGGCGGGAACTATAAGGCCGGAAAAATATTCCCGTCGTATAGTTGCTCGTGAAAGCTTCGGTGAGCTCCCCTCGCATGCTTCCAAGGTGAGACTTGCTTGTTTTCTCCAGAATATTGTATTTCTCTAGTTAAATCCTTCTATTAACATTCAGAACCTGAAACACACATTAAAAACAAAGTTTCCTTTGTTACCGAGGTATTAGCGTTAGGTAAAGCCAAAAAATGATCGAATCTGGGAGAAAACCATCAATAAAAGCCATAAAAAATGTGTCGAATCTAACAGCTATCAACTCCCCCAAGCTTAGATGTTGCTCGCCCTTGAGAGACAAGGAAATAAGGAAGAATTGCAAAGATTCGAGACTGAAAATAAAGGAACTCACAAGTTTGAATTGGTGTCAAATTCTTTTGTACACAATTCCTGCAATCTTAAATATGATCATACAAGTATTCACAAGATTGCACTAAGTCCACTTCCTAACCACGTATATCTTGTTAGCAAATAAATCGTATGCCCAAACAAGTGTTGAAAGTTTAGCTAGGAAAGTGAGACAAATTCTTTTGCTGCCTCTCTTTGTGGAGAGACGAATTTTTTTGTTCTTGTTCATTTAACCAATTAAGAGTACTCAAGTTGGCATCAAAACATTTAATTTAAGAACAACTCATCTACTCCCATGTCAAAATTTCAAGACTCGCAAAGCACCTTTTTCTTTCTTTTGTCTTTCAAAATCTTCAGCTCTTTCATAGAGAAATCATGCCACTATTTTTAACATGTTAATTGGGGTTGTGTTGTGCACTCGTGAGCATGCCAATAAATGATGTTGAGCAATAATGGTCCAGAGGAGTACTACAACTTCACTTGGAACACGAAACCATGAGGAGACTAAAAAAAATTACATGTCATAGCATTGCTGCTACAGACGTTTACATAACTCAATAGCTGAAATCAAGTGGTTTCCCACATTTAGATTGTTTGTTGGCCAGCGGAGTTAATAGTTCCCCATGGAGCACGACAGAGTTGTAATGACACGCGTAAAGCAATGTCTTACGGTAATTATTAGAAAAAGTAGTGGCATAATTTCTACTACTTCAAAGCATCCATTTAATCAAAAAATTTCAATCAAGGGTACTATCGAGTCTATTTATATTAAGCTCAAATGGGATGGAGTAGTTCTAAAATCAAATTCTTTGAGCTAAGCATGGACTCCAGTCATCTTTCATATGCTTTTTCTTGATGTAAAAATGTAGGAAGTATTTTTAACCAAGTTCATTGCTCATTGTTTCAAAGCTAAAAAGGAGACACTATCAAAGGAATAGAATTTGTAGGATAACAAGCTAAGCGGATACTAACTCCAGTGCAAGCAAGTAAATAATTATAGGATCAATTTAAGATTGCAAAGAGTGTGATGAAAGGAATGTGATACCTCCTCTTGCTTGCGTCGTTCTTGTATTTGATTCGAGCCTCTCCTATATTCCATATTGCCAACTCACCTAAAATTAAGCAATCTCCGAGAGAAACAAATAAACGAACTTGCAAATAAAGTTACAACTAATTTTTTTGTATTTTCGGTTTACAAATGCAAAACTGAAAATAAACATGCAATTTTTGAAGAAATAAAATAAATCAAAAGAAGAAATAAAAACATGAATGCAAAGTTTTGGAGGTTTTCAAACCTCCCCCAAGCTTAGGCGATTGCCAGGCTCAGTTGTTGCCATCATTTGGCGACTGGTGCGGATACTGCTGGTAGAAGTCAGGGAAGTGGGTCATGAAGTGACTGAAGTTGTGAGTCAAAGTGTTCACATCTTCATTCACATCTTGAAGAGTGTGGTCGATCTCCCCAATGTGCTGGTTGAGCTGCTGGAACTCCTGATAGGGGACGTAGCCGTACCCCTGCTGTGGCTGGTTGGGCCACGGGTCCCAGGCTCCTCCTATCTGCTGCTGTTGCCCCTCCCAAACAGGGATGTGTCCCTTCTCTTCCTCTTGCTCCTGCTCCTGTTCCTGCTTATCCTGCTATGCTCCTTCTTCACCTTCCTCTTCATCGGGCTGGAGCTCGGCCAGGATCTCCATCACTTGGTCCTTGGTGAGGATCCAAGCGTCCTTCTACACTATCGAGAAGGCTTGGGGGCATGGCAACTGGACCTTCTCTCCTTATGCATCACCAAGATAATTGAATTGATATGATCAGAGCCTCCGGTTAGCATGGTAAACACCAAGCAAGCCACAAGCAGTCAAATATTTGACGTCCATAAGTTTGGAGCCGTCAACAGGTTCCATAACAGGTAGTACAATATTTAATGCATAGGAAAGGTGGGTTAGCAATCCACCAATGCGAATATCACCTTTGTTCTTGTTGCTTTGGTGGCGAAAGTGTTGGATGAGTAGAGTTGCAGGACTAGGGATTTGTGGTGCAGTGGGGAAGAGAGCCTTGGAGATCACTGACATGTCCGCATTCGCCATGGAACCAGTGTTCCCCTTCCTAGCAGTGTGTTGGTGAGGAACAAAGCATAGTAGCGAATGGTTGGGTTCTGAATGGTGGACATCTTCTTTTGGTAAAATTGACTACCACCATTAACAGAAATAACCTCCCAAGTCTCTCCACTTGTGACGCTATAGAGGTTAATAACATTGGGCTCCCCAGTATGAGGGAAGCTGAAAGCATCCCAAAATTGTTCGAAATTTATTTCATAGTGCTGATGGTTCATGGTGAAGCTTATCATGCACATGTTACCTTTCTCCTTGTGGTCGTCATAGAAAGAGGCAAGGAACTCGTGGGTAAGTTTGGTGTAGGTGTCGTGGCTTGCGAAGCCTAGTACCACCAACCCCGCCCTGCTGCACATGAGGTCGAAGTCCTCCTTCAACCCCGTCGAGGTGAGAAAGTTGTGGTCGGCCAAACGTGTGAGCAGCACCCTCCTCAATGAGACAATGTCCAACTTGGAGCGGCGTGGAGCTCGGGACCCCGAGCTTGAGCCCTCACCCCGTTGGTGCTTGCTCGAAAGAAAGAGGTTACCGATTTTGTTCATTGTGATGCACTAAAAAATTTCACCATAAAACCTTAGGCATAATGTTTCTATATGATATATGAACGATTCTATGTGGAAAAATTCAATCCTAACGTGAGAAATTAACAGGAAAAACAAAATAAGCTTGAGTTCATCCACTAGATCAATGTGAAAGTTTCAACCCTGGAAATCTGAAAATAAAGCATGGAAAGGGAGAGAAACATACTGATCTGTTGATTCCCCCACTCAAACGAACAAAATCCGCGAAGAATAAAGAGTTCTAGGTGGATTTTGAGAGGTTTGGAGAGAGAATATGAGAGAAATAATGAGGAGAGGAGGAAGACCTAGCCGCCCCGGTGCGATTTTGTGGTCGCACTGAACTATATAGCCGGAACTATATGGGCGAATGATGTTGCTCTGCCCGTATAGTTGCGGCGGCGCCGCCAACTAGGGTTTCTTTATACATAAAACAACTATACGGGCACAACTACACGGCTAGATCACAATGATCCCGCCGTATAGTTGGTCGTTAAACTGTCTGTCTCTCAAGCTAAATTTCTAAAACTGGCATCGATATCTATACGACCGGAACTATACGGCCGGAATTTTTATTCCAGCCGTATAGTTGGTTGTTAAACTCCCACTACTTTTGGAATAAAATTCTACGAAGGCATCGATATCTATACGGCCGGAACTATACAGCTGGAATTTTTATTCCCGCCGTATAGTTGGTCGTTAAACTCTCAGTACCTTTCAGAAATTTTTGTACGAAGGCATCAATATCTATACGACCGGAGCTATACGGCCGGAATTTTTATTCCCGCTGTATAGTTGGTCGTTATAATCTCTGTGTCTTCGAGGAAAATTTGTTGATGGCAAAGATAACTATACAACCGGAACTATACCGCCAGATTTTTTATACCTGCCGTATAGTCGGCCGTTTAACCATCAGTAGTCATCAAAAAATTATATTTCTTTAAGGATACCTTCTTATCCCATAACTTAGCGAAATACCAAGTTTTTAACAAAAAATTGATAATAAAAACTGTCGACCAACATTAGTATATTAAAAGCAAAATTTTATCTTTTGTAAATAGAAAGCTCAAACTTTTATTCTTATTATTATTCTCTATTCATTCAATCGATGTTTCTACTTTTTGACAGCTGCATCTTCACGGGCGCGCTTCCGCAAGAATGTCTGTGAAATAGTGGTGGGAATGCGATGAACTTTTTATTCTCTATTCTAGTAAATTGATGAAAATGGGTTGACTCCCATTAAGCATTTATTAAGAATGGTTGAATAACTCAACCTCTTCTCTCTTCTCGAATTCTTACCTTTGTTTGCTCCTTATCAATGGCATTTACCACATGAACTCGTTTTGCTGGCGGAACATATCTTTCTCCTGCTTCTAGCTTCTTTGGGAAATACCGGATGATTTCAGCATCATAAACATTGAAGATTATCTTCCCTTCTGCACAATCTACTGACACACCTACAATACTAAGGAAGGGTATTCCAAGTATTATAGATAATCTTTCATCTTATGGCAGTTCAAGAATAATATAATCAGTGGGAATACCATGCTCATGTATCCTAAGTAAGGCATCCTCAATCATATAAACGGGTTGTTTAGTGGACTTGTCAGCCATCTGTCAAGTGATAGTAGCCGGAGAATACTCCCCTAATCCTAACCTTTTATAGAGGGAGTATGGCATTACACTAACTCCTGCTCCTAGATCACATAACGCATTGTGAATATCTGTTTTACCTATTGAGCATGAAATAGTTGGTATTCCAGGATCTCCAAACTTAGACAACAGCTTTCCGTTAGCAGGATAGCTAGTTACCACGGCAATAGTTTCAGTTATTTCTTTATTTCTACTAAGAATACCACAAGGAACTTACCATAAGTAGGGACTTTGACTGCATCCGCAAAAGGAATTTCTAAACGAAGGTCACTAAGTGCCTTTGTAAAAGAATTATAAATTACCTCATCCGGTGCTTTCTTTTTTCGATCTGGATAAGGAAGCTTTTTCTCACCTGACTTACTCTTGTCTTTTACCTTTTTGGGGGGTCAGGTTCTTTCGTTGCTTTCTTTTGTTGTTGCTTATTTCTCTTCTTTTTACTACAACAGCTTCATCTTCCTTGCTTACTTCTTTATCTTCTCTTGGATCAACTATTGATACGTTATAAACGTATCTATAATTTTTGATGTTCCATGCTTGTTTTATATCTACTTTCTTATGTTTTGTTCATACTTTGAGGTATTTTTCTACATTTTCTAGGACTAACCTATTAACAAGATGCCACTGTGCCAGTTGCCTATTTTCTGCTGTTTTTTGTTTCAGAAAAACTAGTAAGGAAATATTATCGGAATTGGACCGGACAAAACCCCAAGTCAATATTTTACCAGAAGGAACACAGAGTCCGAAGGGGGGCTAGGAGGCGGCCACACCCTATGGTGGCGCGCCCAGCCCTAGCCGCGCCACCAGGGGGTGTGGGCCCCTGGTGCTCCACTGGCCTTACCCCTTCGCCTATAAAAGCCTCCCGAGACGAAAACCCTAAGTACCCGACCAAAATTTCACGAAAGAGTTTGTAGACGCCGTCATCTCCATCCCAAGATCAGGAGGGATCTGAAGCTCTTCCTGGCACCCTGCCGGAGGGGATAGATCACCCTGGAGGCCTTGTTCATCACCATGCCTACCTCCGGTGTGATGCGTGAGTAGTTCATCCTTGGACTACGGGTCCATGTAGTAGCTAGAGGGTTGTTTCTCCTCCTTTGTGCTATCATGTTTAGATCTTGTGAGCTCCGTTCAAGATCAAGATCATCTATTTGTAATCTTACATGTGGTGCTTGCAGGGATCCGATGGATATTGAGATGCTATTTCAGAGTGATTATTGATTCTATCATGTCTATGTTATTTGTGATCGTGCATGCTCTCCGTTGTTTGTAACTATCTTGGCCAAGTAGATGCTTGCAACTCCAAGAGGGAGTATTTTTGCTCGATAGTGCGTTCATGCCTCTAGTAATCTGGGGAAGTGGCAGAAATCTCTAAGGTTGTATATGTGTTGTTGCTACTAGGGAGAATACAACAATCCTTTGTCCATGGGACAAACGTATTCTTTACTTTTCACACTTTGCTTAATGCAATTATCTATTGGTTGCAACTTAAAATTGGAAGGGGTTCAGACGATAACCGGAAGGTGGATTATTAGTCATAGATGCAGTTGGATTATGGTCTATGTATAATGTTGTAATGCCCAATCATATCTCATAGGAGTCAAGATGTCTAGTATATGCATTGTATGCTTTCTCGAATCTGTCAATTGCCCTCCTATAATTTGTTCACCGAACATGTTATTTATCTTAAGGAGAATCACCTCTAGTGAACTATGGACCCCGGTCCATTCTTTTACCATTGCCCTACCATCTACTGTTTACTGTTTACTTTATGCAAGCTACTACTATCATCCACACAATACGTTTAATCCTATGTTTTTAGCAAATCGGTGAGATTGACAACCTCACTGTAAGTTGGGGGCAAAGTTCTATGGTTGTGTTGTGTAGGATTCCAAGTTGCTAGCAACAACCTTGGGGTTGTTTTCTTGCTCCTACTGGTTCGATAACCTTGGTTTCATAACTGAGGGAAAACTTGTTGTTGTGCTCATCATACCTTCCTCTTGGGGTCCCCAATGAGCTCTACATTTTGAGCCATCAAGCACTTTTTCTGGCGCCGTTGCTGGGGAGTCAAGGAAAGCTTCACAAGGGAGTCTCTCACAACCAATCTCTTTACTTTGTTTTTTGTTTTGCTTACTTTATTTTTGGTTTGTTTGCTTGTTTCTTTCTATCAAAAAACACAAAAACATTAGTTCCTATTTTAGTTTCTATTTCTGTTGGCTTGATTTTATCTAAAATAAATGAATAACACTAAGTTGTGTGACTTCACTAGCACCAACAACAATGATTTCATGTGCACACCTATTGCTCCACATGTTCCTGAAGATGCTTTCTTTGAAATTAAACCTTCTTTGCTCATTCTTGTTATGAAAGAACAATTCTCTGGTGCTAGTACTGATGATGCTGCTGCCCACCTTAATAACTTTGTTGAACTTTGTGACATGCAAAAATATAGGGATGTTGATGGAGATATTATTAAGCTTAAATTTTTTCCTTTCTCTTTGAGAGGAAAAGCTAAAGAATGGTTGCTATCCCTACGTAGAAATAGTATTGATTCCTGGATTAAATGCAAAGTTGCTTTCATTGGGAAATACTATCCTCCTGCTAAGATTATATCTATGAGAAGTAAAATATAGAAATTTAAACAATTTAATAATGAACATGTTAGTCAAGCTTGGGAAAGAATGAAATCTTTGGTAAAGAATTACCCCACTCATGGACTGACTGCTTGGATGATTATCCAAACTTTTTACGCGGGACTAAATTATTCTTCAAGAAATCTACTGGATTCTGCTGCTGGAGGCACCTTTATGACTATTACTTTGGGTGCTGCAACAAAGCTCCTTGATAACATGATGGTTAACTATTCTGTATGGCACACTGAGAGAGCTCCACAAGGTAACAAGGTAAATTCTGTTGAAGGAATCTACTCCTTGAGTGATAAAATTGATGTTATTATGTCCATGTTTGTTAATGGAAAAGCTCATATTGATCCAGATCATGTTCCCTTAGACTCTTTGGTTGCTCAAGAAGAGCAAGTTGATGTGAACTTCATTAGAAATAAGAACTTTAGAAACAATGCATATAGGAATAATTTTGGTAATAACAATTATAGGCCATATCCTCCCAATAATGGTAATGCTTATGGAATTCTTACAACAGTAATAGAAGTGCACCCTCTGAACTTGAAGTCATGTTTAAGGATTTTATTAATAAACAAACTACTTTCAATAAAACTGTTGAGGAAAAACTTTCGAATGATGAAAAAAATATATCATCTTTGTTTGAAGCACGATCTTCTTTGATTAATAAAATGTTTGCTAAACCTAAAACTATGGAAAACCCCTTTGCTGCTACTAATTCCATACAAGTTAGAATTGATGAAAATGTTAGACTGTTAGCTAAATTGCATGCTAAGTGGGAAAGAGAAGATGAAATTGCTAGAAATAATAGCATATGCACTATTACCACCACCAATGTTGACGCTAGCAAACCACATGAAGTCCCCATTCCTTCTGCAACCAAACCTAAAACCAATGGAACATTTTCTAATAAAAATGCTGAAATTCTTAAAAAAAGGGAAAACAATAGTTCCACTACCTTGGATGGTAATTTTGATTTTGATCTTGGTGGTTGCAATATTTCTGAAGTAATTAAGTTCCTACAAAAGCTTGGTAGAAGTCCTAATGCTAGTGCTATGAATATGTCCTTTACAAAACACATTACAGATGCTTTTATAAAAATTAAAGAAGAAAAGTTGAAACATAAATCTTCTATTCCTAGGAAATTAGAAGATGGTTAGGAACCCATCATTAATATGAAAGTGAATGATTTTGATCTCAAAGCTTTATGCAATCTTGATACTAGTGTCTCTATTATGCCTAGAAGGATTTATGAAATGCTTGATTTACCACCATTGGAAGATTGTTATTTAGATGTCCAACTTGATGATAATGCTAAATAGAAACTCATGGGGAGTATTAATGATGTTCTTATTATGGTTAACAATACCTATGTCCCTGTTGATTTCTATGCTTTGGATGTTGAATGCAATGCTTCTTGTCCTATTACCTTGGGAAGAACTTTTCTTAGCATAGTTGGTGCTATTATTGATATGAAAGAAGGCACCATTAAATATCAACTCTCACTCAAGAAAGGAATAGAATACTTTCCTATGAAGAGAAATAAGATACCTTTTGCTTCTTCTATTAAAAAAAATTTGGTCTTAATACTTCTTCATTCGAAAATACTTGAATCTTGCTTCTTATGCCTAGCTCAAAGGCGTTAAAGAAAAGCACTTATTGGGAGATAACCCAAATTTTTATTCAGTAAGTTTTTCTTTTGCTGAGTCTTGGAAGTTATTATCTCTGTAATAACCTCTCCTTGTCCTTTTTTGTGGTTTTTGTACCAAGAATAACCTCTAATGAGAGAGAAGTAAGACTTGGGAAAGTTGTTGTCCCGAAACAGATTTTTGTGCTTCACTATAAAAGCTCGTGAAAACCTCTGACCGTCAGATTGAGCTGTAATTTTTTGGGCTTATGCCCCAGGTTTTTATCTAACTTTCGTTAGATCAGCACTTTTCGATTTGAGCAACAGAAGGTCTTCGAAAAAATTGGTTTTTACCTGGTGGTCTGTTTTGATAGATTTCTGCCATTATTTGCATTTGCCTCTTAATCTCTTTCTCTTTGAGTTCTCTTTGATCACTTGAGCTTTTAGAAGGGAGTGCTATAGTATCTTGCGTTTTAATGGAAGTTTTACTTGTGTTGCAACTGAACCAAAGGACCTATTATCTTGAATACACTAATGTTGCCAATGAGGATTGTGTGAAGTTTTGTATGAAGGAAATTTTCAAGTGTAGGGGAAGAATAATGTGATAAGATGAAGTATGGACAAAAGATCAAGATTGGGGATGCCACCCGTGTCACCCCAAGAAATATTCAAGAAGTACAAGTGTCAAAGCTTGGGGATGCCCAAGGCATCCCCTTCTTCATCAATAAAAATCTCAGGTTTTCTTTCAAAACACTTCATTTTTATTGTTTCATGCACAATTGTGTTGTTCTGTGAGCGTCTTCGTCTTTTCTTTTAGTTTTCATTTGTTTAGTTTGCTTAAATAAATTGGTTGGACCCCCACATTCACATGATGTTTCAAATAATTTGATTGGATATTGGAAAAGAGTAGGAAAGTTCATGCTTATAAGTGGTATAAAAGGAGTTTTGTTTTTACTATGGCCTAGACTTTATTATGGCATGTTTGATATTACTTTGAATTTATGCTTAGTATAAAAGATCGTTGAGATGCTCATTGTCTGCTTTCCTTGTCATTTTGGCTCCGGTATCATGGGGCAAGGGGTACCCCGTTGGCGGTTCTCCATGATACACATGTACTTACAATGACAATAACTTAGTTGTGACTAAAGTTGTGTAGCATGAGGTTCAGGCTTCGTACGAAAGGGGCATGCGATTCTCGGTTTATAACTTGCAAGCATATCCTCATATTTGTTCACTTTAACCTTAACCACCTAAAAATATGCTTATGATAGGGGCAATGAAATCTGAAAGCTAGTAAGTACCATAATTTTTGGAAGCTCTTTATGAAACTTGAAATCCCTGCTTCCCTCTGATGAAGGGCCTTTCTTTCTTTTTACTTTTATGTTGAGTCTCCATCTTCTATCTTAATGCACCAATTGAGAGAGCATAGTGATCATTCTTAGTTTAATGTGCATTGTCCCAAAACTTGTTGATTGATTCATAAATGTGATATTGCTTGTTCTTAAATTATTTGTATCTAGTCACCCTTTTGAACTTTGAAGGTGTCCTATACATTTATGTTTTGCTATACCATGAGGGACAAGCTGAATACCATTTTTATTATGTTTTCTATATGTGAAACAAACAAACGTCTTTTAATGCATTGTTATTCATGAATCTTTTGTTTGTACATCTTCATGTTGCAACATAGTTGCTATGTCTTATTGTTAGAACTCTATCTTTCATGCTCATGTTAGAGTACTTTGATCCCAACTATCAATGCTTTACAAATACCTTGATCAAGATTAAGATGGTGCATGTCACCTCAAAAATTATTCTTTTTATCACTTACCTACTCGAGGATGAGCAGGAGTTAAGCTTGGGGATGCTTGATACGTCATAAACGTATCTATAATTTTTGATGTTCCATGCCTGTTTTATATCTACTTTCTTATGTTTTGTTCATACTTTGAGGTATTTTTATACATTTTCTGGGACTAACCTATTAACAAGATGCCACAGTGCTAGTTGTCTGTTTTCGACTGTTTTTCATTTCAGAAAAGCTAGTAAGGAAATATTCTCGGAATTGGACCAGACAAAAGCCCAAGTCAATATTTTCCCAGAAGGAACACGAAGTCTGAAGGGCAGCCAAGGGGGGCCAGGAGGCGGCCACACCCTATGGTGGCGCGGCTAGCCCTAGCCGCACCACCAGGGGGTGTGGGCCCCCTGGTGCTCCACCAACCTTACCCTTCACCTATAAAAGCCTCCCGGGACGAAAACCCTAAGTACCCGATCAAAATTCCACGAAAGAGTCGGTAGCTGCCATCATCTCCATCCCTAGATCGGGAGGGATCTGAAGCTCTTCTCGGCACCCTCTCGGAGGGGAGAGATCACCCTGGAGGCCTTCTTCATCACCATGCCTGCCTCCGGTGTGATGTGTGAGTAGTTCATCCTTCGACTACGGTTCCATGTAGTAGCTAGATGGTTGGTTCTCCTCCTTTGTGCTATCATGTTTAGATCTTGTGATCTCCATTCATGATCAAGATCATCTATTTGTAATCTTACATGTTGTGTTTGCGGGGATCCAATGGATATTGAGATGCTATTTCAGATTGATTATTGATTCTATCATGTATATGTTATTTTTGATCTTGCATGCTCTCCGTTGTTTGTAACTATCTTGGTCAAGTAGATGCTTGCAACTCCAAGAGGGAGTATTTATGCTCGATAGTGGGTTCATGCCTCTAGTAATCTGGGGAAGTGACAGAAATATCTAAGGTTGTAGATGTGTTGTTGCTACTAGGGAGAAAACAACAATCCTTTGTCCATGGGACAATCGTATTGTTTACTTTACACCCTTTACTTAATGCAATTATTTGTTGCTTGCAACTTAAAACGGGAAGGGGTTCGGATGATAACCGGAAGGTGGATTATTTGTCATAGATGCAGTTGGATTACGGTCTATTTATAATGTTGTAATGCCCAATCATATCTCATAGGATTCAAGATGTCTAGTATATGCATTGTATGCTTTCTCGAATCTATCAATTGGCCCACTGTAATTTGTTCACCCACATGTTATTTATCTTAAGGAGAATCACCTCTAGTGAACTATGGACCCTGGTCCATTCTTTTACCATTGCCCTACCATCTATTGTTTACTGTTTACTTTCTGCAAGCTACTACTATCTTCCACACATTGCTCTACAAACCGGTGAGATTGACAACCTCACTGTAAGTTGGGGGCAAAGTTCTGTGGTTGTCTTGTGCAGGATTCCAAGTTGCTAGCAACAACCTTGGGGTTGTTTCCTTGCTCCTACTGGTTCGATAACCTTGGTTTCATAACTGAGGGAAAACTTGCTGCTGTGCTCATCATACCTTCCTCTTGGGGTTCGCAACGATCTCTACATTTTGAGCCATCAACCGTGTCTGCATCGGGGTCATAATGGTCATCCTGTGCATCATTTTGGTCCTCCTTAGTTTGATCTTGTGTTTTAGTCTCATCTTGAGGATCCACCAATGTATCATCTTCTTGGCTTGCTTTGAGCAAGGCTTTTTCCTTGCGCTCTTTTTTAGCTTCCTATTCCTGTGGTCCTAAGGGTTCTGCAACAACTGCACCCCTTCTTGTGACAACATTAGTAGAAATAGAAATATCTTTATAATCACGAAGAAAAATTTGATAACCAGATGCTATTTGTTCACACCGGGTTTCAATCATACTAAGATACTTATGAAATAATTTTATTTCTTGGCCTATCTCATCATAATTTTCCGTGAGTTCTGCCAAAATCTTTTTATGTTTTTGGAAATGCTGATGCAAGTTAGTATGATATTTTACTTGTCGATGTTTTAATTCTTGAAAACCTTTTCTAGTTTCGTCTTGTTTGGTTAAAACTTGTTACAAATCCTCTTTGTATTCCAGAGCAAGTTCAGAAGGTATACCTTTTTCTTTCATAGTTTTGCGTACCTCAGGCATAAGATCAGGAGTTACCTGAAGTATCCCTCTTTCTAGCTTAGTGCCAAAATCAGGGTTATATAAAGAATCATTCTTAGCCCTAGTAGACATCAATTCTGAATATTCCTTAAAAGTTAGAGTATTTATAGACCCTCCTACCGAGAGGTCAAGCAATTCTCTACATTGAGTATTAAGACCGTGGTAAAATAAATGGCAGATTGTTACTTCAGAATAGCCATGATTAGGGATATTATTGATCATTCCAAAGAATCTTTCCCAGGCTTATGGGTAGTTTTCTCCCATGTTCTGACTAAAGTTGCCTATGTTCTTTCTTAGTTCAGTTAGCTTTGTAAAAGGATTAAACCTATTTATGAATTTAGTAATGTAGTTTTCCCAGCATTTAATGTAATGGCGAGGGAGAGAGTATAACCAGTCCACAGCTTTACCTTTAAGAGACCATTGAAATAATTTAAGACGAGAAAAGTCTCTCAGCAAACCTTTTGGTCCAAGCGGTGTTATCACATCATCAAACTCTCTTATATGTCTTCCTAGGTCTTCATCTACCCTTCCACTGAAAGCTTTATCCTACAAAATTTTAATAATTCCACCATCAAATCGTTATTCTCTAACTCCAGGATTAGGGAACTCTATTGGTTGTTTAAGAAATTCAAACTTGGAGCACTATATTCCCTGAGGGTTTTCTCAGGTTTCATAGGAGTTGTCCTGTAAATAGACATGAATTCCATAATATCACTCAGGTTTTCAACTTCAACTTTATGTGATCTTAAATGTTTTTAATAATTTATTTGCGCCTCTAAGTAGGCACGTGCTCAATATAATCAGGCAGGTAGGTCCTACCAGAGCGTGTAGACCCTTTGTCTCCTAAGGAGAACATTTTGTAGTGGCAACACCTGAAATGTCAAAAGACAAACACTTAGCGCTTAGCTCCCCAGCAACGGCGCTAGAAAATAGCTTGATGTCTGCAAGAGCACAGATTGTTTGTAGCTAGTTTCGAAGTTCAGATATCGATCCCACAGGGAGCCCAAAGGTAAGTGTTTATTGATGAAGTCTCTGTCACACCCGAAGTTGTCACAGGTCTTCGAGTGAATTCACTACAAGTGTTGAAATAAGAATGCGGTTTTGATTAGATGCGATAAATTTAAATAGAACTAAAATGTAAATTTCAGACATATAAAGGATAAAAGTAAAGAACAACTTTGCTTGTTTGTTGTTTCCTGCAGATGGCGAAAGAAGGCGCGGGGAGATTCAGTTCATGGTTATAATGACTGTGCCAGGTAGACAAGTGGTAAATGTAACAATTATAATCTTATAGATACATGTGTAGGCGAGTAACCCATAATTAGTCGGAACTCCTCTTGGTCGATTTCATCCCAACTTCAATAATCCTACTAGCCTGCTACCAAAACCATGGTCAAACACTAGAGGATTAAGACCCTTCGGGTCGCTTAGCGATTAAGATCCTTGGATCGGACTAATGCAATAAACACAATGGTTACTCGTTATCCTCGAGTCAACTAGCTTTCCATTGATATCTCCGTGTCACCCGGGGGTTGCTGGTCCACTAGCGAACAAGATCTTATCTATGTAGAACAAAGCATCATGTTGTCTAGGCCCTTAATTGGACAACAAGCATTAGGCATCCCATAGATAGTCAAGCACACATAATATAGTAATTAGAATCAATCACAAACTAATGGAAAATATATGAAGGCACATCACATCTCTCCAATCCCCTACATCTCCCACGCCCAAGGGAATTACTCACACATGAGAGAAGAAAGGATCATCAATATAATCAAATAAAGGGAATTCATCTTGGTATTACCGTGGAGATCCATAATAAGAATATAAAAAAATCCAACACAATTCAAGATGGGAAGAAACAATCTCAAACCCTAGTATTACAAGGTGGAGATCCATCTCTCTCTCAAGTACAAGTAGTGGCTATAGGGGTGTATTGGCTAGGAGGTCGAAGATCGTGGAGCGAGATGAAGAACTCTTCTCCTTTTTCTCCGGATCTCTTCTTTATCCCTTCTGGATGGTGTGGCGGCTGCCGTGTTCTGTTTTGCCCTTCGTACCTTCATGGAAGTTGACCCTTTTGACAAGATAGAGGCTGGGGTAACTATACGGTGGGAACTATCCGGCCGGAAAAATTGCCGCCATATAATTGCTTGTTAAAGCTTCTGTGAGCTCCTCTCGCGTGCTTCCAAAGTGAGACTTGCTTGTTTTCTCCAGAATATTGTATTTCTCTAGTTAAATCCTTCTGTTGACGTTCAGAACCTGAAACACACATTAAAAACAAAGTTTTCTTTGTTACCGAAGTATTAGCGTTAGGTAAAGCTAGAAAACGATCGAATCTAGGAGAAAACCATCAATAAAAGCCATCAAAAATGTGTCGAATCTCACAGCTATCACACGCCATACACCAGCTTCTGGAAATGGGGGTAGTTCTGCTTAGAGAGTGAGAGTACTTCACTCAGATAGTATATCGGGCGTTGGACCGGCTGCACCTTTCCCTCTTCTGGTCTCTGTTGGGTTCGTAGCATAGAAAACAAAAAAATTCCTACGATGGGAACTATACGCCAAGATCTATCTAGTAGATACAAGCAACGGGTGGATATACATCCATAGAGAACTTACCCTCGAAGACAACAAAGCTTTGCTAATGAGTTGGAACTCGTGGATGATGTAGTCGTACACTTGCCGACCTCAAGATCGTGATGAAGTCCAGCAGGTCTGGCTCCAGCACGTCCATCAGATCCAGCACCAGCAAGTCCAGCACCGCAGAGTAGTGGTGCATCCGTGATCGCACACACGTTCGGTCCACCGAACAACCTCCGCCTCCTTGCTCCAGCGATACAACGGAAGGAGCAACACCTTTCTAGATAAAGCCACCGGGAACATGTATCTCGCTAATCCGAGACCATGGGGAATAACTAGAGGGAGAAGAGAACCTTCATGAGGAGGTGGTGCAAGAGGAGAGGAGGAGGAAGTGCTCCTTATATAGGGGAGGAGGCAGCCCAAGGGGCATGGCACCGGCCATGGTGGGTGCCCCCACCTCTCCCTCATTCATGTGGGTGGAGCTCCCACTCACATAAACACACACCTCCACTCATGTCCACTCACATGCATTAAATTTCCACCAAATTCAATGCAAGCTCTCATTAAATAAAAAACTTTTATTTATTTTATTCAGAATTTTGTTAATTACTTTAATTAACAAACATTCACATAAAACCCCCTACAACATTTCGATATCACATGCAGAACCAATTTCAGCAATTTCCCCTGAAACATTTTTGGTGTCTATTGAAATAATTCGAGCGCTTTCTTAAATCTTTATCTGAAACATATTTTCTCCTAAATGGTGTCGGTATCCCTTAAGTGTGTCACCCTACGGTTCACGAATAATGCATACATGATCGAGACCCCTCTCCGATCAATAATCAGCAGCGGGACCTGGAGATCCGTACTGACTCCCACATATTCAACGATGACTCTTGTGATCGTGTGAACCTTTAACGTCGTAACTAAATACCTTTGTCTCATGATATATTACATGTCCGAGATTCGATCATCGGCATCAAATACCTAGTTTGATCTCGTTACCGACATGCACTCTTTTCTCGTTCCCGTGATATAACATTCTAGTGATCACATCACTTGCTTGCAAGCTATTTCAATGTGATATCATCGAGAGGGCCCAGAGTATATCTCTCCATCATCAGGATGGAAAAATCCCACTCTTGATCCATGAGCCTCAACATAACACATTCGTAGCACTGAACCCACCTTTATAGTCACCCTGTTACGGTGTGACAATTGATGTTATCAAGATACTCTTCCGATGTTAGCAATTAACATGATCTCATGGTCTAAGGACTAAGATTACTTCGTATGATGTTATAGCAATATAAACATAATGACTCTGATCGTAATGCTATACTTCAGATGAATGTTCATCACATCATTCCACCAATGTTGTGACCTTGTTATTAACGACATCCAATGTCCATGATCAGGAAACCTTGATCATCTTGTTAATCAACGAGCTAGTTTATAAGAGAGGCATAACTAGGAACTTTCCTTTTGTTTATTAAACACACATGTATTAACGTTTCCAAATTATTACAATTATAGCATGCAAAATAAACATTTATAATAAACAAGGAATAAGATAATAACCAATTTATTATTTCCTCTCGGGCATATTCCCTTCAGTCTCTCCACCACAAGTACGACACTGACGACTCGGTTGGTGGAAGCGATGTAGATCAGCATTGGCTCTTTTGCCGCCACGGCAACTAGTATGGGTGGGGAAAAGATCATGCACTTGAGGTCATGGAAGGTCACGTCCGCCTGGGCCATCCAGACGAACCAGTCAGTCTCCTTCATGAGCTAGTACAGCGGGAGTGCTTTCTCACCCAGCCGGCTGAGGGAGGCTAGGCACCCGATGAACTTTTGCATGTCGCGTAGATTTCTGTGGCGGCTGTATGTGCTTGATCACGCCTATCTTCTCTAGATTGGCCTTAATTCCTCGTTCTGAGATGAGGAAACCGACGAGCTGGCTGGCTGGAACGCTGAAGACACACTTCTCCGGGTTCAGCTTCATTTGGAACCGGCGGAGGTTAGTGAATGTTTCCTGCAAGTCCTCGAGGAGCGTGTGTTGCTCCTTCGTATTCACCACCACATCATCGACTTAGGCATGTATGTTTCTCCCAATATGTGCCTGTAGGCACTTCTGCATGCAACACTGGTATGTTTCCCCTACATTTTTCAACCCAAATGGCATAGTGGTATAGCAATAAGCCCCATACGGGTAATGAAAGCCATTTTTATTTGATCCGCAGGATTCAACTTAATCTGGTGGTAGCCTGAATAGGCATCCAGAAAGGATAGCAGGTCGCAGCCAGCCATGGAATCAATCACTTGATCTATCTACGGCAGGGCGAATGGATCTTTGGGGCAGGCCTTGTTGAGGCTGGTGTAGTCGACACGCATGCGCCATGCCTTGTTCTTCTTTAGTACCAACACCGCGTTCGCCAACCACTCCGGATGGCATACCTCCATGATGAATCCGGCTGCAAGGAGCCTGGTGATTTCTTCACCAATTGTCTTCCTTTTTTCCTCCGCGAAGTGACAGAGAGACTGCTTGACCGGCTTAGCATCCGGCCCTAACATGCAAAGAGTGCTCGGTGAGCTCCCTCGGAACACCTGGCATGTCCTTAGCGGACCATGCGAAGATATCCTGATTCTCATGGAGGAAGTTGACGAGCGCGCTTTCCTATTTGCTATCAAGGCTGTCTTTGACCAGGATGAACTTGTCTAGCTCGGGCTCATTGAGCAGGATCTTCTTGGTGCCCTTGAACGGCTTGAATTGCGTCTCCCTGGCCAGATTGAGCCCTCCAACCGGCATGTCCACATGCACCAGTGCTATGTTCTGCATGATGATACGCTTCCCTTCCGTGATGATCATGGCCTCGGCTAGCTTGGAGCCATCAGTGGCATAGTCCATCGACCGCTTGTAGCAGTTGGCGATGGTGATCACCCCCTTGGGCCCAGGTAGCTTCATCTTGAGGTACGCGTAGTGTGGCGCTGCCATGAAATTGGTTAGTGTTGGGTGCCCAAGGATGGCGTGGTACGCACTGGAGAGGTTGACCACCTCGAACTAGATGGCCTCACGGCGTAAGTTGTCCTTCGTGCCGAAATTAATGTCCAGCTAGATCTTACCGATGGGAAAGTGCGAGGGGCCTGGAACGGCACTGTGGAAGGAGGTGCTATAAGGTTGGAGCTAGGACTCGCTGATGCCGAGCCGGTCTAGCGAGCTTCGATACAAGAGGTTGATGTTGCTTCCTCCATCGACGAGGACGCGTGAGAATCTGCATGACTACTTTTTGGAAATGATGATGTGATCTAGGACCAAGCCGTAGCTTCCTAGGTGTGGTATTATAGATGGCTGGTCCTTCCTGCTCCAAGCGATATGTTGCTCTGACCAGTTCACATACTGGGGAATGGGAGGGACGATAGAGTTTACCTCTGCCTCGCGGCGCCTCTTGCTATGTTTGGTCTCCGGCTCGGTGGTGAAGATGTGGCAATTACCCACTTGGTGAGGGTAGCCTAGGGGTACTTTGTTGATTCACCTCATAATTAAATATCAAGGCTATATGCAGGTTATTCTTGTCTTATATTGCCTCCATTTAAATTTATGTAGCGAACTGATGCCATGTTTTGCCTTGTTAATCCAACATTTAAAATGCGGGGTATCTAAACAACATGAAACTTCTAATTAATTGTTGGGACCCCGGTTTCGCTTAATATTGCCTAATTGCATCGCATCTTCGCCATGTCAGGCATCATACTTGCATCATGCCCGATCTTCTGTCGTAATATTAAATAGTGCACCCGATGTTTCCTCAAGTGCTTTGCTTCTTCACACATTAGGTCGTTAAGTTGATGCGAGCTTCGACCCATTCTCTGGTGTATCCTCGGTAGTGTTTCTTGGGCGAGCATTCTCCCCCTTTATACCTATTTTATCTTTATAGTCTTTACTCCCTCATGTTGATCTATTGCTATCTGTGTTGTGATGCTTTAGTTTCCGTACCATATATATTCCTTGCAGCCTATATATTGCCTTGGACACCTCCTATTGCCCATTAGTTGGTAGACAGTTAGCATTGTGAGTCGTAAGTGCTTGCTCGGGTGTTGCTGGGGCATCGTCGATGTTCCATCGTTGTTGGGAGGTTGGCACATGCTTAATGGTGGATATGATCATGGCTTTCATTATAACTTGTTAATTAAAATGCTGGAAATAGATATAATGCAGAGGCACCGGTGGGTAATAGATGTTATTTGGTTTTACCTGCCCACCTGTGTCCACCTAGGACCCAAGTTCTTTACACCTATTCCAAGATCGAGCTTGCTAACCACAGGTGGGGTGTGTGGGCACCCCCATCGGCTTACTACCTGATTTCAAAGTATTGTACTGGGCCACAAACTAGTTTTGGGCTTTATTACTATCATGTACTTATGCCATGATTTATTGATTTATTTACTGTTGCGCGTGAGCGCCTGTACTGTTTAGGAACCATGTGCCATGTTTTCGATGTATTGACAAGCCTAGTCACACTTTCAGGTTCCCAGTCATTTACTGTAGTTGCCACACACCCTGGGTCCGTATCGGAGACGGCCGAATTTGTTGCGGGTGGCTTAGTGGGGTGGCCCCCATGTACTTTCTTTGGTTCTGGGAAATGTTGTGTCCGAAGCCCCACTGACATACCGTTGGGTGTATGTTTCATGATCTTGCACATATCGGATCTGACAACAAGGGTTGCAGTTCATGTGCATACTTTGGTGCACCCCTGCAGGGTTAAATCTTTTCAAAAAGTTGTGTTCGCGGTTATGGACGACTTGGAGCATAGTTTCTCGATCATAGACAACTATAACTAAAGAATTGATGTTATAATATTACTTTGATCTAATATGACTAGTAAGTTGGATAGCCACCATGGAATGAATGAATAAAACTACCAACGTTGTGAGTTTCCTCGACATGACTTCCTTGTTTGGTTTCGAGGGAGAAATACCATGATGGGTATGTTGGTGTTAGTATCAGGTTAGTTCCGAATAGGTCTTTCTCATCCCTCTCGGATAGCCGACAGTTGTATCGAGTCTCTCTAGGTTGTTTAGTGGATGCTTCGCTGCTGCTTCAGTCCACCATACCTATGTAGGTGAGAGCCACCAAATTCTAGACTCGCCGTGTACTGGCCTCTGTACTGATCGCTTCCTTTTTCCTTTGCCCTTTGACAAGTATAAGTTCGACGTCGTTAGTAGGGTTACCCTTCCGGCTTGGCCTGGGCAGGGTTATGGGACGCCATTGGTTATTCTTCAGGGCTCTTAGCCCCATTTTCATATTATCCATACTCGGATGTTGTATCATTTTCAAGGTGATTTGGATCTTTGTACTGTATATCTATATTATTAACTCATGGAGTCATTGTTGTATATATATATGTTTTGTGGGTTCCATCATGGACTATTTTGTAATGATATTACTTCGTTTCCACCCGTACGCAAGTGCCTAGTGGGCATCTTTGAATCGTTTTTATGCGGGTTTGGCAGGAATAGCTAAAACTTGCATAGTCGATTCGAGTGTGTTACGTTCTATTTTACCAGATCATTATGTCTTTTACAAATCATCAATGTCTCCCTAATTTTGAAATTTACACCATTATCTCATAATGGGTGAAGTATTCGTTTGGCGACAAAGTGAGACTTTGTTTATAGTGTTTACAATGATGGTCGCCTTCACTGTTGTCAGGTAATATTTGAAACACACTTAGCAAGAGTCAAACTTCTTTAGCCAAAAGCTATACTTCTATATCTATGTAGATCCTAGTGCATGAAATGCAACTATGTGCCTAACTCGCTTATGCCGTTCTAGGACAAATGTAATGTTGGTTCGGTGATTAACTCATGAATCACCTCAAGACATGTTCTTACAGTTTAAAATCTTGTTCTTCCAACCAGAACCTTGGGTCACATTACGCCGAGTATACAATATGGTTCTATGGAAGAACCTATGACTGAGGCATAGGAGATGCAGCACACCTCTTCCTTTCTTTTAACCATAGTTGTAATACTAAGACTAAATCAATGCTTCATACAAGTAAGAACTTCTTTCTTACCTCGTTCTATTCTGAGCTATTTCAGAATCTTGTCTAGGACATTCTAAACATCTTTCAGAATCAAGTCCAGTAAGCATTCGACGATAACGTTTATTATCTCGATAGATCTTATTATTTAGTAACTTGTTCAACTTCATCCATATTAACTAACTCAAATGTTTATTAACACCAATCACATCATTCATATATGTCATCCACATATTTCAGAATAATGTCACGCTCCCATTCAAATATGGCA
The DNA here is from genome assembly GCA_910589775.1 of Avena eriantha. NCBI lineage: Eukaryota > Viridiplantae > Streptophyta > Magnoliopsida > Poales > Poaceae > Avena > Avena eriantha. Next base: position 151,198,358 of record OU342746.1, on the reverse strand, counting down.
TCCATATATGAGATCCAGGGATTTCACTTATCTCCCACTCAAAATATATCTGCCACATATTATGATTTAGCCAGCTACTTAGCTCCCACTCAAAATAGTCTGTTACATATTAAGATTTGGCCAAGCTAATTAGCTCCCAAATGCAGGTCCTCTCGATATACTTGGACATTCCAAAATTCTTTGATCATCATCAAATCGAGAATTCTAGTTACGAGACTTCAGTATCCAATATCGCTGGTGTGACTCCAATAGACTCAAGCATCGTTGTATTTGTAGTTCACTCCTTGAATTTATCCAAACATACTTTGTGACAAATCAAGCTTAAGTCCTTCATTAAGTTTCATTTCATCCTTATGACTTGTAGTCATTTAGAAATATCAAGTAAACATATTTACTTAATAAGATCAAGTAACATATTACTTTGCAATCTTAAATGTAACTTAATATAGGATTTTATGAATTCTAGTCATTTCTCGCAGTTAGGTCCAACACTCTTCTTGTAGTTCGTAGGTATATCTTGTTCAAATAACATGACAAGTGAATCAACGATATATATCCATAAACTTGCAAAATATATAGTTGAATCCTACTTTCTTTAGTAAAGTTTTCGCTGAAACTTTATGATCATTATCAATAGTTTCTCCGATATTTGTAGAGTTCAGTTTCACGAAACAATTCCACTGCACCACTCAACAATCTGGAGGTAAGGTCAAATACCTTATTTTGATCTTTTACTTTCTTCCCCTTGTATATCATCAAGGCACATCAAACTTAGGCTAACATCAGGCTTTCTCTTTGTGGAAGATGCATTCATAGTTTCCTAAGAATGCTCTACAAATACTTGTTTATTCGCCACGATTTCGACTTATCGAAATCTCCAGAAACTTGAATGTGCCATAAGTCTTATAGTGTTGTTTCCACAAATCTTTAGATGTTCCTTTGTATTTCAACCGAGTGATTGCTTATTTCGATCTCTAACTCTAAACGATAACTATAATCCTGATAAGCATATAATATTAGACCATATGTATCTAATACAAATTGATTATGATATTTAGGCATTTCAATACACTTTGAATTTGTCCAATTATCATAATTTTTGAAACATATTTCACAAGTCCCTTTTATGCCAAAATAATCTTAAATACTTTAGTCATGTCAATCAAATCGAAGAGACTTTGTATTTCTGTTAATTCAATATCCTTCTTCACTTTGAAATCACTTGAACAATTCAAAATAGTTTCAAATTTCTGTTTTGTTGAAAATAAGATACATCATTAGGTATACTCATTAAGTATACTCATATTCACTTAAGTCCACAATGGAAAATGATTTTCACTATTTGTTGAAAATAAGATACATCATTAGGTAATAAAATTCAACATGAAGTGATAATGGTTTCCACTATTTGTTGAATATATGATACATCATTATGCATAAATTTCAACATGAAGTATAAATAATGATTTCTACTATTTGTTGAAAATATGATACATCACTATGTATAAATTCAACATTCTTTGCATATCACCGTTTTACCAGAACGTGGAGTTTTAGTCATTCTGCCCAACAAGGCATGGTTTTGCAAAGTCTCTAGATCAAACATCTAAGACCCCGATCTTCATTTAGAATGAAAAACATGCAATAACCACCATGACTTAAACAATAGTGTCATGTCATTATTAAACTTTGGATATCCTTTAGCATTCTAATCCTTTATAAATGTTTAAACTATTATCATTAACATAGTGATGAGAATAACTCATTTATAATCGTAATGTGACCATAAAGGTATTATATATAGAATATTATAGATGGCTTGTAACTTATTCGTATGAATAACCATCTCACTAAGACACACAACAAGGATACAAAATTATATTCAACTTCAATAATCCAATGATAAACTCTGAGGGAAAGAGTGATGTTCAGCCATCAACTAGTTTGCTTGCCGTCATCAAGCCACATTGCCTCAATTCCAGCAATTCTCAAGCAGACCATCCAGTTTTTCACAAAATGGGACAAGTATCCAATACTTTATAAACTTCAACGAATTTTTGCAAGAATTACATTTATAACTTTGTATATCTGACATAGACCCGTTTCATCCATGACCTCCATTGCAATCAAGCCCTTCTGAGAGTTCTCAACTCTAATGCAAGATTGCTAAGTGATTCTCCAAACATTCTCTTTCCATCCATCATGGAGGAAAAATCATCCAACGGATCACACTTTATGTGCCTGATCTTGCATAATACAAATTGTAGTCCAACTCTCCATCGTATGGAAATGGCTTATTGGATGATTATGGAGAAAACACAAATGTTGTGGAGTCATCGGATTATCTCCTAATGGTTATTATATCAAGAAGATAAGATTATTATCTTATTACGAGGATATCCCTCGAGCATGGGTATTGATCTATGAAGTTGGACCCTTTTGCTAAGTTCCACATTAAGCAAGAAATTTCCCATGGTCACAAAGGACCTCAATGGGACAGGCCATGATCTACTAAGATATCTGCAAAAAGACATCTAGACTAAGTTCCTAATATGAGTTCAATCCTAATTGAGCTCCCACTAAAATTTTCATCCCTTGGAGGATTTTAGTGATCACATGATCCCAATTCGCTACACCACCCCCGATCATCACGGTCGGCAATGCAGTTTCAAAGGTAGACATTCCCCAATGTCAATCACATCATCCATGTGACTCATGCTCGACCTTTCGGTCTCTTGTGTTCTGAGGCCACGTCTACACATGCTAGGCTCGCCAAATCTAACTTCTGTGTATTTGTAGTGCAACATGTATTACACCCACTATATGCAAACACAGATATGTCTGACACCCGATCATCGCGGTCTACCTCACAACGGAGAACTTTCTTGGTGATGCACACACAAGGGAACACAATCATTGGAATTATTTAAGGATTATCTTATCTACTACCGTTGAGTATCTAATACTAGATAAGATGTAAAACAGGTATCAACATGACATGTATATTATGATATGATATGGTCCTTCTTCTTGCGCCTTGATCTCCATCGAGCGCTCTGGCATGATCTCCATCTTTCCCCTGGTTTTGACACCAAGTCCATGGCGCCACCAGCAGGTCATCCATCGAAATGATGACTATTACTATACTACTTAGTAACAGAAAAGTAAACTAGTTTACCTTCATAACGACCAATACCATATCATAACACAAGCCCTCCTGCAAAACAAAGTTAGATGCCTCTACTTTATCTTTTGCAAGTTTTACGTGGTTATTAGGGTTTCATAATAGAATTATTTCTAATCTACGAACTTTCCAACCACAACATGGATCCAATAGTTATCTCTACTACACCCCTTTCAGGGCCTCCATTGTAAATTCTATATCAACTATTGAATGAGAGACAGACACACTCTAGCGACTTATACAGAACAAGTCGTTTGTCGGGCGTGGAACCAGTCTCGGGTACGAATACGTGTAAGCTCGGTCTGGGCCGCTTCTTCAAACAATACATCAATAAACAAGTACACGTTAGAGGGTAACAACTAAGGGATCAATTCCCACACAATACTTGTGTGTACTGGCCATACAACAATCCTACGCATAGATCGACTCTGATACCACTAAAGGGTTCCATACCAGAAAACAAAAAATTCCTACGTTGGAAGTCCCTAACGCCCAAGATCTATCTATCTAGTAATGCAGTAATGACCGGAGCATATAGAATACATACCCTTGTAGACCATACGCAATTAACGTTCCGTGGGGAACATGGTTGAAGTAGTTAAACTCGTGGCCGACCTCAAGGTCGCGAAGATCCTCGCAGGTCACCCCCTTGCTCCATCTTCATCGTGCAGCAGCTCCGGCTCACGACATCCAAAATTCCCTTCTATGAGGAACCCTCGAGGTTTCGTACACATATGGTGTATGATGATGACCTCCGAATCCTTGATCCCTATCGGGAGTGCGGAAGTAGATCTCTGGCTTGGAATCTCCACGGCACAACGGTGCGCCGTGGTGAAGCCTTGTTCGCACAGCCCATACATGGGGGCCATGGTCATAAGGGTGAGATATAGAGAGAGGAGACAAAGTCAACCAAAGGACTTCTTTTTTTGGTGTATCCAATCCCACCCATGGGCACCCCTTTATATAGGGGAAGGGAGGTGTGCCCTCCCCTTTGGATTTCCCATGTGGGACTAATCAAGGGAGAGAAGGGGGTGGCTCCATGGGCCTCTACGGCTCCCTGGGCCAGCCGACCATGGGGTGCCCACCCCACTCACAACCCAAGGCTGGACAGTTGGGCCCCATGTGCTAGCTAGGCCTCGGCCCTTCCCTCTAGGAGTTTTCTCTCATGGGCCCTTTTCCCCTATGAATTTGGCCCATTAGTAGAATACCGTTTCAAATTAGATTTTAATATATATTTAATATTAACTACATTAATTAATATGTAAATACATATTACAAAATCTGATTTGACCCAAAACACCTTTCGGTTCCCTTTCGATTTCCTCCAAACGACTACAGAATTTCCCAAAACGATTTCGGTTCTCTCATGGAACTTTTTCGATTTCCTTTTCTCTTTCATATGGTGATTCCAACTTACAGAGCATCTCTAGCTCATCGTACCCTTAAGTGTATTCCCCATGGCTCGGGAATGGCACAGGCATGATCCCATCAATGATCAATAGCGGGACCGGGATGCCCATAATGACCCCTGTGCATTCCACGATGACACCGTCATTTGAACCGTAAAACGTCGAGTCCAATTCCTTTTGTTTCTTTGACACGACTTGTCCGATATCCGATCATTGGTATCACATACCTTGTTCAATCTCGTTACCGACAAGTTCTACTTTACTTGTTACCGTGATATTACATCCCGTGACCTAGTCACATGTTGTGACATTATGGATGTAATCTCACCAAGTCGGTCGTATGTATCTTACCCGTCACGTGGGCAAACAAATATCGGCCTTGATTCATATGTCATCTACTGTTGCTCCAGAATACCTTACATACACCTTTATGATCACCGTGTCACCGAGTGAGTGATGTTTGATGCAGTCAAGGCAGACTCGTAGACAGTGAGTAATATGATCTCACGGTCTAAGGAGAAGGAGACTACGTTTCTAACATGTGAATAATGAACTCGGTGACTTGATCGTGTCGCAATCTTTGGGTAATGTCCATCACATCATTCAAATGTTATGATTTCATTGTTAGTATGCTTTTGTTTTCTAGAACCATGGTTAGGAAACCTTGATCATCATCTGACCAATGAACTAGTTGAATAGAGGCTACTAGGGACTTGGTTTGTTTCATACCACACTTGTATCAATGTTTCCTCTAAATACAGTTATAGAACAATATGAAACTATTATGAACTAATTGAGATATGACAATAAAAAACCATTTATTATTTTCCTCTAGGGCATATCTCCTTCAGGAAGGAGCTGCTACTCGAGCTAGTGCTAGCGTCCTTAGCATTGACCATTCTGAACATCTTCGTGGGCTTCTCACAACGAAGATGTTCAGAATGGTCAACGCGAAGACTAGATTAAGCCCAGGTGACACCCGATCGGGGCTTTATGTTGCTCTTAAATACTTCCTACACCCTTAGTGATAAGATATAGTTCTTATTAAAAAATTGACAAAAGATAGGCCTTACTAATTAAGAGACGGTATATGCATCAAGTTATGGTTCCTCACAATGTTTCTATGTCTCTGGGCTTAATCTGGTCCCTCTTGGGCTGCTACTCTGCAAACTTACCTAGACCAGCTATGGTTGATCGGTTATCACCATAGATAGCTCTCATTCGGATGATCCTGGTGGTCCAAAGTGGTAGCATGGTCCATATCGAGTTGGGCAACCTAGTTTGAAGGATCCAGAAGGTAGGTGTTATGGGGTCCCTTGTGGGATGGACCCTAGGGTGGCCTGATCTTCATAGATTTGAGGCGGGGAGTGAGGGAAAACCCGATGAACTCAACTCTAATGCAAGGTAAAGATACAAACACACGCAAAACACACACTACTCGATTTGCTCCCGTTGATTTGAATAACCAATCCAATAGAATCCTCAGCAAGAGACCTTCTGGTAGAATCACCAAAGGAGAGATCGGCAAGTGGATGATAAAATCCCACACAAGGAGAGAGAGTAGCAACCAAGTAGAATCCTAAAGGGGAGAGCCCTAGCACTACTAGAACCCTTGATAGGGAGAGACCAAATACTTGAGGAGGGTCTTGATGACTACACTCACGATCACGCAAGATGTAGGCCTTGTACAACTCATAGATAAACTATAGAGAGGGGGTTCCCATCTAGGGTTAGGCACATGCCTTAATTGATCATCATCTCTAGGGTTTCAAGGAGGGAGGGGCACAGATATAGGCTAGCCATGAGCTAGGGGTAGTTAGGCATAAACAGGAAGTTATGGGCATTACATGGGAAAAGCCCACTTCAAGGCTTGCAGGTTGTTCACTTGGGGCAGAGCCTCCGGCATCGTGAGGACAAAGACTCAGGGTCGGGGCGAAGACTCCGAAAAGACTCCAGAACCTTGCAGCCGTAGGTGGGTCAAGGCGCGGGAAGAGTCTCCGGTGCGAAGGAGCGGAGACTCCGGGTTCATGGTGGCAGAGACTCCAAGTTCACAATGGAGGAGACTCCATGGTTGCTTCAGTTGCTTCTTCCTTCTCCTCTTCCAAGCCTCTTGCTTGGGTGTCTTGGATCCTGGGGCATCCTTGTCTCCTCCTCTTAGTGTCATGGTCATGGACCTAGTCATACAATAGGCATTTTTTTCAAGTAGGATCCCATTCACATGACAACCAAAGGAGGGAAAGCGATGGAAGGAAATCACCTTTGTAGGAATGGTTGGCGTGACATGATGTGGACCAATGGTGAATTCCATGTGTTGGGCTACATCATCTCCCCCCTCTTGGAGAAGAGTCAACCTTGACGATATCCTGTCATGATCTTGTAAGGAAGGAGATACGCCAGTTATGTCTTGTGGGATGCTCTCTTGAGCTTGTTTTGCCAACTCGTGCTCAATCGACATTGACATAGGAATGCGGGTACCTACACACACACACCATAGATAAACGAAACAACGTTGTGTGTAGTATATGAACACATCATCCATCATGATGCGTATTTCTCTTGTGCACATCACCATTAGCATTAAGAAAAATATTAGAGATATCATGGTGATTATGCGAGAAAAAGTTGGGAACATGCTTATCATGAAAAGTATCAAAATCTCCACAAGTTGAGAAGGCTATGGGGGCAATCTCAATATGAAACCAATATGATCAATATTGCAAACGACAATGGTATAAAAGGAAGAAA